>CM075853.1:121799826-121917326 GCA_037975125.1 Latrodectus hesperus | reverse complement strand
TTAAAATAGATATTTCATGAAATTAACATCAATATTTTTAATAAAGAAAATGTCATTAATCAATGAAATTTATAATTTTTTAGCATAGAAAACAATATTAAAGTATTTCTAAAACTAATTGTTCTTACTTTGGTTCAAAAGTATTAATTTATTTAAATGTAGAAGATTATGAGAAACTATTAAAATATTCTTCTAAAATAAATTCAATCTTAAATTAAAAAAAGGCTTGATCTTTCCCCTTTGGAAGAGAGATTTCTGGAAAGACAAAAAATAAAGACGACTTCATTCCATCTGATGGGCAAGCACTTTTTCTTTCGAAGGATGCGACATGAAAAATGTAAAAGGATTTGTCTGGAGACTTTATCTTTTAAACTTGAGGGTGGATAGGTAATGGTCATGTCATGCTTGTGTCAGCTTTAAATATTAACTTTTTTTTATCTTTAAGGGAATAATGGATCAAAATAAGTATTCCATGTGAAACTTTAAGAATAAGCATATATTGTTTTCTTAAGGATTGTAAGCATTAAATATTTTGACTTTTCTTACATTACAGTTAATATTGTAAATTTACCTCAAAGTATACAGTTGTAACTTCTACAGAAAATTTACAGGAATATTTGAATAAGTTTAATTTGATTCTAGTAGTAAGGTGTTTTGTGACTGCCTAATTTTGCCAATTTTGATCTCATATTTTGAGGCATAGAATGACATTATAGATTTTAATTTTGATTTTTGAACATTGATAGTAAACTTTAATAAAAATCATAGTAAAATATTATGTTTTTTTTATCATTGCGGGAATGAATTTTGAAAACGATTTTTTGTTGATTTTAGTTACTGTAGGATATCAAGAATTCTGGTTATAATTTCTTAACACCGGGATAATATGAAATATTAAGAATTTAGAAAGTCGTATATATTATTATATTATTTACATATTTTTTTTCTGATCGTTGGATATCATGATTTTAAACAACCCCAGTTGTGTGATTTCTGAGATATATAGCGGTGTTTTAAACATTTTTGATAAGCATTTTTGAACAATATCTTTTGATTTATGAGAATTGAATACTATTTTTGATAATAATGCTGTATATGGAAATGTTTTTGTATTTGACAGCGTCACAAATTGTAATAGTTTTCCAACATCTGTAACGAGAGGTTGGGGTTTTTACTATCGAATCATATCATGACATTTTACAATATATTTTTAGCTTCATGTACTGTTAATGATTTTTAGAGACAGAATGCTCTTTTTGGGCCTATAAATTTATAAATCGTTTTTGCGTGTCGTATAATATTATAGACTTCTCTGTATATTGTTTTTGATTCTGTTTCTGAACATTATAGATTATTATGATTTATGAATAAGACTATCAAGCATACGGTGACATGTTTTTAATTTCGTTATTTGAACTTGGTTGGGTCTTATGATTTTTTATTATTACATTTATCGTCAAAATGCGTTCAGATATTTTGAGTATCTTGATATATAATGAGTTTTTGAATGTTATTTTTTGCATCATAGAATATTACGAGAGAAAATCAGCAAAAGGAAACATTTTGCGGGATTTTATGTCTACTGATTATTTTCTGCACTGTCAAAAGTACATCAGAAAATTTACCAACACACACATCACATCTTTTCCCTCTCCTAGTAGGTATCTATTGCTGTCCACACCATTCTTCTGTCATAGCAGGTTGTTCTGACACCTTGCTTGATATTGTGTAAAAAATGTTCGTTCCAGCGTCAGGCGATAAATAGATAAAAAACATAGAAACCCAGTTTCACGAGGTTTGAAAAAAGAATCGTAGTCTTTCTCAAGAAATCAAAAGAAATGTGTAGCAATAATTTTGTTTCGATTCTTCAAGTTCTGAAGTATTTGAGGCACACGGTTTTCTGACAGAAATATGTGCAAATGAATCGCATATGACCACCACCAGGTCCTGACACTTTCTTACTCTTTGCTGTCAAAATTTACATTTTATGTTAAAGGCTTGTTTTGAATAAGTACTGTATTATATTTCCTCTACTCTACTTTTTATTGAACAATTGTTATTTATTTCACAACTAATGTGAAAAAGTAGTAAATATAATGCAGAAGGTTATCAAAATGAAAGAAATAGCCCAAAAATATTTATAGAAAGCGTAGCACTTGGCAAATGAAATGAATTGAATATTTCTTGAAATGAGATGGTATAAATTCTCTGTTATTTAAAAAATGACTAGATCGCTTAAAAAGGAAATTATACTGATGTTCACACGTAAACGTGAGAAATATTGTCTGCAAAATCTTTTCCCAAAATAAGACCAAATCAATTAGATAATAATGAACACCTGAGAGGACTAGATAAATTTAATATGACTAATTTCATACAATTAAAATCAAGTCATGGAGGCAGAATGACTTTGATGGCTGACATTTCAAGGAATTCTATTTCTGGTATCCCAGTAGCAGTAAGAATGTGTTCTGAAAGGCGTAAAGTTTCAAGTGTTTGATCACAGTCACAGCTAAAGAGAGATATATCAATGTGTCGTGATTGTGCATGTATGTGGGTGAAAGGTTGGATGCGTTCCGGGATTCCTCCCTTGCAACACATTAACACATCAATAAATGCATCCTACCATCAATTCTAGTTCAGGTGTGACCTCGTCAATTGATCGTGATTAAAATGACGTGATGCTTAGTGACCGACGAGTATTCCATGCATTTTAAACTTAAAGTACAGTTCATGACTCATTAGGACAGTTGAATGTGCTTTGGTTCCTTTAGTTAGTAGGTTCAAATCCCATCGTGAGCATGAATGCTTATAGTGGTTCGGAATTCCCTTTGAACTGTAGTTCTTAATCTAATTAATTATCTTGTTCAAAAATGACTGTTGAGCAATAAACATCGTTTTGGTATGAGCAAGAATACAAACTCAATTATGCGCTTTGTAATGTGTTCAAAATTTATCTAGATAATGCTGTCGGCTGTGTTTAGTGGTAACCAAAGCTGAATATGAAGAGAAAATAAGTCAGTGAAAGGACCAAAACATATTAAAAATAATTTTGTTCGTAAGAGAATTTTAAGAAACAGAACATTTTTTACACAGAATCATAATAAGTTTAATGATCAGTTTTCCATCAATTTCACGAATTATTTTTCATAGTTAATACCGTATAATTTAATTTATGCTTAAATAACAGAGCTCTAACACACAAAACGTTTGGTATTAAAATTGTGTTTGAAGGAAAAAAAATGAGGTATTTGTTACATTTTCCCCTTTAAAATTTTAATCTATATATGATAACTAAGGGTAAAGACAACCAATGCAAGCATCAAATACACACTTTTTTCTACATTCCCAGAGTGATATTCATAATTCTTTACAATTTTAAACCTATTGCATTCGCCCACTAAGGTTCATATTTTTTTCAATGCGATGCTCGATGAAAAATGAATTGAAATATAAATGAAAGAGTAATATTTAGCAATTCTATATCAGAAGTAAATGTTCATGTTTTACATTTCAAGCAATTTCTTTTTAATTGGCCTAGTTGTCAAAGATAATTTAGGGTTTCAAACCAGCCTTTGGAACAAAATAAATAAAAGTCTGTCATTTTTTTTCAAAATTATCATTTTTTTTATAAAATTTGATTCAAGTTTTCCGCATGAAGTCACAACGTTCAGGTCACATCATGAAGTTGTAATGGCTTTCAAAAAACGCATACTTAGACCACTGATCAGAAAATTGATATTTTGCGGATGTTTTTCATACTTTGCATTAATGAAAATAAACAATCTGTTTTTATTCAAGAATTATTTTTACGCAGTTCAAAATCGATAGTACAAATGAAATATTTTATTGCTACATTTTTTGGAATAAATGAATGGAACATATTGAATAAAATTAAGTAGTATTGCTTGAGAAAAATCAATGAAATCATTTTGCATCAATATCATGACAATTTTCATTGATTCCTTCATTAAAAGTTGATCTTTATTGTTAAGATGCATTCGATCCGTTGGAAATATTATAATCAAATTGGGGTGTTGAAGGTTTTTGAATGGATTGTAAGCATGAGTTATTCATTTAAAAGTCTGCCTGCAGAAATGACGCTAGAAATCCCCGTTTAAATTTCGGATTATATGAATATTACGGAAAATGAATATTATCTTTACAAAAGTGATATATATTTTAAATATAATATGTCAACTATTTTATTATAAGGAATTGTAAATGATTAATTTCTGAAGTTCTGGTAATGAAGAAATCGTTTTTCTATACGGGGAATATACTGAGTTCAGTACATGATAAAACTGAAGGCTATCTTGCTGAAAGCTCACATAAGCTGTTTATGATACCTAGTCCTTTGTGTGATGAGGCATAGTTTAAAGAGTGGTGAGTACAGACCAGAATATTTAACTGTATCTAGCTTCAAGTTGTTCTCGACCAGTTAGATTGAACTTACCGAGTCTTCGTCATTAAGAAGTCGGAAATAAATAATTGACCTCCAATACTCGACCTGCTTACTTAAGAGGTACTATTTCACTTATAGGACGTTTTGATTACGACATTTTGATCATACTCCAGCCCCATTTAGTGAATACGTCGGTTCTTTGGTTAGGTAAGAAATCAAACTCACTACTCTCTGAAAGTGAGAACGATGTGCTAACTTACCAGGTCACGGCGACCTTAATGATTGAAGAGGAGGCAAAGGTGCAGTATTGCTACATGGTTGTCATTGAAATGAAGAGGCTATTTTGTTTTTTTAACAGGTATGAATGGAGCCTAAAATCGTTATAGACTGGTTGGAAATGGCATCTTTTTCGTGACTGGGCATTGATGAGTTTTATTCTTGACCACCCCAACTCTAGTTGTATCATGTTCTGTAACAAGACACATAATCAAGGGCATATAATATCCTTGATTATGTGTGGTGTGGTAAGGAAGGTAACAGATGACCGGTATACTACATCTCTTAACACTGGTTCAAAATTATGAAATGATTGATTGCGTTCATAGATTCCGGACAGTCAAAGAAAGCAACCAAAATGCTCAATAACCTAACCTACTGAAACTTTGAACGTAAATCCTATATTTATAAAAATAAGTCGAGTTATAAAAAGTGTTTGTGCCTTCGAAGAGGAGAAGACTTTCGGTGTCTTTAACTGAAAATTTTAGAAATTAGAAACATTAAGAAACTCTCAAGAAACAGCAATTGGTTGCCACAAGGCACATTTAAATTTTCTATTTAATATGTTCTCCTTCAGTCATAATTATAATATTGAGGTGAATTATTAAAAATATTTTGCTTTAACACCTTGTGGAACGTAGCTCCAATGGAGCACGTGCATAAACTAATGAGCGTTTTGCTTGTTTTCTTCTTTTGTGTGTGCTCAAAATGACGTTCGGTTTCCAAACCGTGACTGTTGTATAACATTTTAGTTTTTATGCATAGTTTATACTCCAGTGCCATGCCAAGATGTATTATACTACTTATCTGCGGATTCCTGCCACGAACAGCCCGATCCCACAGATTCTCGATGGGGTTTAAGTCAGGTTAGTTTGCTGGCCACAGGACAAGGTCCACTACTAATCCTGGAACCATTTGAATCAGGCATGTATATCCCGCTTTCCTCGTATTGTCCTGGTATTTAATACCATCATCCTGAAGGAAAACAATGCGCGTATAGGGTTGGACATTCTCCGCAAGGACAGATGATTACTTAAATTAATCTATTGTGCCTTCTACAATGATGAGTGAATCTAGAAAATGCCAGGAAAACATTCCCCAGACCACAATGGTGTCATTACCAGCTAGACTGTTCTGACAATGGTTGTGGGATATTTGTTTTCAGAGGTTTCACGTCATATACGTCAACATCCAACTGCCTGATGGAGCATAAATCGGGATTCATCAGAAAAACTACCTGTTGCTTCTCAATGAGCATCCATTTGCGGTACTTGTGAGTAAATTCCTGCCTTTTAGGTACTTGAACCAGGATTTTACATTGAAGGGTTAGACGCAGCAATGTTCGTGGAACAGTTGTTTGGGAGACTCTGTTGGTAGGCTCTTGATTCAGTTGCTAAGCAACAACATGTCTATTCCTCCGAAGACAACTTCACAAGGACTGATGAATACTCAGCAGCAGCTGTTCACCTTAGTCGTTTACGACCCGTAGTGCACCAGATCTGCCACGTTGCTGATTTTGGGCAGTCCCATTTCGCCATGCACTCCATATTTTTACCACTGTGCATTGCGAACAATTTTGCAAATTAATATGCTTTGAAAATGCTTCTACTCTTGTCTCAAAACCCAAAGATAATGTCTATTTGAACGCCATAAAAATCTCTTCATTTCTGCATTACAGCAACAATTTCAATGTTTTTCTCTCGCTCTGTCGAAGCCCCTTCTCACCTTTTATATACGATAAATTGCACTGTACTACTAACAGCTTTCTGTGATTGGCTATTTAGCGTCAACGTCGAAAGTACGTTGTCGTCACATTAATGTGACTTTATACCGATATATATATATATATATATATATATATATATATATATATATATATATATATATATATATATATATATATATATATATATATATATATATATATATATATATATATATATATATATACAGGGTGATCTTTTTTAAAGTGACAGTGTTCGGAGCATCCTGTAGTGCAATCTAATAGCCGAAATGACACCAAACTTGGTATTTAGACTAATCAAGGCATGGGGAAAAATTCCGTAAAAAATGTTATGGTTCAAAAATCACCGCTGGGGCATTTTGTGGCGCTGCTGTAGTTTACAATAACGAGAATTAGCATAAAACACAGGTATCAAAGAAAAATGCAAATATTATTCAATGCACCAGTAATAGTGGGTATAAAAGCAAGTAGTAGACAGCTCCGACAAATAATTTCAGCTGAAGTAAACGAGCTCCAGTGACCATGCCTCGCACGTTATCGGAACGTGTGTTTATGTTGGTGGAGTATCAAATTTGTCTATTCTAAAAACAACATAATAAAGACAGTGCGGAATATTCCTCTTGACATGTTACGTTCGGCTGTGGGGAACGCTGTACGCAGAATGCACGCGGTTATTTATGAGAACGGAGCTCACATGGAATGTGGTCTAATTCCTCACCGGGGAAGTTAGTGTAATAAATAAACATTAATAATTTAATTGTACGATTGTATGTGTGAATATTTCTCTCTTCTCACATTTTATACATTGTAAAGCGCCACAAAATAACCTAGTGGCGATTTTTGGAACTAAACTTTTTTTCACGGAATCATTTTTCCCGTGTCTTGATTAGTCTGAATACCAAGTTTGGTGCCATTCCGGCTATTAGATCGTGCTACAAGGTGCTCCAAACACTGTCACTTTAAAAAAGATCACACTGTATATATATATAATATTATATCCAGCCAATGGAAAATTAATTTTTATGATAAGTTACTTGGATGCAGAAAAAAAAGTAGCTTATATTGGTTGAAACAAAGTTGATTAGACGTGGTGGTCTGGTTGAAAACGTGGTCCTTATAATAAAGATTATACGTTCCCTAAACAGTTACCATGATTGAAATCACCAATTTCTTTTCCCTTTATAGCGTTTATAGGTGGCACTACATTCGCTTATATTGCGAGCTTGTTCTGCACTGATAATTATTTACGTGTTTTTTGCAATAAACAAAAAGTGTACGTTTTTCATAATTTGCAGGATTTCTTCAGTATTGTTGTATTTTGTGAGATCAGCAGTGTATTAGGATTTAAATATAAAAATTATTTTATAAAAATAGTGTTTATGAAATAAGGAGGGAAAAAAATTTCAAATGTATCTCTTCCTCGATTACATTTACATTTCTGTGAATTTAATTTCCTCTGATAATGAAAATCCGTCTTTGCCATTCCAATAAAAATAACCGCATGTCAAATTTTCTAAAGAAGACCGAAAGCTTTTAAAAACTTTAGAATTAGTCATAATTCATGAGTAAAATAAAACTTTTTCAAAAATTAAATTTTGTTGTTAAAGAATAATTAAATTTATTCTTTCCATCGAGAAAGATTTTGTGTGCATTAATTAGTTAATGAAGGCGCAATTAATTTTGTCATGTGAGTAATTACGTTCGTGTTCTTGAAATCTTTTCTCAGAATTCTCCGGAAAATATATCGATTTCCTTTCTCCCGTAAATCTCTTTTAAAAGCTTTTAAAATTTTGTGTGAAAATATAATATACGAGACCATAACGTTGGACTGTTTTTTTTAATTTTTGGCACAAACGTGAAATGATTAAACCACGAATTAAAAGATGTCTTAGAAATATTTTTATTAAATATGTTAATTATGCCTTGCATATAAAACTGGCCAATAACAATACAAGAAATAAATTTAAATTAAAAATGTACGGATTTATTTTCTCAAAATAATACAAAGTAATGCAAGATGTTTCTTCTAAGAGGTAACAGTGTTATTTGAACTGTTTGTATTTTATTTATAAATATTATTTACTTTTGGATAACTTAATAAATCTTTGAAGGCAGTGTTTATGGTGTATAATAATTACTGTTTACACTAGAAGAATAATTTAACAAGTACATACAGTTTAAAGAGACTCCCCGAATCAGAACAAATATGCACCCTTGAAAATGGAATCAATTCTAAGCATTGCTGAACAGAAAAACTGAGTGATAACCATTTTGGAAATATCATGGAATACTATTTTTTAAGGTTTGTTTTTTATCAGCTTCAATAAGAAGTCACTTATAGCGCGAGAGAGAAATTCAGTTTAGAGGAGTCTGAGTCACTACCTTTACTGAAGACTTTGGAATCGCACCCAAGAATTTCTGAACTAAACGTCAGTGGTTGGTTCCCTGTGGGTTCCCAGCTAGTCATGCTTTTCTTTCTAAAGATTTTGTCTTTAAAACCTCAGTGATTATAAACCTGATATATGCCTTATATTGATATGTTCTATTGAAAAATATGCAATTATAATGCATTTTCTCTTAAATTTTATTTTCATCACAAAACAAGTAAGTAAAATTTAGTTCATAATATGTATCATATGAATACCCAACACAAAAGTCTTATTATTTAAAACAATTTTTAACAGCAGTGTTACTTACATGTTTAATAATGTAAAAGTCCCAATGTATCATATGTTTTTCACTTAATTCATTTTATTGTTTAGAAAGTATGCAAATTTAAGATATATTTTTGAAAATGTTAAAACTTAAGAGACGGTGATAAAAGATTATAGAGGCTTCAAGTATAGTAAATATAAAAAAAAAACACTGAATTTTATTTTTAAGAAAATTTAAATGATAGAATGAATCAGTTTCGACAGATATTTGCTACTTTAATGCTATTTTGAATAAAACTTTTTACAGTTAATTGAGACCAAATAGAACTTTTCGTTATTATCTCCAATTTAAACAGAATTTTTCTCATTGTTGTCTATATATATATATATATATATATATATATATATATATATATATATATATATATATATATATATATATATATATATATATATATATATATATATATATATATATATATATATATATATATATATAGTATATATATATATATTTATATATATATATATATATATATATATATATATATATATATATATATATATATATATATATATATATATATATATATATATATGTATATATATATATACATATATGTATATATATATATAAATATATATATATATGTATATATATACAAATATACATATATACACATATATATATATATATATATATATATATATATATATATATATATATATATATATATATATATATATATATATATATATATATATATGTATATATATATATATATATGTGTGTGTGTTTAGGATATGATAAACTTTTTTTCGATTAAGAAAGTATAAGAGGATGTCCCGAAAAATTGAGAAAATACGAATAATTTAAAAAGGATCGTTTATAATTACGAAATTAAATTTATTCACTAAATAAGTACGTTAAAGAAATAAGAAAATTTAAATGGAATAATAATTTACACGAGGTTTGAGTTTATTTCTGTTTACTCGGAAGCTATCCTGAATGATAAGTTTACAGTAAAAAGTAAATCTTCATTCACGGGTTTTACTATTATAAGATATTTGAAACTAATTTTTTTTCTAATTAATACATTAAGCATTAGAAATATTTTTTCAATAAAGCCTGAAATAATATTTTACAAACTTTTTCATGTGGTTTAAGAAAGAAAAATATGAAATTTATCTTACCATTGAGTTTTTATATAAAGATAACGTAAAATTGCTAGAAATCTCATTTAACTAAAATTTCTAAAGATTTAGGAAGCTGAAAAATAAAAATATTATTCGATTAAAAGCATGCTGTAAAATATTTTGAATTCATGTGTAAATAATGAGAATGAACCAGATAGTAATAAAATTAGGGTTTAAACTTAGAACTTAATTTAAAATGTTTTTACAGAAATTTTTAAATTATTCGCTAAAATTAAATCAAACATGTAGTTATGCGATATTTATAATGATACACAACCACACAACACATATCAACTTAAGAATTCCAACTGCCAACAATGGATTTTTTTCATTCCTTTAATTTTTACTTTATATTTAATTTAATTTATTTAAAATTTTGCAGATTAAAACTATTTGAATTTACTAATAAGATATTAAAAAAATTTTTTTGAATTTTTTTCAGCGTTGTATCTAACGTTACAGTCACTGGTGGAATTCAGAGTCAAGAAACTTTACGATGTAATTGATGACAAGTGATGCTGCATTTACATGAATGACACGTTTTTATTTAAATCACACATTCAATGAAATATTTAATTTTACGAAATTATTATTGTGACCTAATAATGTGTATTCCATGAAAATTGCAAAAATAATTATGAAGTACAAGACGTCAAGTAACAAATCTGGAAACAAATAAAACACGTTTATTTCATAGAATACATCAAATCTGTGTAATTAAAAGTAAATGTAACAAATGGAGTAAATTAAGAATCCATTCTAAACATAAAATGAATAAACAGGTAGGAGAATAATTATAATTAAGGCTTTTACATGATGGTATATATATATATATATATATATATATATATATATATATATATATATACACACACACACACACACACACACACACACACACACACACACACATATATATATATATATATATATATATATATATATATATATATATAAATGCAAAGTTAGATATAGGACTAAAAGCACAAGAATATATAAAATATTTAGATATAGAACTAAATAAAAAAGTCTTATAAGAAGCTTGAAATGCCGATAGTGTTTACACTTAATCACTAATTTATGTATTTGGTGAGATTCTTGCAGATTTGGATTTGTAATTAGATATGATTTAAATTTGATTATTATAATTTAAATGTATTTTGGCAACATTGGATTTTGACTTATATATTTTAGATTAAATTCTACTTACATATTTTGGATTAAATTCTACTTCTTTTATTCTTGTTTGATACTTTGATTTGAATTTTTGGTGTGGCTTTGGGGTGTACTGGCTTCTTTAAGGCTATGTCTTGTGCCTTTGCAAAAAAGCCATAATTGTGCCAATGTGGTCAACACCCCCTGATGAAGCTGGCCATATGGGTACTTTATTCCATTTATATCTATCTATCTTTCTTTGAAATTTCTTTCAAGTATTTTCAATGTATTTCTTTCAAGTATTTTCAATGTAATTCTTTTCAATGTATTATTTTCCATTTAATATTTTCAATATATTGTTGTCCATTTAATATTCTACATTCGGCATTTTTCGTTGTATTTTGTGTCATTATATTCATTGTATTTTATAAAATATACTATTAACTATATATATATATATATACATACATATTGATAGCATCATATTACTTATTTTTTCAGAACTTATGAAAATTAGTTATTCGTCATCTGTATAACGGTACACACACATATATATACATATATGTATGCATATATGAATGTATGAATATAAATTACTAAGTGGTTCTCTTTTATTTTTATGTATAAAAATGCATAGAAATATTTTCCTTTAATTTTATAGTAATTATGTAATTTTATAACCAAATTAGAAATGTTAAAATCTGTGCAAATGGAAAAGTCCGCTATTGTGGGGCTTAAAAGGAGAGCACACTGTATCACGTAATCATTTTTATGAGTAGGTTTTAAAATTCAAAGATCAATTCGTGAGTCAAAAAGGACTTCGTTAGAGAAAGAATTTTTCCTGATTCCTTCCCTTATTTCAGCTGGACAACTCATTTTCTTGCCGCTGACTGTGAGTTTCCAAACAAAGTATTTTCGTGCCCCGTAAGGATATCAAACGCATAACTCTGTTTTCTAAAGGGCTTCTATTTCAAATTTACGTTGTTTCTTCTTGGTTTGATATGACGGATACCAGATATCTTTTATTTCTGCTTTTTTCTACTGTATTCTTTTAAATACTTTTTTTACGTAGCTTTCTATTTCTCTTTATCTTCATTTTATTAATTTTTTATTACTGTTTCAACTAACTTCCCGTTTTACAAAAATGTAAACTAAATATATGGTTTCAGCTTATGAATTGTAAGAAAGTAACTCTTATGTCTTAAAAGTGAAGAATTAGAAATCATTTTGCTATACAAAGTAATTTGATTTGATAATTTATTTTTGTTTAAAAAGTTATAATGCTTTCCATACAATATTTATTCATATGAGAAAATTCATGCACTAATCATAATACATAACATACATTTTACCTTTAAAAATAATTCTGCTGGTGCTTATTTATAGAAATGTTTTAATTTTATTAAAAAAAATAATTATCTGAGCTTTTATACTTGTCATATTAGATGTATTTTATTATGAAAAATATAATATTTTATTAAATTGAATAAATGTGTATCATCTTACAAAGTGGAAATATAATTAGATATTTAATTATCTTTCTTCAAAAATTAGCTATTTTTTGTTGAAAAAAACATATATTTTGATGCTTTAAATTTTTTGATACATTTTACTTATATATATATTTAAATTTGGCAGATATTTTATATTTTATTTCTCCTGTATTTGCATTTTTCTTTTGTGAATTTTCAACTTATCCAGTTTAATATATATAATCTGTCATATTAGTTCTCATTACTTTATAAATATGATATTAAAATAAACCATAAATTAATAATTATTAATTTTTCAAAATAGTAGAAGCTTTGAAACGAATAAGTAGTATTGAAGCTTCAAATTCCATTTCCTCTTCATTTCTTCTTAATACCACATGATTATCAATTTTATATACTTTTAAGAACATTACATTTTTACATATTACCATTCTTTTTCATACCAAGACAAATATCAATTTAACATTCTAATTTAGATTTGAAATAATATAAATGTATCAATAAGCTTTAGAAAGAAAGAATTTTTTCATTTTAGGAAAATTTAATTAGATCTTCGATATTCCTTCTTTCCGATGACTTATTACCTGATCAGAAAAAGTTGTTTGGAAGAGGAGGAAGTGGAAGGAACAGGTGGGGGATGAGACGAGCAATTGCCTCCGGGCCACATTCTCGAACTCTTTATGGATGCAAGCTTAAAAAATAAGTTAAAAAGGAAGCTTATAACATGAATGTTTGAAGATTTGTGAAAGCTAATGATTGGTCACAATAATTCCAAGCATGTATATCAAATAACTATTTGCTGCAGAGAGGCCGAGGAAATATTGCTGTCCCGCGTGACCCAAATGGCGAAATTCAATTACTTCGGTGGACGTTAAGAGAATTAAGCTTTGTAACTCAGCAATCAAAAGCAGCTTCGACTTCAAAGATATTCCAACCTCTTCAATCATTCGCAAATAAGCATTTTATTTACTTCTGTAAATAAGAAAACAGGAACAAAAATTATTGGCATAGATTTTGTAAATAATCGAAAACCTTGCATTACAGTTCAAATTATCAAATTATCTTCAGAAGAATATGATTTAAAATTTCAATATTCAACATTCTGTTCCATTTAATATAAAATATGAATTCTAGTATATATATATATATATATATATATATATATGTATATATATATATATATATATATATATATATATATATATATATATATATATATATATATATATACGAGGGTCACTCTGAATTTTTTGAGATACAACTATGTTTTTAAAGTTATACTTATAAAATTTTAGGTGTGTTCAAAGTAGTCTCCTCCTGCATCAGTGCACTTTTGTAGACGAATTTTCCAAAGATTAAATGCCTCAAGCCATTTATTTCTTTGAATAGGTGAAAAAATGCATTTATAGCCATATCAATCTCTTCTTCTGAAGGAAAACGACGTCCACGTAAGTTCTTTTTTAGATTAAAGAATAACCAAAAGTCGCACATAGCTAGATCAGGTGAATACGGCGGATGTTCCATCACTTTAATTTGTTTTTGTTTAAGAAACTCAACTGTTAATCCGGCTGTATGTGAAGATGCATTGTCATGGTGAAGCATTAGTACCCTAACATTCAGTTCTTGTAGAATTTCTGGAAGACATTTAGTGGTATACCAGTTTGCTGTTACTGTCTTCTGTCCTTCCAGTTTGATGGCTTTGACCGATCCCGTACTTCTGAAGAAAACGGCATACATCACTTTTTTCAGTGCGCGTTGTTTTTTCACCATTGTCGGCGTGGGATCATCTTCAAAGACACATACTTTGCTTTCTTGACGTGTTGGAACGTCAAAAAACGGTATGTACGTTTCATCACCTGTTACAATTTTAGAAATGATGTGGTGGCCACCATCATTCAGCATATTAAGAGTTTCTTTACTGATTCTGACACGCTCCTTTTTTGATGCTCAGTTAGATTATAGGGAACCCAACGGCAAACTACTTTTTCATATGTAATTTTTCATGAATGATTTTGTGTATGGCTGCGGATCCAATGTTAAGTTCCTTCTGTATCATTTGATAGGTACAGCGATTATCATCCATTAACATTTTTCGTATGGCAGACACATTATCCGGGATTACTGCCGACGGCGGCCTTCCTGTGTGTTCTTCATCCTGAAGAAAATTGCGACCTCTTCTAAATTCTCTAAACCACCTGAATACAGTAGCACGAGCTAGAGATTCATCACCCAATGCTAATTGCAACCGTTGAACGCATTCTTCTTGATTGAATCCTGCTTTGAAATCGCAGAAAATCATAGCGCGAAAATGTTCTCGCGTCAACTCCATTTTCTCTTCTGCTTAAAATTTATTCCACGCTAAATAAGTTGAAGTAAGTCAGTAAAAAATCGTCTTCTGAGTTAAAATACTGTGTACTTTAAAATTAAACCGTTATTTTTATTTTGTAAATTCTCGTTTCCGCGAACTTCAAAAGTTTCAGAGTAACCCTCGTATATATATATATATTATATATATATATATATATATATATATATATATATATATATATATATATATATATATATATATATATATATATATATATATATATACATATATATATATATATATATATATATATATATATATATATATATATATATATATATATATATATATATATATATATATATATAAATTTCGTGTCACGATGTATGTTCGCGATAAACTCTGAAACTACTGAACGGATTTTGATAAAATTTTGTAACCATATAGTCCAATATAAAAGAGAGAATAGTTTTTATCTCTTAATTATTGATCTCAATATTTATTATATGACATTACTGTTTATTTATCGGTTAGTTCTATAAATTCCTAATAGATGGTGGTTTACCATCTAAATCGCACAGGTATAGGCAGATGTTGACGTGTTTATTTTTCTTGATTATACCATCTTCGAAAATTAAAGTGCGCGTGCAAGCACGTGTTGAATACAGAATTTACAAATATTTTCATGATGTATAATCAAATTTTAACAATTTTTCATGAATCATTTTCATAATTATACTTTGTATTGTGTTATTATTGTACAGTGTTCGGTATGAATACTTTTAATATTATAAATAGTAAAATAAAATTTTATTTATTACTGTTTTTCTCTACTATTTTTCATACCACCTCGAAAACATGTAAGTATTTCTTGATAGCCTTTTATTTTATTTTTATTTTATAATTTGATAATTATTAATTTTTTCAGCCGTACACTTTGATCTACTTTACTTATTCAAATGATAAATTCTTTTAATTTTTTTTTCATTTCAGTATAATGCCACGGAAAAAATCGAACCTTAACAAACAGTCACTGATTACAAACTATAATTTAATATAAGATGAATAAAATGTAAATTCAGAAAGCATATGTTCATTTGTGCTTAATTTCAAAATTTCTATACTTTACCTATTACTTTTAAATTTTGGCGAAACGTTTTATTTCTAATCTCATATGAATGAACCTATTTTAAAATTTTTTTAGAAAATTTTAATTTGATTGTACCAAAGAATTAGTAAAAAAATTGATTCAATATATTATAATTACTCAGCCACTGCAACGTGTGGCTGGGTCAGCTAGTATATATATATATATATATATATATATATATATATATATATATATATATATATATATATATATATATATATATATATATATATATATATTATATATATATATATATATGTATATATATATATATGTATATATATATATATATATATATATATATATATATATATATACATATATATATATATATATATATATACATATATATATATATATATATATATATATATATATATATATATATATATATATATATATATATATATATATATATATATATATATATATATATATATATATATATATATATATATATATATATATATATATATATATATATATATATATATACATATATATATATATATATATATATATATATATATATATATATATATATATATATATATATATATATATATATATATATAAGATAAAACATGAAGAAAAGTAAAATCAGAAATATAAAATTGGAAAGATACTAAAGTATATGAAGCAAAAGACAAGAAGGCATGGGGACCATGTCTTCATCAGGAGGGAGATGGTCAGCTATGCAAAAATGAACACTCTTTTCTGACAAGCTCGAAGGACAAATGTCTAAAAATCTTCGAGCAATTCCCCCGAAGAGTGTTCGTATTAAAAGAACTTAATTAAAAATTAGACTAAATATATATGTAGAAAAGATAAATATATATGCAGAAAAATAAAAATACTCACTATAGATGAAAATACTCACATTAGTAGAAAAATACATACAGTAAAAAAATACTCACAATAGTAGAAAAATACATACAGTAAAAAAATACATACAGTAGAAAATACAAAATACAAAAGCCAGTAAATCAGATTGAATTTATATATGAAAATAGTAGGAAGTTGCCAAAAGTAAATTTGAAATTAGAATGAAGAAATATTGCCAGAAGTAATTAAATTCAGAAAGTTAAAGTGGTTTAAAAAGTTAAAGCGTATTAAAGGGGATTTAAGTTTTAGTTATGTATAAAATAAAGTGTATATATGTAGGTATTTTCAGGATTCTTGTAAGAACTTCAATGCTTGGGTGGCCCTTCTGTAGTTATAAAAACTACGCATTACTTCAATCTTACAATCGATTCCCTACTTCCTACATATTTTGAAATAAAATTAATTGGAATATTGTTATTTTTTAGGTGAGCTATTAAGCGTTTAATTTGATTTTTAGTATATTCCAGCACATATAACAATTTAATGTTCCAGCACATATATATATTTACACCAGTAGATAAAGCCTCTAATAATTACGCATTTTTTTGTAAGAAATTCTATTTAGATTTAATTGATAATAACATTAAATTCCAGCACATATAAGCGTTTAAACTCCACTGTTAATATTATTAATAAAAAATCCTTGGGCTTTACAAACTTTTAAATATTAGCAACTATAAATTAGAGTTTCCTTATTTAACAGTCATTCCTAAATTTCACAAAATTCCTATAAAGTTTAGATTTATCACCTGTGGTACTAAATCATACATGAATAAACCTGGAATCATTTTTGCTAAATTTCTTAATATTATATTAGACAATATTGTTAAATCAGAAGCCACTTGGATCATTAATAATAATAAACCTATTTTGGATTTTTTATCGAAAAATTATATTTATTGTATTAATTCTTTTGACTTTAAAGACCTTTTTACTAGTATTCCCATAGATAAATTAAATGATGTACTACACCTTTATTATCAGGACTATAGAAACTTTTTAAATATTAATTTTGATTACTGGAATAATTTAGTTAAAATGTGTATTTATAAAAATTTTATATTTAACGGTGAAAATATTTTTATTCAAAATTGTGCAATTCCACAGGGATCCAACTTTTCTAGCACACTAGCAAATTTATTTTTACATTATTTTGAAAAAAAACTTCTTTTATCAATATCCTTTTGCTTTTCGATACATAGATGATTTCATTATTTTCAACAATTTGAAATTTGAAGATATTTCTAAAACTATTTACCCTGAAGAACTTTCTCTAATTAAAACTAATTTATGTGAAACTAAAAGAGAATTTCTGGATTTATTTATCACTATTGATAATTCCACTACATATATAGACAGTTTCGACAAAACTAAACAGTTTAATTTTCATGTTAATAAGTTAATTTCTTGGAACTCCAATATTTCTTTAAAAATATACAGAAACATTATAATTAATGAGCTTAATCGCATTTATATAATCTGTAACAATTATGAATATACTAAAAATCAAATTAAACGCTTAATAGCTCACCTAAAAAATAACAATATTCCAATTAATTTTATTTTAAAATATGTAGGAAGTAGGGAATCGCTTGTAAGATTGAAGTAATGCGTAGTTTTTATAACTACAGAAGGGCCACCCAAGCATTGAAGTTCTTACAAGAATCCTGAAAATACCTACATATATACACTTTATTTTATACATAACTAAAACTTAAATACCCTTTGATACGCTTTAACTTTTTAAACCACTTTAACTTTTTGAATTTAATTACTTCTGGCAATATTTCTTCATTCTAATTTCAAATTTACTTTTGGCAACTTCCTACTATTCTCATATATAAATTCAATCTGATTTACTGGCTTTTTGTATTTTGTATTTTCTACTGTATGTATTTTTTTTACTGTATGTATTTTTCTACTAATGTGAGTATTTTCATCTATAGTGAGTATTTTTATTTTTCTGCATGTATATTTATCTTTTCTACGTATATATTTAGTCTAATTTTTAATTAAGTTCTTTTAATACGAACACTCTTCGGGGGAATTGCTCGAAGATTTTTAGACTTTTGTCCTTCGAGCTTGTCAGAAAAGAGTGTTCATTTTCGCATAGCTGACCATCTCCCTCCTGATGAAGGCATGGTCCCTATGCCTTCTTGTCTTTTGTTTCATATACTTTAGTATCTTTCCAATTTTATATTTCTGATTTTACTTTTCTTCATGTTTTATCTTATTTATATAGGCAAATCTTTCTTTAGCTGCTATTGCGCTGGCTAGATTTCCTATTATGCATTGTAGTTACAACATTATATTTTTAGCATTGCATTTATTACTTTATATTCATATATGTATTTTCTTTATATTAATATATATATATATATATATATATATATATATATATATATATATATATATATATATATATATATATATATATATATATATATATATATATATATATATATATATATATATATATATGTATGTATATATATATGTATGTATATATATATGTATGTATATATATATGTATGTATATATATATGTATGTATATATATATGTATGTATATATATATGTATGTATATATATATGTATGTATATATATATGTATGTATATATATATGTATGTATATATATATGTATGTATATATATGTATGTATATATATATGTATGTATATATATGTATGTATATATATGTATGTATGTATATATATATATATATATATATATATATATATATATATATATATATATATATATATATATATATATATATATATATATATATATATATATATATATATATATATATATATATATATATATATATATGTATATATATATATATATATATATATATATATATATATATATATATATATATATATATATATATATATATATATATATATATATATATATATATATATATATATATATATATATATATATATATATATATATATATATATATATATATATATATATTATATATATATATATTATTATATATTATGTATATATATATATGTATGTATATATATATGTATGTATATATATATGTATGTATATATATATGTATGTATATATATATGTATGTATATATATATGTATGTATATATATATGTATGTATATATATATGTATGTATATATATATGTATGTATATATATATGTATGTATATATATGTATGTATATATATATGTATGTATATATATATGTATGTATATATATATGTATGTATATATATATGTATGTATATATATATGTATGTATATATATGTATGTATATATATATGTATGTATATATATATATATATATATATATATATATATATATATATATATATATATATATATATATATATATATATATATATATATATATATATATATATATATATATATATATATATATATATATATATGTATATATATATATATATATATATATATATATATATATATATATATATATGTATATATATATATATATATATATATATATATATATATATATATATATATATATATATATATATATATATATATATATATATATATATATATATATATATATATATATATATATATATATATATATATATATATATATATATATATATATATATATATATATATATATATATATATATATATATATATATATGTATGTATATATATATATATATATATATGTATGTATATATATATGTATGTATATATATATGTATGTATATATATATGTATGTATATATATATGTATGTATATATATATGTATGTATATATATATGTATGTATATATATATATGTATATATATATATATATATATATATATATATATATATATATATATATATATATATATATATATATATATATATATATATATATATATATATATATATATATATATATATATATATATATATATATATATATATATATATATATATATATATATATATGTATATATGTATATATATATATATATATATATATATATATATATATATATACATATATACATATATATATACATATACATATATATATATATATATATATATATATATATATATGTGTGTGTGTGTGTGTGTGTTTGTGTGTGTGTTAGAATACATGTCGTAATGAAGCGTTAGATATTAGTTTCAAGCAAAGCAAATTAATACTAAGTTCACTCTTTAGTATACATTTATGCATTTCAACAGGTGGTATTGTACACATTTGCATTCTGCTATCATTCGAATAATAATTAAGATTCCTACTTGTATTGGGCCGAGTGGTGATGATAGGGGAACCACCAGAGAAAGAGATATTGCAATGCAGTGCAGCTTCTGTGAATTCCGTCCAAATGTATCAAATCAATTCTAAGCTTAGTAAAGCCAGTCAATTTAAAATTCAAGTTTACGTCGTAATTTAAGTAATAGGTCTCCTATTTGGAAATATATAAACTATGAGTGATTGCTTTATTTTAAAATTCTTTGAATACATGAATTTCTCTGACACCTGTTAGCATTTGATAAACGTGTGGTTTCATAATAATAAATCTCTAGTAGATGCATTTCAATATTCTATACAGTTTTAGTAAGAAGAGTTCAATACATATGCTTCTCTTTCTCAGTTTAGTTTTGTTTGCTTGAATTCAAAAAATATATGCATTTAGCTTGTGGGGGTTTGTTGTTACTTTACTACCTCTTTTACACAGCATGTCTAATTTACTTCATACTTAAAGTTTAAAATATGTATATAAACACAGAAAACACTCCTCCTATGTTGGGAATCGAACAAAAAACTGAAATCTAAAGCGTAATGAGTTTGAAAAGAAACTCATTGAAGGAAGGAAACTTATTTTTTAGTGTAACTTGTTATACTCATGTGCATGCTAAACCATATTATTTGCCATATGATGATAGTAAAATTGTGTCTCTAATTTAAGAATATTATTTGAAAATGTATATGAAATTTTAGAATCTACCACAGAAAAGAAAATAAATATTAAAACTTTTTTGTCATGGTTTTTAATTTCCGTCTTCAATTTAAATTAATACAGTGAAATTTATCTCCGATATAAAAAATTCTATGGAAATTTAGATTCTCTGTTAATGCTGACATTAACTTATTATCATTTTGTATTTAATGCATATTACTAGTATTTTGATATGGAAAAATATCTGCTAGCTGTACTCCAAATCCCAATAGACTCTCAATTTTATGAACTTCTAATTTACAAGCAATATCAATATAAGGAATTTATAACTGATCTCTAACTTGCTGCAATATGTATACTAAATTTAATCCTCACCTACAAAGTGAAATTTTGAAAGCATATTTTTTAATTCATTTTCAACCATCTTCAGTTTTATATTTTATTATTTATTTTTTTCAGTTTTTCAATTTATTTATATTTTGGCCGCCCATCTTGTCTAGTGGTCAACGTACCTGACTGGGGATAATGAGGACCTGCGTTCGAAACCCGGTTCCGGCATGGGTGTACTTTCTCCGTCTCCTGCCTTTTTTCTTTCTTTGTTTGCATGGGTTGTGAATGGTTGCCTACTCTAAAAATGGGTACCTATGGCATGTGTATACTGAGGAAGTCTAAATCCATACAAATTTATGGTTCAGTTGGAATAATAGAACAGCGCACCCCATATTGGCAGCCGACACAAGACAAACAATTACAATATTTATATTATGGCTGAGAGAATTGCATAGAAGTTTTTTTTTTCTGGAATCATCCATTAAAACTTTTTTCTTTGCTCATATGCAATTCTTCCGACCAATTAAACTTATTCATCTTCTCATATGCTCGTTTTATTTTTGAATGGTGAATAACTGATTGCACTGCCGATTTTGAAATGTCGTGATGTCATCAATGATAATCTAGCAAAATTTCGTACGACTGTTCTAACACCTGTATTTTACACCCCCAAACAATCTTGGATGTACACAATCTTGGGAGTCCCAAACAATCTTGGGAGATTATACTTTGGTGTAAAATACAAAAACCTGTATTTTACACCCAAGTATAATCAGTAGTTTCATGTGCAAATATGGTGCAGCACTTCTGCAATGAGTGATAATGATTTGGATTCCTCCATGAAATTCAGATTCTAAGTGCAAAGTTCTTGTCCATCGGAATTGTGCTGCAGAGGAAACAAAACTCAAGTCAATTTAATAGGAAAGCTCTACTGAATAAATAATATAACTAAAGAACGATAACAATATCTATTTGACGACTTCAGTGAAAAGGAGCTGCTACTTATCCCTTAAATTTAACAAAGGATCCAATTCTTTCATTTCAGCACATTTTTAACGTGGATCCAGTGATTAAATGATTGGGAATATAATGACTGATATGTATATATAATATGAAAAATAGCTTCAAGATATCGAACAAGAAGACAATGTAGTGCTATGACCGTTTGGAAGCAAAATGTTTTTCGATATAAAAAACTGGAAAAAAGTTTTTCAAAAATGTATTTTGAAGATAAAGAATTATTTTCTTGAAGAAAAAGTACTATTCTCCTTGATTTTTTAAGAAAAAAAAAGTAAGAATTGCTTTAACTATGGATTTTGTTATGCGTGTATATTATATATAAATAACATTGTGAGTCCTAAATAATTTTTATAATAATAATTTATTTAAAAAGCACAGTTTGATACAAAAATGAGATTTAACATTTAATACTCTATTTTACTAACAGTCTATATCAATATCAGTTCAACTAGTCCCAGTTTGTTCTTAAAAATTACCGTTTTTTACATCTACACTATAAATTAATATTTTAATTTCTTATGAAGATATAAAA
Source organism: Latrodectus hesperus (assembly GCA_037975125.1). Classification (NCBI taxonomy): domain Eukaryota; kingdom Metazoa; phylum Arthropoda; class Arachnida; order Araneae; family Theridiidae; genus Latrodectus; species Latrodectus hesperus. The sequence goes on along the minus strand of CM075853.1, from coordinate 121,893,242 downwards.
TTAGATTTTCACTATATATATATATATATATATATATATATATATATATATATATATATATATATATATATATATATATATATATATATATATATATATATATATATATATACTAATATCTTTATAAGAAATTAAAATAGTAGTTTAAAACTTAAGACGTAATAAACTGTCGTTTTAAGAACAAACTGGAACAGGTAAAATATAATCTGATTGATAATTTGGGGAGAAATTACATCGGTGATTTGTTTGTAGGGTACTAGATTCGATACCCAAAAAAATGAAGACCATCATATTGAGAAGTCTAATTTTCAAATTTTCCTTAAGTGCCGTAGAGGTATCATAGAAAATCAAACAAATCATATTAAGTCATTACTAGTTAATTTATCTTTCTCAAGTCAACCAAACAATTTTATAAAATTTTTTGGGTTGTTCTGAAAGTAATTTCTTTTTTTTATTAAAAGGAAAAATGTAAAGATGATAAATATTTTGCAGAATTTCACACTGTCAATTCTAGTCCAATAACTTTTACCCTCTTTCCGTAGTAACATGACTCCACACTTATAAAATAGTTGATATTTACCAGCAGGAAACAGATTCAGGTTGGAAAAACGGCCAACCCAACATATTACACAATAAATATAAGTAAATTATATCGAATTTTGAATGTGTATGTATAAATGTTCTTTATCAATCAAACAAATGCCGAATCTTTTAAAGGTGAAATTGAATAGAGGCACATATGTATAACAATGAAAAATATGCAACTCTGAAGAACAGATTACGGTGATTTGATATTAACAAGGTCTGAATTATTGACCAGCATACAAGTGACTCTTCATGCCTTCAATACATGGACGTAGCTCTAAGGGTTTCATTAAATTGGTTTTAAAAAATTGTATTTCTAGGTCTCTCCACGGCCAATTCATAGAAATGTGATTTTTGTGAGATACAGGATTTTCATGGGGGTCGGCAGTTAAACAACTAAATGCTTTTAATATCAACAATTAGTCTGGAAGACATGACATTAATAAAGATTTTGAACAATAAAATTAAAATTAATACCGTCTCTTGGTCTTCAAAATGTTTTGGTAGATTTTATACGATGAAAAATCAAGTATAACCTTTAATTACAATATCGTCATATTTTCTCATTAAAATTATTTTCAACAATGAAATATAATTATATTTATTTTTCCCAACTGCTTTTTATTTTGTAATTCACAAACATTTGAGCCTTTTTACAATTCCTTTGAGATTTAGGTGAGTGACAGTTTAATTTATTTCGTAGAATTTTAGCCTCAAGTAATTAATCTACTTTTAATTACAATAATTGATTAGAAATAAACAGTTCTCAATTAAAATGTCGAATGAAAATCTTTTTTTATATATTTTTCACCTTGTTTGGATAAATAAATTGAATTTAAAATTAAGTAGCATGAATAGAAAAATCATAATTCTCAATGTCATGAAAATCATTCTTGATTATCTTTTAAAAATGAAGCGCCATTTAAGAAAATAAACTATAAAAAATAATAATTTAACCAATAATTAATGAACTGAATTTTTTTTAAATCACTGCCATTTTATTATGTTTAATGAATATTTAAAATGAAAACACATAAATGAATAATAATTTATTTGATATTTTACGGCTTTTAATTACAAAAAATAACAAAATTTTATACATTGGCTAGATAAAATGATGCGAAAATTTTCATAATCTATATATAAAATCATTTAATGAAATTCCTGGCAAAAATTTATGCTTTTTTTTCCCATGAAGTTTGGGTTCAACAAGGATGGAACTTGCGCCCATGCGCATATGTTGGAGTATACTTAAGAATTATCTGGGTTTTTTATTTTTTTATTTTTTTATTTTCGTAAATGGAAATATGACCTATTATCTTTGAAAAGTTTTCCAGGGAAACAATTTCGCTGTAGAAATGGAAATCACTTGCAATAGCCTTAGGCTGCTGTGTTATAACCAATGCAATATCAAAGCATTTTGGTCTCTCCGAGTCCTTGTGGTAAGTTCCTCGCTTTTCAAAGTGTGAGGTTTCAAACTTGATTCCAGCGATTGTTGAGCAAGGGGTTGGTGTCTTCCGCATACACATCGGTCGGTTTGTGTGATTGGGAATTTTTCGTAATTTCTCGTTGTGATACACGAATCCTATCCATTTCCAGTGAAAAATCCTACCGAAACAATGCGCAGAATCTGTTCAAATTCCTTGGCTTAGGTCATTATGTTGTCTTGTATTGTACACATGTATATTTTCTTGTACACATGTGGTTAGGGACTAAGGCTCCTCTCTGCTATTTATTTAGCATTTTGTACCAACCTCAAATCCAGTTAGGTTCAACCCTGACTTTGATGATCCTGACAGAGAGTACAGCTCCTTGTCAAGTCTGAAGAGTTTCTTTTGCTCTCATTCAGATGACACTAAATGGCAGCACTGCAAGCTATTGGGGGAATTTCTATATTCGAAACAGAGATCAAGAAGAATTCCTTTGACCTTGGTGTGCCATCATCAGGAGTATTGATTTGGTTGGTAATATGTCGCAACCTTGACATATTTAACTTGTTCCAGTCTCCATTAATGTACACGGTGGTCCTTAGCTGGTCAAAAGATCGAATTCACTCACACACAACTCACAACTTAATGTCCCAAAGTGACGCTCTCTCGACAGAGCTACTAGGGCTTTGGACCATTTTGTTACCCACTACATGCTTTCGAACATCTGCAAGAGAAGATTTGAAAAGTTATGAGTCATCGTGCATGCATGATGACATTTGGTGATAACTAATGACAGTATTTATGTTTTAGTGCATAATGTGTAATTCTTATTATACACTTCTAATTTTTATCATACAAGTATTTTAGAGCTTCTACTTTATAAAAAGTAATGTATATAAGTTTTATATAATATGAATTATTACGCTTCATGGTTTGGTTTGGTTTGGTCATTATGGTTTGGTTTGTTTGACACTTGGTCACAAATGTTTGCACATGAATATTGATATAGCAGACAGTTACAATCTAAGTCGGATTCCGGGCTACAACAAACATTTATTCCTGATGTTGGAATCGAATGCACGAACTCTAGATGAGAGCTTTAACAACTCAGCTGTCAACTTTGCAATACCCCTTTTAAAAAATATATATGAAATGTCATCATTTTAATTTTTGGCATTCAGTTTTTCATTGATTATAATTTCAATGTTCATTTAATGTGTTGACCATTGTAATCAAAATAATAATTTTAATGCCTGCATATGTTTCCACGAAACATGAAATTAGTATTTATCAATCATATGCTCAGTCTCGCCAATTAAAAAGGATTCAGATAAAAGAAATGAAATGAAAACTACTTTTTGGCTGTTTACCATAACTTTTTATTTCAATTCATGTGCTCAAAATACAGAATAAAAATTTCTTAAATATATTCAAGCTGAGATAAATAGCAGTCAAAAAGTTTGATTGAAACATTAATTAATGGATGAAAAGAGCTTGCTTATGCCATTAATTTCACGGTTATAATTTAAAAAGTGCGTTATTGTAATGACTTTTTTCGTTTAAAGAAACTGAAGTGATTTGTTTTTAAAGTAATCCATAAATGGCATTATTCCAAAAGACAATTAGTCGACGACTGTCTCTGAAGTGTTATTGAAAACAGTCTGGAAGAAGGTGTTTTAGTGTCATCAATAAAATTTTCTTAATTACATTTATTTATGATTTGTAGAATTGTCTTATACATAGAACATTATTTAAAAAATGGCATAGTTCTCAAATACTAAATAAAAAAATCAGATGAGATATATAATTTCTCGAGCATTATTTCATTGGTGACAAAAATTTAACTAAATTTATTTAATTGTGAACTAAATTTATATAATTGTGTTTAATAAGAATTTTTTTATTAGAATGATAATACAATAAACTTCTAAATAATTATACTTGAAAAAGAATAAATTATGAAGAACCAAAAAATAATGAAATATTTAAATTTATAACCAAAATGATGAAATAAAAAGTCAGTTTTATTTGAATGTGCGAAAAAATACGAGTAAATGTAAATTGAATCCTCAAACAGAAAATTAGATTTCATAATAATTTGTTTCATTTAAGATTCATTTTTATTTTATTCTTAATACCTAAACAGAGTTTGTGTTACATTAAGAATCTGTAACAAAAGTAGTACAGAATAAATCACAAATAACAAAAAAGAAAAAGAAAATTGTATTGATAACATAAAAAAAATACAAACTGAAGTAAATGAAATCAAACTTAGGAAAACTACAAACGAATATATTTGCTGTTCAGAAGAACGTATGAAATCCGCTTGATTAATAATAATAGCATGCAAGTAAAAAGTAAAAGTGATCATTAAAATAAAATGTTTGAATGTCTTCTGAATGATTAAAAGATTAGGATTGCTAAAATTAAGTGAGAGAAATTTTCTTGGACTTCGGGTAATTTAATTGGAGTTTCAAATCAAGTTTTTCAGGATTCCAGGAAATAAAATAAATAAATAAAATGTTAAAAAATTTAAGTCGTCTATGACGATTTAAACTAGCCATAAAGTGGATGTTTTGTCTTGTCTTTTTCATCTTGCTTCTTCTTTTGTTCTATTGTTAAAGTGTTAATGTCTTGAATTAATGGAAAACGGCTTCTTAAACCAATGCTTTAATTTTCATTTAAGAAATTGTTTTATTAACAAAATGAACCTCGACAATATGTTTAATTTTTTGATTCCAACAAGCTTTAGCCATAAAGTAGCTACTTAATATGTGTGTCATGTCCAAATTAATTCCGATACTATTAAAGGCATTCGGCACAAAGTGATTCGAAGGAACTTCTGAAATCATAGCTTCGGATAATCGTAACAATCAATGTTTTATTCTCAAAATGTTGATCAAATTAAAAATAAAAAAAGAGAATTATGGACGTGTTAACGGTTTTAAAGGGAACGTGATATGATTTAAGATATGTTGTTGAGCCGGAAGTCCTGGCAAGAAAACATGAATCGGTCAAAGACACAAATTAGAAAAGGTAACATTTTCAGAAAATTTTGGAAGCAATATTGTTACAAATTTATAAATAATGATTGTATTTGTCTTAAAATATCTCAGGCAGATTGGAAATTCTCACATTTTGGGCAAAAATTGCGGTATTAAGATGTGTAGTTTAAAAGCGGATTTTCTAATAATTTGGTGATTTGGCGATGTTTTGGCGAGAAATAGATACTTTTGGTAACATCCATCACCTAAGCTCTAGGACCAATATTTAGCGAAATAGCCTAGAAGCTTCCAGAATCTTGGCGAAACTGGTAGACTTCACCGCCAAGTCAGGTATAAATACCGCTGCCCGACATGGAAGAGTCAGTTTTTGTGAAGACAGTCAGTGAATGGAGACGATTAGTTGTGACTGCTAGTTGTTCTCTGTCTGAGGTATTTGAGACCTGTGATTGGAAGCTGTTTCTTATTATATCTGACGAATTGTAGCTGTATAATTGTGATTGTTACAGCGGGAATTTCTTATATCTAGTGGAATTGTTACAAATAAAAGTCTTGTGTTATTTAAGTGGTTACTTTATTCAACTCTCAATTGACACAAACCCTTGAAGCTTGGTACAATATAGCTAAAGATTTGAAAATTTGAACGCTAATTATTTATAACAACAGGCAATTTTGAAAATTTTGAAAAATTTTATGAACGGAAAAAATTATAATTTAAAAAAATACTCCTTTATTCCTGGTAGATGTCATGAATGGATTTTCTCTTATCGCCAGCGACATTCAAACATACAGTGCTGAATTTTGCCTTGCTTGCTGCAGATTGAAGAAAGCAATTTGAAAGCAGGAGAAATTTCGTGGTCAAAAAAACTTTTAATTTCGATGCCTTCTCAATACGATGTCGTAATTAATTATTTGTGACGTAGATGAAGCGTTATCTGACGTCATGGATATTTTAAACCAATGAGAGTTGTAATAAAGTGATTTAGCCATGATCTCAACTGGAATGAAGGATCACTTTATGATCAATAAAATTTTTTCCCCAAAATGAAATTAGAACACAGCAGCTGTACACACGCTTTGGTTCTAATGAAATATTATAAGTGATAAACAGCATTTATAAGTTCTTTAAGTCTTTAAAGAAATGATTAAATTTTGCTAACAGTATAAAAAAGAAAATTTTCCATTAATTTTGTGCATACATTAAATTTATATTGAGTTGTTTTCTGTTTCATTTCAGTTGACAAATTTAAATTTTGACAAGTTAACTGTCTACATTTTATTTAATAAACGCAAATTGAATTGCAAACTATGATACACACATTAAATATATTTATTATATCAGGCCTCATTAACCTCAAATAAAATTTAAGCACAGGACTAAACTTGTATAGCTTTTGAATAAAATAACAAATAAAAATCTATATGCAACATTTAGTTTTTAGCAGTGGCTCATAAAAAATGATATTAAGAAATCATCACGTTGTTATATATTTCGAAGTTAAAAGTAAAGGCAAATTATCGCATGTTTAAATCCTGCACAAAATACAAATAAACCATGAATCAAAAGTTGAATATTTTAAAAATATACAAAAATAATATTTAATTTGAAATAATTTCGAATTAGAATAATTGTTTCTAAATATTGAGGTCATGAAATACATCGATTTACTACAGCACGCTGTGCTGACCTGGTAGATGAATTGTTATCGATATGGCCTTCAGATTAGCTGTAAATGGACTTGATTCCCATCTAGGAAATATATTCATCTAAAAGTCTGGATTCCGCATTAACCTGCTTGTCTCAGTCGAATGGGTGCTAAACATACACAAACTAACCACTCCACATTACCTCAACATCTTAAATCTTAAATTTGCTTATGACGTTTAGTAATTTAATGTGTTCATGATTATGGAAATATGCTTGAAGTGCTATCATATTTATTCAGAATTACAAATTTGTATTTTATTTGAAGTTTTAAGATATCAATTACATAAGAAAACTCGTTTATACAGTTAATATCATAAATATATCAGACACTTAATGTTTTATTCATTCTGTAATAAGATATTCATTTTATATTTAAATTGTGTTGTTGCATGCCCCCAAAGGCCAGCAGCGCTAGACCAGGTCCATGACGTTGTACACTCTACAATAATCCAAAACCAGAAGAGGGTCGTCAACCAAGTCCTGTCTGGGGAGCCCTAGGCACTCAAGGATATGTGGATCAGCCAAATCAAGTACTTGGTCAAGCTTAATCCTCGTTGCACTTGCTGAAATTCCATTCACATTAAACTGCAAGATCTTCAGAGATTTTGGAGACCGTAAGTTACTTCTCGAACCTGGCCCTCTGCCTAAACCAGGAACGCGGGCCTTTTACGACTGCGCGACAACCGATGCAGCATCAGAACCATAAGGTGTACTATTCATGGATGGCGAAGAATTGCAGCCTCTGTTAGTCGCTTGACCAGAGCACCTAAAAATAGGTAGAGGACCGACATAGCTCCATTGCCCTAGGCGTTAGCTGAGCATATTGGAGTGGCCTTCACGCCTTGGGTGACCCCGCCACTCCCGACGTACTTCGCCCACTCCGACCAGGAACACCCCCTCGCCGGCAGTTTGTTTGTCGCTCAACGGTCATTTTTTGCACACGAGGACTAATTAGACCGGGACTTACGGTTTAAAGTGGATTCCGAACCACTACAAACATCCATGCCCAAGGTGAGATTCGAACCCACGAACTGTTGAACCGAAGGCAAGAGCGCTAACCATTCGGCTGCCAACTCGGCCCCCTCGCCGGCTGATAGAGCTCTAGGTTGCTAGTGCACACTATGAATAGCCTATGGTACTTGAGGAAGATTTAAATTGTATATTTTGTATACATAAAATGGCGGCTGATCAGTTGCTGAACTGTCTCCACTGTTCTGATAAATAAATTTAAAATTTTATTTATGATTATTTTTTTCCCAAAAATTATACAATAAATATATACCAAATATAAAATGCAACAATAAAAAGAGAAGTTTCTTTCATCTTTCTTTCTGAATTTCTCAACCATGTCTTAGACATAAAGTGAATCAAATGTTGCTTGAAAAAGAGAATCAACAAAAGCACTCCTCGTAACTCCACCAGCTTTGCAAGTACACATATTTTGTCAGTTTATTATTAGCTGATAATCCAGGCTTCACACTTGTAGATGCTCTGCATGAACAAATTTATGTTTCTTAGATTTTGTTCCATAATAATCATTAAAGTATATTTAATATTTTTCAAAGTAACAATTAGAGTATATTTCAAGATATCACTCAAGAAATAGATAAAAAATAATTACAGCTCATTCGTTAAACATTTTGGTACTTTTCCATTTCGCCGGCGCAGGCGATATAGTCGCCAAAAATGATACAACCTTGCTAGAGGGAATATCTCCGCTGGTAACCTTTTACTGCTATGTTTCCAAAACATGTGACGGCCTTTTACTGTCAACGACTTTATTTCGAATCTTTTTTCCCCCATTTCATAATTTTATGTTATATTGCTATATATACAAATTTAATAATTTCATAAAATATCTCTAGAAAAAATCGGATTTTAAAAATATATCTTAAAAAATAGTAATTGAAACAAATTCACATAAAAAATATTTTTAAAAAAATAAGATTTTGAACTATGCATCATCACCCGATAAATTGTTATCTAATATAATAAGTAAATAAATTGAGGCTCTGGCATCCATCATTCCACGCATAGCGTGAATACGAGAACAACAATTAAATAAATAAATTTTAAAAATTTTTATGTAAAACAATATTATTTAAAATTTTATATGTGTATACTGTGTGTTGTCGCCAATTGGCGACTTAATTTTCGTTTGGCGAGATTTGTGCCGGCGAAATGGAAAAGTACCAACATTTTTAATGCAGTTTAATTCATAATCTTAAATATAGCTATACTGAATCAGAAATAATATGTAATTTGAAATTGTAAGTATGATTTTCAACTAATAAGTGAAGATGATTCGATTATTTTTCATCTATATTATTTTGATCTCTATTATTTCTTATCTTTCTCTCTCTATATATATGGTAATATGCTACTTTTTTCTAGCTTTTATGGCCTGCGTGAATTTTTATTTCACAAATAAATGTGGAAGATGGTCGTTTCTCAAGGGCTAAAAATGTCTGACTTCGAACAAAACACATTAAACAGAGATGAAATAAATTATTTAGAAACGAAAATATGTGGAAAAAGTGATAAATAAGAATAAGTATTCAAGGTTTGGTTCATTATTGTATAAAGTTGCATACGTAAGTGTTCACGCATATGCAAACATAAATTTCAACTATTTAGGAAAAATTCATATATATCTTCGAATTTCATTGCTAAAAATGATGAAGTGAATGTTATTAATAGTTTAAAACTAAAATAACACATTAAGCAGTCATGAACTATGACTTAATGTACTGAAATACTAAAGACTATAATTTGAAATTGTCACTCAATAACACCATCATCAGCTCAGAGAAAAGAACAAGAATGAAATAGCTTTGGGACATTCAGTATATCGATTATTATGTATCCACCTTTCGATTACAATGTAGTGTAAAAATTAATTAACCTTGATTAATACCACACGTTACGGTAGATGTATGGAAATGCTTAAAGCAGTAATTGGAAATGAGTTAAAAAAAAAAAGATTGAATCCAAAAATATATGAGAGTTTGATGCATGCATGTTAATATTTCACATGACCATATTCATTTCATTAAAAACTCAAATTCATTATGACAAAGACAAAATATCAAATACTAATATGCCTTGAGTTCTATTTTATTATAAATTTATGAGATTCTATCTATTTTTTAACAGATATAAGAAAAATACTTGGAAAATTTGTTTTTTCCTTAACAGAACAATTTTATATTATTTATTTCATGTCTTCATAAAAAGGGAAGCAATTAATCATTTTTCTAATAAAATGCTCTGTCGTCAAATATTTGCAGTGAAAAGAATTTGTTGCATAGAGAAATTGCTTGGCTTTTCTCGTCTTTTCTGAAGATTATGCATTGGCCATTAGAGTTCATAGAACAGCGAACAAATATGCTTTTAAAATAACTAATAAAACAATATATAAACATTTATAGGCATCCCATTCATTTTTATTAGAATAAGCAAATAAGCAGAATATGTATTTTGAATATATCGAATACTCATGGCTCAAACATGGTTTGCAGAAATTTTCTTCAAGTTCTGAGGCAAATTTGTATGCGTAAACAGTGTTCATTTGTAACAAAGACTCAGTTGTTGTCAAAAATTGTTGAGACAAAGTGTTGTCTGCAAAAAAATACTATATAGAAATTGATAAAATTGCGAAAAATGCACAAATTTATAATGTAGATATCACTTTTAAAAAAAAAAAATTTGCCTTCATGAATTAAAGAAAGTGCTGATCATTTTGAGTAGACTGATTCAAATATTAAGTGCTGATTGAATCTTTACTTAGTTATACTTTAAATTCAATTTTAGAGCTGTTGGAGGTTTTCAGCGATTAATTTATTAATTATTACGCTATTAATTTAGAAAACTGTTGGTAGAAGGACTTAAAATATCAAGTTTAAATTCAGTTTTTATAACCTGAATTTATTGTTATAAATTAATGATATCTTCTTAAATAAGAAGAACTGTAACTGATTCATAAATGACCTTATTAAAGTGATAGCTGAAAACCATTTATAAAACATTCTGGACTGGGAAACGTTAAGAATCAGTTGTCAGATTTCTGGCACAAGATCAGTCATCTCAATCAAAACATACGAACTGTTATGTGATTGTAATGCCTTGGTTACAAATGACTCACTCACTTGTCTGGAATATATTGGGTTAAGCAGATGACCCAGCCGAAGACTATATTGTTGAAAGATATATATATATATATATATATATATATATATATATATATATATATATATATATATATATATATATAATATATATATATATATATATATATATATATATATTTATATTTATATATGTATATATATATATATATATATATATATATATATATATATATATATATATATATATATATATATATATATATATATACATACCGGTACAATATTTAATCTAGTTTATCAAAGAAAAACTATTTTTTGTTATACAGGGATAAGAAGAAACGTATGTATTTTCAAGAACATTTACATTTCCTGCTCTACTCAAGATAAAAATGTTTTTACGAAACACATGGTAATTGCGCCATATTTTCTAAAGCAGGGCCACTCAAAGTTGGGATACAGTTCTCAAACTTCGAGTATAAGGAAAATTAAACAAAAATAAACTTCATTGTTGAAAACTAATTAAAGTTATTTTTATCAGCAAATGGGGGCTTTCAGTTTATTCATTAATTAATAACGTTGATATTAAATGCCTATCCAGAAAAACCTTTTCTCGGTTCTCTATGGTAATAATTGATTATCTTCCTCCTCTAAAGCTAGTTAAAAAATGTCTTTAGATTTTTTTAAAAAAAATAGGCAGTTTATGAGCTGATGAAGCTTAGTGATAAGACAGACTGTTATTTTAATTTGTTCATATAAACGTGGATAACGTAAGCCACAACTAAATTAATTGATAACAATGTTTGAGATAATTTTTATAACATAATATAATATCATTATTGATCCAATATTGAACAACATGTGAAATAGTTTCACATTAAAATGTTGAAAAACGTTTTGAGAAAATAATGTAAAGATGATTAAAAATAAACTTCCTCATATAAATGTCAATTTTATTACGAGTAACTGTTAGTATTTCATTAATTTTAAAAATGATTTTATATCACTTTCAATACTTTAATAGATGCTTATCGAAGCGTTAACTATTCCGGAATGAGTATTGACAGGTGAAGGCTCTTTGACCAAGATTGCATGTTTCTTAACGTAAACTCCAAACTTCTAAAAATATCTTCCCAATGAATAAAGCAAACCAAATACTGTAGAATTGGAGGTCAGAGTACATATTATTCAGTTACAAGCTATTCCTTATAATGCAGATGTTTTCTATGTTTAGTTTGTTTGTTATTCAGAAAGGAATATTCTACACAAGAAATCTACAGTTTATAGAGGATTATGAATTATTACAAGCACCCTAACCGAAATTAAGAATTGAATCCACAAAGTATTGAACCGAATGCCAGAGAGTTTACCATTACTAGCTCGGCATTCAAATTTTATTTCATTGATTGAAACCTTACTGAGTGTACTTCACATTTTTTACATTGATTTGTATCACTGGAAAACTAAATAGCTACCAACAATTAACTGAAATACCCAAAAATGGTCCACTTCAGAGGGCTCAAGTACCTATTGGTAGAAATTGGATAAAACTTAAACAGCTAATAAATCAAGTGGCGTGCTTTTCATTAGGTAAATATAGTAATAGTATATAAATTTACCGATAAATAGAGCTATAATCTATTGGAAATTTATTTGTGTGTACGAAATTGTGGGCAATCATTTATTTAACAGAACATAAATTTCAGCATTATTATTTGAGTAAAAAGATCATTTCTACTTAATAATGAATCTCTTTGAATAGCATCCTTATGTTTCAAGAAACAGCGCTTTTAGTAAAATTGTTTGGCCAGAACCAGCAAAATTCCGTTGCAGTTGTAAAATAATTTCATTATATGGAGAAGTTACGAAGAGGTCTATTATTTCTGTTTGCTATGTGTATAATGATGCATAGAACACCCTGTCAACTGACGAAATCAATTTTTGCCTTAATCGTGAACTAAACACATACACAGTTAGGGAAATTAGGTAGATTCTACGAACAACCCTTGTATCCTGAAAACGCATCAATGCGATGAGGTTTTATGAATACTTCAATCTCATGACAGTCTTCTTAAAGAGATAATTGCACACAAATGGTATCAGTATATGTTCCGTAATAAATCAACAGCTCGTAATATATTGAGGATTTTTATTTTAATATCTCAACTTCAAGAGAGTCGATGTCTTCTTGACATCAATTTTACACTCTTCTTCACTTTCATCAGAGAGTAAAGCGATTGCCGAGACAACTCTTCATGGCAACTCTTTTCCATGAGCATGATCTCCTCTGTTATCATACATCACCACATTCAATTTTTTATGGTAATTTTTCTAATGAACGGCATGCATTAAAAGACCTGCATCTGTGCACAATACGTAAGAAACATTTAGAGACTTATTCTGAATATTCTCCATTCCTGTCAAGAGATGAGAATAGGGTTCTTCATTTAGTTCTGACCCTTTTCATATATCGCTGAGTATAAAGCGAAAACACACTGTACATTTTTAGTGCAACATTTTTTACATTCTTTAAACATTTATAAAATTATATTAAATGATTATGTAAATTAAATTATTAATTGTTTTCAGATTTTGCATTTTTTTATTTGATATATATCAAATACATTACATTAGTTCTGATGTTACTTCCTTGGATGAGTACAAGGCATTCTAAAACTCTTTCAAATGGGGAATTCAGTACGAAGAGTGCTTTTTACCACTCTTTATTCGTTTGCTGCTTACGGTGGGCTGTGAACTATACTGACGCTATTGTTAATTATTTCTTTCCGTCTTTGAATTCCCTTTGCAATGTAAATGTTTCAACTTCACCATTAGAATTTTTACGATTTTCTCCTTCTAATGACTAACTATACCTCTTTTTTAATGTTAAATGTCACTCTTCTGAAAGTGTCCCATTTCAAGATTACCACTGTGAATTTACAACTTCTCATTTTAATGAATGAGAGCATCAATCAATGTTTCGAATAAAAGTGCTGAAATAAAAGAAAAGACTCCTTTTTTCATTTGCAAACATGCATTTTTTCACACTGAAGCTAGAAATATGTTTGCAAATTTTAAAAGTTTGTGCATGTAACTATGAAACGTTCACGTTTATTGCATATAATCATTAAATTCATAGAAGTAGGTTGTCTTTATTTTTAACATAAACAAATAATTAAATAACTCAAGGCTATAACGGTACGCGCTTGAATAATTCCGGCAACTATCTCACTGTTAGCAAAACTGTGAGACAATGTTCATGAATTATCGAAAATCTATATTGAATATTTCCCTATAGAATGATAAATGTACCTTTAACATTTGCCTTCACAGACAAGTTTAGTTTCATCGATACCACTTGTCACGTGAATATTTATTATTAATTATATATTGTTTCTTTATAATAAATCAATACATATAAAAGAATCAACTCAAATTAGTATATAAACAAGTAGAAGTCTAAGCAACAAATTAATCAGAACTACTATTGGCTTTATAGCATTGTGAGTCAGCTTGTGTCCTTTATATGGAATGATTACAAAATTATTTTGTTCGTCTCTATCTTAGGATCTAAATCTGAAGTAACGTTTGAAATAAATGCCAGAAATGTTAGCAAGTTATAAAATGACTCATACTTATAGTTCCACGTTTTCCAAGAATAATCATTATTATTTTTGCTGAATAACGCGTAGACAAAAGTTAAATTCGTAGTCTGAATTCAAAAGAAGTTATGAAGCTGGTGAATTTGTAATAGCTTAGTGAATGGTGTAATCTAAATGTTAATTTGTCTATGGAATATTTCTAATTTTCCTATAAGAAATAATGCACAAAAATAATCAATTTTTTTCTAATAGCTACATAATTGCATAAATAAGTCATAGTTCATCTAAATATTTACATAAACATTTTGGTCCACTATTATATCGTGAAGACTAAAACTCTCATAAATCTAATTACGCAATGATCAATATTCAAAATCAGATTAATGACTTCTGACTGTTTCTGAGTGTGAGTATATGAATTAATTTTTTCAAAATCAAATTAATTTTTTCCAAGTGGATAAGTACGCTCCTTTTTCTACGTATTTGAGTTTCCAAACAGAATGATGATGCATTTGTTTTCTTGTAACGTTAGGAAAACAAATACATTATCGCTCTGCTTTTTAGAAGGGATCTCATTTTAAAACTGTGCAGCGGTATGACAGACACCACATCTTTAATGACTTCTTTTTCTTTTTTACAATTAGTTTACCTTCAGTTTTTGGCTTTTTTTTCTTTACTATTCTAACTTTGCTGACTGATACCTTGCTTTTTGAATATGCAAACTAAAAATGTCTGCAAAAAATCTTTTAAACTTCTTTATTCTTTTAAACAATGGAAGGAAAATAACCCAGTGTTCAAAATAAAGAGTACAATTTGTTTTTCATATATATATATACATATACAGTATGTCCACTAGTCTCTTGCCACCCTCTAACTTCGGAACTGCTGTTACTATATTTATAAAAGTGGTGTCTAGGTATAGTAAAGTAGCCATGCGCTACTGAATGAAACAGAATACTTCGCCACCTGGTGGAAAACTGTGGAGTTAGCATTCCTATCTCGAAAACGAAACGAGATAGAGAGAAAAAGTGATTCACTAAGTTGTAGAGCATCCTCGATTTAGTACGAAAAGATATCTTGTAGGCATTAATGTGAAGAATGCACAACAAATGCACATTTAAACCGTTATATTCTTCACATTAATGCCTACAAGATATCTTTTCGTACTAAATCGAGGATGCTCTACAACTTAGTAAATCACTTTTTTACCTATCTCGTTCCCTTTTCGAGATACGAATGCTAACTCCACAGTTTTCCACCAGGTGGCGCGGTAGGTGGTTTTATTCAGTAGCGCATGGCTACTTTACTATACCTAGACATCACTTTTATGAATATAGCAGCAGCCGTTCCGAAGTTAAGAGGGTGGCAAGGGACTTTAGTGGATATACTGTATATATAAATATATATATATTATATATGTGGGATTGAAAGCGCCACCAGAGGGCCACTCGCATGCTTGCCGCCAGACATGCAGAGGAGAAAGGAGGAGAACGACGATGTGAGGGAATGAAAAAGACGTGATGACTAAGATGCGAATGGATATTAAACTTGTTTTGAATTATAATTAACTACAATGATGTTAAAATGGACAATACGTTTTGATAGTATACATATGTAAATAAATTTTCATTATTATTTGAAGATATAATTAAATAATTTAACATTTATCGGTCATTTTTACTGATGATAAGTAAGAACCCACACACACACACACACACACACATATATATATATATATATATATATATATATATATATATATATATATATATATATATATATATATATATATATTAAAATGTCGGTCGTGAATGTCAATGAAATCTTACACGCTTTGCAGCTGGGAAATTGATTTTTCTCCATTACATAGGAACAAAACAGTACCAAAGACAATCAAATTGCTGTAATTGGGGGATGATGTGGGAACTGCAAACAGGATTCGTGAAGAGCCATTAAATCCTTTACGACAAATGCAGTTCCTCGTACACTTGAATCACCTGGTGAGGGGCCAGTTTCATTCGGAGAATGTATTGCCTCTTCACCCTTTTTGTTTTGAATCTGTGGAATGGCTGGAAATACCAGTCCTAGAGTAACCTCAGAAGAAGGATCTAGAAATTACTGGAGTTCCAGATGCTGGGGGAAGCTTGTATATAAATAGTAGGCTCTTGTAGGGGAGATCTTCGACTTTCGGTTTGCGAGAGAGTCCCAGAGCGGACAAGTCTAAGAGACCGAAAGAGAAGAGCATTTAGCTCCTGATCACGGAGAATGACGTCAGACCCCGAGAATCCAGTACTCTCCGGAAAGGATCATCGATTTTAAAGAATAACTTTCCGAGACTGTTACCAGAGTGTTATGTATTGGAGTCAATACCTGCGACGAGTTTCCCCCAACCAAAAGTGCAGTGAAATGTTCCAGAATTTGAGGCATTTATCAGTTTTCCTGGAACCTACAATTTATGAAAGCTCCTTGTAAATGGCCTTATAAAATTTTTTAATAAGTATTTAGTCAAGAATATTAAACTACATGACTCAGATTCATTAGCGACTCTTGCCTATCTACAGTTCAGCCTACCCGCACTGAGTACGCTACCAATACACACGTGTGTAATAACTAACTACTTAAAAAAAAAAAAAAAAAAACTAATGTTTTTAGTATTTAAAAATAAAACGATGTTCTTAATGTAATTGATCAATTGTTATAATAATTTACTGTAAAAAAAGTATTTTTTTTTAAATTAGATGTAAACAGTAAAAAAAATTCACCACTTACTTCATCAGGTCTTTTATTTTAAATTTCAAAATTTTTATAGTTTTTTCTCTTAATTTAATAAATTATAAAAACATTACCTATATATATATATATATATATATATATTATTTATATATTATATATATATTATATATATATATATATATATATATATATATATATATATATATATATATATATATATATATATATATATATATATATATATATATATATATATATATATATATATATATATATATATATATATATATATATATATATATATATATTTATGAAATAAATAAAATATATTTTAAAAAATGGCAAATATTAAAAAAATTATATATTTTTTAAAAATTAAATAATTTTGAATTTAAATTACAAACGTATTTTTTTATTTTAATTTAAATTATTTAAGTTTTCAGGCTTATTTAAGTTATAGTTGTTAGTAGCGTGATATATTTCATTTTAATAAAATTGCCCATCGCTATTATTATAAAATTTAATTTATAACCTGTAATATTAATTCCCACTACGTATAAAATGTAATTGTTAAAATAAATATAAATTAAAAATTTAAAATATGATTTTTTGAAATTTGAGTAAGTTTGAAATGAATTATTAATAATGACATTTTTTCATCTTAATTTTATTCTAATATGCCATATTTTCTAATTTTATATTTTTATGAAGTACCACATTTTTTAATTAAATTCAGTTTTATCATAAAATTCTAGATAACAATTCAATCTATCCTTTTTTAATTAATTCAAATTGATAAACAAGGTTTGAAACGAAAACGATTGTAGGCGATATATACTTCATTTGGATGTCCTGTATCAACTGTCGCAATTGCTTATAATCCCAGCCATAAGCCGTGTTTGTAAATCATGAACATGATGGGGCGTGGCCAAAAACGAGCGATTGGCTGCGGACAACATTCTTACAATCCTATTGATCCAAGGAATAAAACATTAATTAAAAAAAGTAGTTTGTAACATGAATTTCTGAAGATTTATGGGATGAATAATTGCTTCCAGAAATTACAGCAATGCAAATAAAAGAACTGTTGCTGCTGACAGCCTGGAGAAATTCTGATCTCCCATTTCCCGAATGGCGAAATTCAATTACCTCGGTGGATGTTAACAGCATTATGTTTTTCAATTCACAAATCAAAAGCAGCTTTCAACTTCAAAGATATTCCACCCTTTTCAGTTATTTTCCAAAAGACATTTTTCTTTTTACTGCTACGAAGAAAATGGATTTTTACTGTCGAGAAAACAGAATTTGCCAGAATTGAATGTGGAGAAGCAGGATTTTTTATTATTTAATGCTTTTAGTCAGATGATGTCTTAAAAATGCAATGACAAATTAATTTTCATATGATTTGCTGTAAGAATTTTATTTCCAGTCAGGAGAGAGTGAAATTTGAATGGTGCATAAAAAATCCGGATGGTCAATATTAACGATGAAATTTGATTAGTATACTTTGTTCTGTACATTATATCATACTACATAAATGATTTTAATAATGATTTGAAATTATCTAAAATAAAATACTAGGAATGGAGGAGTCATTAGAGTCCATATAATATACTGTTTGACTTAAATAAGAATGATAATATAACAACATAGTGTCACTGTTTAAATCAGAGAAAATTATTTTGTAATAATGATTATTGTTAAAAACATTGTTTTGCAATTCATATTTTGAGTGGTAACATCTGATATAAGAATTTAGTGTTTCAACAAAAAGTCAAATTTAATTTAAAATTATATTAATTTGATATAAACTTTGTTGAATTATTAAATCAAACAAGAACAAGTTTGCTGATGAAATTAGAGCATGTTTGACGTTTTGCTAAAATCACAGATTGCTTATGTACATTAAAAAAATTAACAAAAGACACTACATAATAGACAAGTGCCAATGGTTTGTTTTTTCACATCATTTGGGCATTATTGACTTTTGAAGGTTTTTTTCAGTTATTAAGATAGGGAGAAGTATTTCATGTGCCACAAAGTAGAAAAGCTTGATCACGCAAAGCATCCACTCAGGCATATACAATATACGAAATTCAGAAATCAAATTTTGTTATTCAACAAAGATTGAATTTGTGGTCTCAGTTCCCCTCACATTGAAGATCATAATTCTACCCATAGATTACATCGAATATAATTAAAAAATTTTATTTATTAATTTTCCAACGAAATGGAACTTTATGCCTTTTGTTATGGTTATAATGTATCATTATACTCAAGACCGAATCTGATGTCCATAGCAGAAACATTTTCTTCTTGACCTTATCTACAATGCTGTATATCGTTTTTGATATGTAATAACCTTCCTCCATTTATTACTTTATGTATGTTAATAAGAAGCCCGGTGGCTTAGTGGCAGCGTTTCACGCTCCCATGACACAGGTCCGAGGTTCGATCCCTGGGCTGGACAAGGTTGACTCAGCTTTTCATCCCTTTAGTGCAGTGTTTCTCAAACTTATTTCTTCTACCGCCCCCTTTGAAAATTTTTCCTTCCCCCCCCATTTTTTATACACTCCTAAAACTTAAAAACCACAATTTCATTAATTAATTTAGTTATAGTGTGCTATATTAGTTGGTTCTAGTGTTTAAACTTACATTCTAAGCTATAAACTTTTACCACACAGTGAGAGCAATTACTTTATAAACTTTATAATATTAATAATATATTTTAATAAAATTAAAAGAAACAATATAGATTGGTAATCAATTTTAGTTTTTAAACTAATCTAATGGGGTGGATGAATTTGATGATTTTTAACAAGTTTATTGGTATCAGGTGGGATTTTACTCAAAAACAGTTGTAAGTCGCCACGTTTGGTAACTTGCAAATGATTTCTCTTTTTAGTAAGCAGCGTTGTCACAGTGCTAAATCCTCTTTCACGCAAATATGACGATAGGAATGATATCAAAAATTGATGAACGATCGACCACAATCCAGGGTACAACTGCGGAATTGACTTTGGTAGCCAAAATTGTTGGTAGCCATTTTTAAATTTAATTTTTATTTCCTCGTTCGTTGTCAGTTCTATAGGTTCTTCTTCCAGCTGGGGTGATATTGCTATGTTGACATTTGAAAAAGGATCGAACACCCAGTCTGGTATTTCCAATTTCCAAATGTCCTGGAATCTTTCAATGAAATCACTGAAGATTTTCCAAATGTTGGCAGTAGACGAGCAAGTTGTCGTTGTTGCAGGATACTGATAAATTGGGAAAATCATGGAACTCACACGTTTGCCGATATTTTTCTTGTGTAAGAGCAGGTTAGCTACGAAAGCAGCGACGATATTTTTTGTTTTATTAACTTCAATTCATCGCCTTGAAGTTGGAGATTCATATCATTAAACAATGTATAAAGGTCTGTCAGGTATGCGATATCATTCTTTGATGTGATGAGGTTTTCGCGCAATGCTGTGTCTTTGTTTTCCAAGAATTCTATGACAGAGACAGATTGTAAAAACGAGTCAGACAATTTCCTTTTGATAGCCAACGCACTTGTGTGTGAAAGATCAATCTGTTGAAATCGACATCATTAGCAACACAAAGCTGATTAAATAATCTGTCATTTAAAGAATTGTTTCGGATTTTATTGACTGCTCTGATGACATGTTGCAATGATTGAAACAGTCGTTCACTTAAATTTCTAGCAACTAAATGCTGTCGCGATATATAACGCAATGTACAGCAATCACATCGGGAATTTTGTTTTATAAGTACGACATGAAGGCTTTTTGAAACCCTGTCATAGCTGGAGCACCATCTGTAGCAGCTGATATAATATTCTTCAAGGGAATTCCTTTTTCATCACAAAACTTTTAGATTATTTTAAATATGGTTTCTCCTTTTGTATTTGTCTCTAAATTTCTAGCAAATAAAAGTTCTTGACATATTTTTTCATCTTTAATGAACCTTACGTAAGGCAACAACAATGCTTCATTAGTTGGTAAAGTGGACTCATCCAATTAAATTGAAAATTGACTAGTCTTTAGAGGATTGCACAATGACTCTTCAATGTTTTCAGCCATTTCATCAATTCGTCTTTGCACAGAATTATTGCTCAAAGGAGAATTTCGAATTATATCTGCCGCCAGTTTATGGAGCACAGTAGTTATAACTTCTTTTATCGCCGGCAAAATTAACGTTTCTCCGATGGTGTGTGGTTTACCGGTTTGAGCAATTAACAGAAAGATATTGTATGAAGCTCGAAGTCCATCATCATCTTGCTTAGCAGCCATCGAAAAAAGTTTCGATACACTTGGCTGAGCATGATGCTTCTATTCCAGATCTTGAAAATAGTCCTTCTTATCTGGATGCATTTTATTTAAATGATTTTGAAGTCTTGAAGGCTTTATCGCTTCGTTTGAAAATGTTTTTGAACAATGAAGGCACAAAGGCAAAGATGAGTTTGTCGAATTTTCTATGAATCCATATTTAATATATTCTGTACTGAATAGCCGTTTCTTCTTTTTTGCTTGTGACATGGCTTTTTTTAAAAAAAATATGTAAATAAAGTGTTGAACGTAAATACTCGTTTAAAGATAGCGAGCGAAACCACTAATGAAAATATAAGAAAAATTGCGAGCTTTTATATAGGATTTAAATACAGCAAGCACCGACAGGAATAAGGCAAACACACACAAACTCGTTTATCTCTTTCGACGCTCAATCGTACTGAGCAAGTTAGGACAAGTATCGATGAACCAGCCGATTGCTACGACGTACAGTCCATTTTCGTATTGCAAAATCGCCACCTGTCGACCATTCTATTCTGAAAAGGGGCGATACGCTGGGATGGATGGATACGCCGGATTTTTCCTCAGACCGATTTTTCAGAAACACGCATGTTAAGTAAACATTTCTCTTTTGTCTCAACCCTGTTTTGATGAACTCGAAGTAGGCCTGACGCATGCGTAAAAGCGCTGAAGGTTTCTGCAAACGAAAACGGACAGTAAATCTACGGAGCACAACATCATAAGTGCACCGGCTCCCGCAGTTAGACTTTTCCCCCAGAATATTTGCCGGCAATTCATGCATTTACACAGCTGTATGCTTTTCGTCATTTTACAACATACGTGCATACGGCGTGCGGTCTATTTACGAAATCTATGTTAAGTATTTTTAAGTTTTTTATACCATCATACAGGGTAGGAATATAAACTAAGTATTCGTTATTGTGTAGTAGGTAAGTTTTAATTTTAGTGAAATTTAAAATATAAAGTAAATCAAATTACAAATCTACCATCACCCTCCTATGCCACATCAACGCCCCCCATTTTTTTCTGGGACCCATAACGCCCCCCTCTATGTCTCAAACTCCCAGAAGGGGGCATTATCGCCTTCTTTGGGAAAGACTGCTTTAGTGGGTCGATTAACTGAGTACCAAGCATGCTTGGGAACTAAAAACTGGGGGTTTCGCGTTAGGCTGACCACCTAACTGGGACATATGCTTTGCACCCCAGGGCCCTCGGTCATGAAAACAGTTATGGGCACTGTAGGCCTTGGCCCACATGGGCTGTCGTGCCAAGGAGTTTAGTTTAGTATGTTAATAATATAATCTCAATCGTTGGATCAGTCAGTTGAACATGGCAGACGTTCCCCAATCTCTCACAGCCATCGCTGCACTAAATCTTTCAGATGTACTGCAGTATGACAGAAGGCTTAATAGCTGTGATCAAATAAGGGAATGCTATCCTTCTTCTAGAATTGCCCCCTCACACAAAAGCCCCAATTTCACATTGCTACTTTTATTATCATCATTTTTTCTCTATTTCTTACATCTATGTTCATACTTTTAAAATGAACATATTCTGCTTTAAAAACATTAAATCGATCAAATGTAGATTTTCCCTTTTTCTTAAAAGCAGAAATCGGAATATTCAAAACATCCTTTGAAAAAAATGAAATAATAAATTAACGCAGTGAAGTTTACTTTCTTATGTAAACACATTGAGTCAGATGAATGGGAAATAGTAATTCTAATAGTGTGCTTTTATTTTATTTATTTTTTACTTAAATAAGTATTATTAACTCAAAAAAGAAACATTAATTCAATCACTGTATTACTCCGTTTACTTGAGTTAAAAATGTGAATTTACTTAGCAATTTTAATTTTAAAATATATTGTGATTGTTTAATATCCTCATGTGCTAGTTAGTGATAAGAAATCATTTGAGAATGATATTTAATTGGATAGGCGATGGATTTATTACATCAATGGCCAGCAATTTTCCACAAATTTATTTTACTACCATGTACTCTGTTAAATGTTATGAGAAGCATGCAGGTACCTCCATTGCATTAGAAACTGTGGACAGGTCGATGAACAACTCAAATTTCGAAGTATTCACCAGTGGTTAAAAACCGAGTCAGTTGGCTATGGTTAGCGGTGTCGTTAAAAAAAAATGCTAGAACACTCATTCCAGCTAGTGTACCCAAGACTAAACCATATTATATTGTCTTCATTCAGCATCCCTCAAGAATATTTTAATGTAAAGGACATGAAAATAGAAAATAAAGTATCAAAATAACATAAATAAACTATTGGAGGGTCTTACGGTAAAATGTTTTCCTCTCATGAGCTGAAAATAATGGGTGTGATACTGATCCAGATCAAAAACCATGCTGAGTAGGCCTATGCACTTTAAATTATTGTGTAAAGTCCGATGTTTCTTCAGAGATATAGCATGGTGTGGAGAGGAGAATACCAATTTAAGTTAAGTGATTTTCTCTGTTTAATTCACTGTTTTAATTTTATTTTGAGTTAATTGATAGTGAGAGATTTTTCACGTGCAAAATCAGAAAGATTTTTGTCTTAGTGTATATACTATATTATATACTTTTATTATTGATTAATGTATCTATATTAAATTAATCTTAAGCATGATTTATAAATATTTTAAAAAGCAATTTGGAAAGAGAAGGACTGAATTTTTGTGACTGATTTAGTTTTTGTCTAGATTAATTGCATCTGTTATTGTGTGGAAATATATGACAAAGATTTTTCGGTGAAGGTAGACAAAATTCATTTTAACTATATATGTTAGTCAATGAGAGGATTATTATTAACAAAATATTTGTTTAAAAATAGCTCATTAATTAAAATATTTGCTATCAGTAATTTCAAAAATATACAATCTCTAATGTAGCACAGAATATATGTTTAAAAGCATATTCGCTTGATTAGCATAAAAAAATCAGATGTACTGTAGTATAGTAGAAAATTTTCTCTTCATGAAAATAATGGAAATATACCAAGTTTTTTTTTTTTTAAAAAAAGAAAGATCAAATAATTTTTAACTATCTAAAGTGGAAATCGATATTCGAGGGGGAAAAAGTATTTTTTAAGAGGAAAATCAAAATGCAGGAGAACTTCATAATAAAAGAGCGATAATAGATGGCCTTAAAAATAGTACTGAAAGATTACATTTTTGTTGTGAATACGTTCTTCAAATTATGCATAATGTTGTTCTTCAATACAAGGATTGCATTAGAAATATTGACATGTCAAATTCTGCAACTTTTAAACTAAAAAATCATGATTTTGGATGATTTCTTTTGAATAAAGAGATGGAAGGTGATATTAAAAATAGGGATAATTCTTGTTTTTTGAGAAATGCAATTAATTTATTTTTATACTGAAGGAAATTACAGCAGAAGTGATAAGATTGATTTTCTAATTCTCTAATGGACATAGGATAACTTGCACCATTCTTTTAGGTGGAATATTTGGCATTTTTATTAGAAAATAATAAATTTTATCTGTTATTTTCAAATAGGTAGGAACTGTTTCAGTTATCAAGTAAAAACAAAATAATACAAGTAATCCTTTAAAATTAGCTTCTAAAAATCATTTACAAAGACATAAAGACCTATTTTCAAACTAAGTGGGAAATTTGGCACTGTTATTTTAAAATTAATAAATTTTATGTGTGATTTTTTTGAAAAAATGTAGCCTTATCTATGAATAAGATCGTCCAACTAGTCCTGTAATATCAACTGTTAAACATCATTGACGGCGATCTAAGCACTCTATGTTTTGAAAATTACTAATTTATAATAGGAATGACTGACTATTAAAATGGATAATGTCTTTTAAATACTTCAACGTTTAAATATAAGCAAGATTTATAAAATATTGGCGAAAAAAGGAAATTCAGATTAAATTTCAGATTTTTCCCCTATTCTATCCATCCTTAAACTGACAAAAAAACTGTTTTCCATGAACCATTTTTAAATATGGAAACGAAAGTCTTTTCGATTTCCTCGGGCACCCGTCGTCGGCAGGACAGACACTTCTCGTTATTGCTATAACCATCGATCCTAGCTATTTGGGACTACCCCAGCAAAATGGAATGAAATATTGAAATTTCAGTAATCAATGACTCAACTGTGGGATGGAGGGCAGCCATTATTTTTAAAAAGGAAAATAATTTGGACTCTAAAAGTAATTCTTTATATTCCATCTTTCCTACGGAGAATGTTTTAGAGGAATTTATTTTAGAAAAATGGTTCCCTTTAAAATGTTTTGTTTATTCTTTTAATAACCTTTATATATATATATATATATATATATATATATATATATATATATATATATATATATATATATATATATATATATATATATATATATATATATATATATATATATATATTTGTATATGTATATATATGTATATATATATATGTGTATAGATATATATATTTATATATCTATATCTATGTATATTGTATATATATGTATATATATATATATATATATATATATATATATATATATATATATATATATATATATATATATATATATATATATATATATATATATATATATATATATATTGTGTGTGTGTGTGTGTGTGTGTGTGTGTGTGTGTTTGTGTGTGTGTAATTTTTTGGTGTACTTATTTTTTAATTCGTATTTGGATATTTTACGTATTATTAAAGTCTTTTTTTTGTGTTCTGAATGAATTACTTACTTTAGTAGAAACTTTGTAAATGTTTAAAAGAAATATATTATTTAATAATTAGTTTACAATTTTCTTAAAAAAAAATCTGTTATTTTGATTATTTTATATGTGATTTTTAAACAAATTGATATTGATAAATTGCATTGAGCTTTTACTTAGTTTTTAGATTAATTTAAACCAAAATAAATTTTTATAGGAATTCTAACTGTTACTTTTCATACTTGTAATTTTTAATTATTATGACTCATTTTTATCTATTATTAACTGTTTACTTCTAAAACTTTATACATTGCCTTGTGCAGTTAGCTCTATATTTCATTTCCTTTATGGAGATTTTATTTCATTTGTTATTTAATATATGTCAATTTTTGAACTTTTTGTTCTTTTTCATTGAGTAGCAGGCAATAGGAATTGTATTTACGAATATAGTTTATTATTTAGAATTTTCAACAAATTCCAAATACTATTCCATTTGCTCCTTGTTTCTTTAAAAGTGACGAAATGCCATATTTTCATAATTTTATCCTACTCATTTTCCCCGAGTTTTTCCCTTCTTTTATATTAAACTCAGTTTTAACTCAACTATGCTTCACTCATTTTAGTTGATTCCGTGAGCTGCGATGCTTTTTGGTCATGCGAGGAAAGATTAAGAATTAAATTCTCGAAAATTGTTTCTTTGCATAAGAAATTAAAATACATTACCTTCTATATATTATTATCTATTATAAATGTATTACTATTCTATGTAATTAAAACTTCATAAATGAATGATTCTTCCTCAAGCTTGCTGTGATTTGAATTTTTATTGTTGTGTTTACAGTATATTTTTACAATATTATAAACGGAACTAAATATCCATAATTGTATTTTTGCACTTTCTTATTTCATTTGAATTGTCTAAGATATTTTCCCTCACAATACTATTTTCTGTTAGAGTTAGAAAATGGTACTTTTCAAACTCTTTCAGCAATTGATAATGAATCATTTGCTTAAGCCGGAGAAATCCACCATCAGTCGGTTCTGACGTCAGAGTACGTAATCTTCACCTTAAGGCCGTATAATTCATGCTGCTATGCAGAATATGAAAACATCTAATTCTCTTTAACGTATAGATTAATAAAAATTCAGCCAGGCAATGGAAAAGTAGCACCAACGCATTTCGTGTTTACTTATTTGTAGCTCCAGAGTTTAGATTTGTTACCCAATTATAATTTTTTTTTTTACTTTTAGATTGTATAGGTCGGCTTGAAGATTATGTAGATAATTCTCTTAATTCACTTTGTTAAATATTTAATTTCATGTATTTTTTAGATGATAGTTTAATTTATTAATACTTAACAGATGGAAA
Organism: Latrodectus hesperus; assembly: GCA_037975125.1. Taxonomy (NCBI): domain Eukaryota; kingdom Metazoa; phylum Arthropoda; class Arachnida; order Araneae; family Theridiidae; genus Latrodectus; species Latrodectus hesperus. The sequence continues at coordinate 121,865,681 of CM075853.1, read as the reverse complement.
TAATATACTTATATGTATTTCATTAATAAATTTCGCAAGTTTATTTTTCTGCCATTAATGGTCTCTTAAAATCTTTGACACTTTTAAAGCTTAGTTTTTAAAAACAGGATGACGTATTTTACCCATTTTTGCATTTAAAGATTTTAACACTAATGTACTAGATTTTTGGGTTATTTCCAGTATTTGTACTCAGACATTTTAGATAATTTTTAAATAATGAAAGAGCACACAACTTACTTCTGGGAATGCCTGCTTTTGATTTACACTCATATTTTCCATAAATTATATCCTTTACACGTATTACACCTTTACACGTATTGTGTGCAAAAGAATAAGTCTTTTGCAATTTTATTAAAAATCAAGGCTAAGTTACTTTATTACAATTCTCATTGGTTTAAAATATCAATGACGTCAGATAACGTTTCCACTACGTCACACATGATAAATTACGACATCGTTTTAAAACGGCATCGTAAATTCGACTTGTTGTCGGAATTGTTGTCGGTTTGTTATCAGTACACACACACACACAGAGAAAATAACATCCGTGCTCAAACCAAGATTTGAACTCGGGACCTACTGCTTTTTTTGAGGACACTAACCATTCCACCATCGATCGGCTGTTGCTCTAAAGTATTAATCGAATAATAAGCTATTCGATTAATACTTTAGAGCAACTATTATTAGAAACAGTTAAAAATTCTCATACTGAGATTTTATTTAAGGAGACTTTTAAGTGCTAATTACATTAACCATATTGAATGTCAATAAAAATGAAATTATCTACATTTTTTTATGCATACAAAAATCGAAAATCTATTATTTAGAGAACATTATTGTATTATTTGTTTCTTTTCATTTTTTTTCATTGCATTCCACTTTTGTCCTATTTAAATTTCATAACTGAATCATTTCGTAGCATTCTGTGTAACTTGAAATTTATGTCTGTCAATAAAATCAATATTGACATTTTTCTTCTAATGAATCACATAAAAAGTGGCTTGTGTACCAAAGTTCGTTATTATTCATTTTATTCTTATATTTTATCCTTTAATATTATTATCTGCAATACAAACGAAACATATTGAATGATTAATAAAATTTGAAATATCCTACGCATTAAATGAGGAATGCTCTTTGGAACAAAATTTAATATGATAGTTACGTTGTCAAAAATTCAATATAAATTTAGCTCCATATATTCAACATCTAAATGTTTCTATTTTTTAATATTGTTTTAAAAATTTCAGACGGTGTCTGTGTTTAAAGTATGCGACTATGTATTAAAATAAGTTTAAAATGTTTTATTTATTATAATAAAAAATCAGAACTAATGGATTGAACAAATATAAAAACTACGAGAAACATTGAAAACATGCCTTTTGCCGAAAGTTGTTTTAATACTCTATATCATTTGTTTTCTCATAGTTAGATAAAATAAAAAAAAGACTTTGTTGCAGTTGTAGTATTTCGTATCTATTTTCAGAATAGAAACGTTTCTCGAGAAAAAAGGATACTGTTATAATACTGCTTCTGTCAAAAGTCGGGTAAATAATAACAATAAAAGAATTCTTTGGCGTCACAGAAGGAAAGAGCTGTATTCACTTTTTTCCTGTAATGAAATTATGAGCGCTAACAGAGAAAGTTTGTTTAAAAGTGTCAGTTTTCTTTTGAAGTACTTTCTTTTTTTGTAAAAAATGGTTCTTGACCCATTTTTTGAAAGAAAGAAAAACGTGTTTGTTTGTGTTTTAGAAAAAATATTAAATAAATTTCTAAAAATATTAGTATGAGTAGAAGCTTGTAGAAGTAACTTCATATACATTGAATATCATTTTTTTTTGATTACGAGAGCGTAAGAGTGGGGCATGGTTTCTCCCCGAAAATAAACAAAATTGCTTTTAGACCATTTAGCTAGACTCTTCTGTACTTGTTAGTGAGTAAAGTTCCTATTGTTAGTGAGTAAATATTTCCTTCGTCGATACCACAACGAACAGAAATAGCCGAAATTGCTTATCCGATAATTATCCTATTTATCATTATTTTCTTCTATTATATTAAATCTATAAAATATTTCAAATGGGACACAGTAAACTTTGGATAGATTAGATTATTGCCACTTATTTTGGTCTGCTATGTTTGCTAACCAAAGTAGCTAAAGACGACGAACCAGGTTACAATTCGGTACGCTACAGCTACTTGATCTTCTCCTTTATTGTAATCCTTCTTTCCACTTCTCACCCATTGAAAGACAATGGACTCTACGGAACTTTTAATAGAACCCGTGTATGATGATGGTCGTGGACTGTGTACGATATTGATGTCGGTGACTCAAGATAGGTGAGTGAATTTTTTCTCGATGGATTATTATGTCCAGCAGCACATCAATTTCATTAGACACAGTTATATAATTATTAGGGTAGCTCCTTATATGAAATAAATTTTTTATTATAAATTACATGCATTTAGAGCTAAATTTATCTTAAAGATCTAAATGAAATTAGATCCTTCTTGATTAAACTTTCGTTTTTATGAAGACGAGGCTTCAAATGTACTTTTCTTTCTCCTCAACGCTTAAAAGATATTCTCATTTTAATATAAGAAAATATTTTTTAAATAATTTTAGATTTATAAAATTATTGAAAATTTATAGTTTTGTCTATTCGTGTTCAAAAAAAAGGGTGAAAATTCAAAATGGAGGGAGATAACTGCCATTATTTTCTTCTGCTGTAATTTGTGAGGTATAACTTAAAAATATTTCTGTAGGTTTTTGTTATGAAACAAGTAACGTTTATTTTTTAATTGAAAAAGGCCTTTTTTAATACAAAATTCATTTTTATTGGCTTCAACAAATTCTATTTGCTTTATTTATTTGTGTATCATTACTAAAAATGTATCCTTTGCAATAATAACATCTATTCAAGAAACTGAAAGAGCAGTCTATAAAAGAAGAAAGCTAATTTTTAAAGCTAGATAAAATTTGATGATTACGATGCCAAAATTCAATAGAATGTTCAACACCAGCATGCTTATATTTATTATTTTTAAAATTTTAAGCACTGTATGCAAATATAAATACGTGATATAATGTAGATAAAAACATGTCTTTAAACAGTGCTATATTTATTCTTTCGAAAGGTAATATGTGACTCTGCATCATCATTTTCATTTTCTACAGTCTTCGCAAAGTACAGGGTGATCATTTTTAAAGTGACAGTGTTTGAAGTGTCCTGTAGCGCGATCTAATAGCCGAAATGACACCAAATTTAGTATTTAGACTAATCAAAACATGGGAAAAAGGATTGCGTAAAAAACGTTAGTTCCAAAATTTTCCGATAGGGCATTTTGTGGTGTTGCTGTAGTTTACAACAACGAGTAATTAGCATAAAACACGGGTACCAATGACCAGTAACAGCGGCTATAAAAGCAAGTAATAGACAGCTCCCACAAGTAATCTCAGCTGAAGTAAGCGAGCTCCAGTGGCCATGCCTCTCACGTTACTGGAACGTGCGTCTATGTTGGTGGAGTATCAAATGTGTCTATTCTAAAGGACAACATAACAAAGACAGTGCGGAATATTCCTCGTGATATGTTACGCACGGCTGTGGAGAACGTTGTACACAGAATGCATGGTGTTATTTCTGAGAACGGTGCTCACATTGAATGTGGTCTAATTCCTCACCGGGGAAGTTAATGTCGGAAAATAAACATTAATAATTTTACTGTGCCATTGTATGTGTTAGTAATTTTCTTTTCTCACATTTTACACATTATAAAGCGCCACAAATTGCCCTATCGGCGAGTTTTGGAACTAAATACAATTTTTACGGTGTCTATTTCCCCATGTTTTGATTGGTCTAAATACCAAGTTTGGAGCCGTTTTGGCAATTAGATCGTGCTACAGGGCGTTCCAAACACTGTCACTTTAAAAAAGATCACCCTGTATAAAAGAAATATTAGCATTTCATTGTTACTTCCCGAACCAAAGTTTTCCCCGAGGAAAGGGATTCCGTTATAATATTGCTTCTGTCAAAATTCGAGTAAATAGTAGCAAAAAATATTTCAACGTCAGAGACAAAGAAATGGGGAAATGGAGAACTGTAGTCGCTTCTCTTCTGTAATGAAATTATGAGCTCAAAGAGAAACGTATTTTCTAGTGTCAACTTCAAGTACGGCATCTTTGTCGTAAATGAATGCCAGCGCAGTTCTCCTAGGGGAAAAAAACGTGAAAATGTAGGACTTATTTAAAAAAATAAATACCTGTATAGTTATTTGGATGAAATTAGTTAAGAGCAGAATTTTAAAATGGAAACTTATTTTTTAAAAATATCTTAAAATAATGTTCTAAAATTTTTCAATGCTGTTTTTAAAGAAAATGAATATTCAATCATTTCAACAAACTATATAGACAATCATGAATTACAGTATATGTATTTATATAGATTTATTTCAATTTTGAAATACATTTTCAAATAGTTCTTTGTAAATCATACATTTGATTGATAGGGATGAAAATTAACAAATACAAAACAAACTAATCGCAAATATGATAATACTCATTTTTGTGCTCTACATAATTAGCCAGAATATTGCATAATTCATGTGTCATAGGAAATCTAAAATGTCATATTTTACATAATAAAAAATCAAAATTAGCTTAGAATCTTACGTATTCAGCATCAGAATGGTTCATGCATATTTTTATTAATTTAAATTTTTTTCAAGGGATCTTTGATTATTACATGAAGTACAATGACTTCAGTTGTATATTTACTGCAGTTTTACATTCTTAATATTATTAATATAACCGATATATTTTACATATACACGTTGTTGTTACTTGATGACACTTGCGCAAGCCAAGCTTCCTATGCTGTTGGCTATAGGACATAGAGTCAGTACGGTCTTTCATGTAACCAGAGCATCACGAAGGTGAAAGTACGACTTTGCTCTTAATTTCTTACTATAGATGGCACCACCAGAGGATCCACTCTTCAATTTTGATACTGATCTGGAGAGGGAGGAAATATTCAACAGACCATTACACTTCTGGCAACTGCTTAACGACCTTTACAAATACCGGAATAAAATAAATGAAAAACCTCAAAGTTAACATAATAATATTTATTCCTTACAAATAATTTTTATTCTCCGTTTTATTTGCTAAGTAAAGTTGTTAAGTAAAGAAGAAATAAAATCGTTATGCTCATTTTTTTAACTAACTAAAGGTTAGTTTAAAAAATGGGCGAAATGATTTTATTTCTTCCTCTTCTAAACAACTTTCAGAACAGGATCGTTCTCTGAAAAAAATGATGTCGTTTTGTCATTGCTTCTCTCAAAAGTCGAAGTAAATAATAACAATACGGATGTCAGCGAGAAAGTGGTCCATTCTCATCTGCAGTAATGAAGTAAAGTGCGCCCAGAGAAGTTTTGTTTTATTGCGTGTCAGCTGCCTTTTGAAGCATCGCTTTTTGAGACAAATGATTCCTGGAAGGATTCTTGAAAGGAAGAGAAACGTGATTGCGTCCTTGGAGAAATTAAAAAGATTCCTTTCAAAAATTAGTCTGAGCAGGCGTTACGATAGACTTGTTTTGCGTTAAATAGTTTTTTCATCACTATGAGAGTGACACATACTCTAAAATATTTTCTAAAAAAATTATCAGTACAATGCACTAAATGTGTATTTAATTTATGTTTTATTGCTTAAAGTAAAAGTATTTCCACTGAATACATTTTTATAAATATGAATTTTTAATTTTTCCAATACAATCAATACATATCATATTTTTTTAATTTTTTTAATACTTCTGTAATTATATTATTCACGAATACATAAAGAAAGTGATTATCTTTGACAAAACTTACCGAATTTCGCTGAATAATCTTCATTTAAGTCACATTAAGCTGGTAAATCAACAATGGTAAAAATTATGGGAAACTGCCATTAAATGTGTAGTTGTATTAAGAGTGAAATGATCTTTTAATTTTACATGCCTGTCATAGAAATTCCTTTGAAATTTATGGAGATTTTATATATATATATATATATATATATATATATATATATATAAATATATATATGTATATATAAATATATGTATATATAAATATATATATATATATATATATATATATATATATATATATATATATATATATATATATATATATATATATATATATATATATATATATATATATATATATATATATATATATATATATATATATATATATATGTATATATATATATATATATATATGTATATATATATATATATATATATATATATATATATATATATATATATATATATATATATATATATATATATATATATATATATATATATATATATATATATATATATATATATATATATATATATATATATATATATATATATATATATATATATATATATATATATATATATATATATATATATATATATATATATATATATATATATATATATATATATATATATATATATATATATATATATATATATATATATATATATATATATATATTTATATATACATATATATTATTATATATATATATATATATATATATATATATATATATATATATATATATATATATATATATATATATATATATATATATATATATATATATATATATATATATATATATATATATATATATATATATATATATATATATATATATATATATATATATATATATATATATATATATATATATACATATATATACATATACATTTTATATATAGCAGAAAATGAATAGCAGAAAATGAAGGCTATTGGCAAGCAAATGAATATTATTCAGACCTCAGTAACCTGTTGAAGCAAAATATTACTGTCGCGTGCTTAAAAAATAACGGGTTCAACAACAGAAAAAGACAGTCTTGTTGTGAAGGTCTCCGAATGATCGTTCACATGCTCTAATGCACTATTGTTGATGCAGTACGTGAGTTTAAGAATTGCAACGGCTCAAGTATCAACATTGTTATTTGGCAGTAATTCTAAATGACGAAGTATTAAGCCATTCTGAGAGGATTCAGTTTGCAGAAATAGTTAACAATAGGTAATTTCATAATTATAAGTTTCATAATCTCAGTTTTTTTTTTTTTAGAAAATTAAATAGTTTTCCTCTTTATTTCATTGCACAATATGTTGGTATTTAATTTTAATTAGTAAAACATTTTCACATTATAATAATCATCGTTTTAATGTACTTAATATGTACGAAAATAATGAACTGTAACAATAGACAAGAAATGAAGTACTGTGCTTTAAGAAATTGAAATGTGTATAGCGAATGTAATGAAATATCCTAATTCCGCCAATTTAAGGTCAATTTGCATTTATGTTTTTAAATACATTTGCATGTTATAATAATCAGCATTTTAGTGTATTTTATGTACATAAAAATATCAACTATAACAGTAGACAAGAAATGAAATACTGTACTTTAACAAATGCACTCCTGTCGAATGTAATAAAATATCATAATTCCGTTTGATTTCATTTTGCATTTATATATTATAATATATTGAATATTATAATACTTAGCATTTTAATGTATCTAATATGTACATAAAAATATCAAATATAACAGTAGACAAGAAATGAATTACTACGCTCTAAAAAATTGATGTGTGTCTGACGGATGTAATGAAAACACCCAGTCCCGCTTCTGATCAATTTACAATTATATATTAAATTGTATTATGCATATTATAATTATCAACATTTTATATCTATTTTATGTACATAAAAATATCAACTGTAACAGTAGACAAGAAATGAAGTGCTATGTTTTAAGAAATAGCCAACCACCAAACGGATGTAATGAAATATTCTGTTTCACGTCAATTTCACTGCTTTGCATTCATCAAAATTCACAGCTTTCAATTAGAGCCTTCATCGATAAAACAAAAACTTCAAAGGGGTAAAACGTTTTTTTCATCAACAATAACGTAGCTAAAAATTCAGTTGCCAAAGAATCACCATAACTAAGGAATATATCACAATAACATGATACATTTAAACTAATTTATTTTACTTTTGTAGTATTTTCTGTTTCTAATATGAAAATTGTTGTTATTTAAAAATGAGAAATATAGAAACACAAACATGGAATTAAATATTATATCTCCCATAAAATGATTTATTAAGGATATGAATAGTCGTAATATATATCCATATTTCGCTTGTAAAATTTCAGTACTTTTAAATCCTTTTTAATGAATGAAAATAATGTACTAACAGTCAATACTCATAATTAGAAATCTAGATAATATTAACAATTAAAATACAATTTTTGTTGTCTTATTGAACATTATCTAGTGACAATGCCATGAATCTTCGAACAAACATGAACAAAAGTGTAATTGTAATAAGTATTTCTTAAAATGTTTGAAGCAAATAAAAATTTCAACTGTATAATTGTAGAAACATTTTAATTTATTGCTGGCCATTTAAAATGCTACGCCTAGAAAGACCAGAGATAGCAGCAAAATTTCTTGGGCTGAAAATTTATTGTACAAAGATTAAATGATTGACATTACAGGCTTTTGTGAAGCGTTGATTTGACCGTCATTATATTCAGATGTCAATACGGCCACCAATGCTGGCTATAACAGTTGCCTCTTCCTTCGACAGAGTATTAAAGAAATTGTGGATGCTTCCTTGGAATAATGCACAGCAGCTTAGCTCTGAAATATTATCCGCTATCACTATAGAGTTCTATTTTTCCTCGGTCTCACTTGTATACTTGCTAAAAATAGGACGGATGTTTCCTACGAGAAGTAATAAAATAACTTATGAAAAAAATCTTGCAAAATAGGTTAAAACCAATGCATAAGTATTTGAATAAAATAAAAATTTAATTTTGCTTCTATAGATGAAAACAGTACTTATACCATGTTTGTATATTTATCAGTGATTTTCAACTGTCTATACTACATTAATTTATAAGTATGATACTGAAAATTGAAGTATTGCTTGAAAAATTTATTGAAATCTTGACTCGAATTCTTTAATTATAATGTTTTATGAAACAAGTGTGGTACTTCCAATTCTTCTCTTCTTATATGCGTTTGTGAGTAGCACTAAAATCCCCAATAATGTGCGCATGCGCTGCAATGCTAATGAATTGCATATCCGATCACAGAAAATGCATTTCATTAATATCATATGATTGACGTGCTTTGTCACAGTGTTGCATTTTAGATGGTGACCATTGTACATTTGTATTAAATGACATTGAACTGAATTAATATGTTTGATAAGGTAGTGGTAGAAACGACACATATTTGTTTCAATTTAAATTAAACTTTTTTTAAGTAAAAGTACTTATAAAGTTAAAACCATAATTATAGAGAAGCGTTTGAAATTTAAGAATATAATTCTAATGATATTTTTTTTCTAAAGTTATAAACGTAATCTCTATAACTTAAACTTTCTATGCAGTGAATATTTAAAGACTGAAATAGATATCAATTCAATTTCTCTTTTGTTTTCATATTCTAAATAGCATGCATGATGTCGATTTTACCTCCAAACGAGTTAATTGATGGCAAAGCTAAACTTTCACATTTAAAAGCTTGTGGCAGATAATGGCGCGTTCCACAAAACTCAATTTGTCCCTGCCAACTTTTGAGGTAAATTTAATTTCCCGAGTGAAACTTGACAGGGCAATTCCCAGGTCTAACTGACAGCCGACCCCCTAATTAGATTTCAAACAGTGGTGATAGCAACCACAAACACACTAAATGTGAAACGCCACATTGAGACACCCAATATTATACTTGCAGCTGGAACAACCGAACGAAAATGTTTGCCCTCCATTTCCCTTTATTATAATCATTGGAACTTGAAATATTCCAAATGCTTTTCACAAATAAAGGGAATTCTTCCTCAATTTTTCAATTGATTTAATAATAGGGAGAAATCTGAATAATTTTTTGAGAAATTAAAAGTAAACGTATTCTTGGTAAATAGCTTATCACAATAATTTGTATCTTTAATGACGTATAGAATCAGTGTTAAAGTTAAAAGTTTCATGAGTTTATGTGAATATAAGTTATACTTTTTACCACAAAATATGTTTTAATTCACTCAGTTTTATCAAACATAGTAAATCAAACTGGAAGACAGAATTTGATATCTGCACTAAGAAATTATCTTGAAAGTGGAAAATTTTTTGCAATCCATTTGAAATTTAAATTATATATAACGATCATAATTTTTTTAGAGATCACATATGAGCATTAAAAATAAAATCCTAAAAAATTTAAATAATTTTCTTACATTTCTCTCTCTCTCTCTCAATTACTATTTACTAGCATTAACAAAAGATCATTATATCAATAATTTTTATCTCCTTATTTTTAATTTTACTTTTTAAGAAAATGTTTTTCTTATTATTATTATGTAGGTTCATCTTTTAATTTACACATACACACATTTTGATTAAAAATTTCTTGGGCAGAGTCTATAATGTAAAAAAATATTATGAAATAAATTGCAGAAAGACAATCTCCTTTGAATTAAGACTCTTGTGCAACGATACACTTTTATAAGAACCTGTAAAATTCATCGAAACATGTTTGGAAACCCTTTTTATCTATGTCCTTTAATTCAGACAGAGGTGCACCTTTACCTGAAAATTGAAGCCGACGACCCAAAACGCGTCTTGTCAATTGAAGGAATAGGAAGAAATCACAGGGTTCGAGGTCAGGTAAGTAAGGTGGATGAAGCAAAGCAGTTGTTTTCATTTTTGCAAGAAAGTCATTGACAAGTATGGATCGGTGACCAAGAGCACCCATGATCGCTCAGCTTACATTTGTGGTCTCTTCTTAATTACTTACTTTGATATTTGCTTTTAATCCTAACTATTTTCGTATTTCAATTTACCAACATTTTCAAGAATCTCATCGGGAATATTTTGAAACATTAATTTCATCCACTAATTTTAACTAGAAATAAATCGCGTACTATTTAATACTAAATGTATAATTATTAAATAGTACCTGATTTGTTTACCATAGAAATCATATTAGAAAAAGTTTAAAAAATTTAAATACTATTGTAGATTTGGAAACGTTACAAGAAGATACATTTTTATAAGTTAAAAAATAATAAGTTATAAGAAGATTTACTAAAATAGTGAATTTTCTTATCTTTAAACTATTTAAGATGAACATTTTTCATATTTAATATGTGTATATGTTTTCCCAATTGGTAATCTACGTCTGTATAAGAAAGTTGAGAAAAGTATCCATAGGTCACTAATTTTGAGTACAAATATAAAACACTAAATTTTTATATAAAAATACAACCATTTTTCCACAGTCCAACAACAAGGATCAAACTTGGTGTAGTATACACACGAGACTGGTCTCCAAATATCTGTGTTCAGACAAGTGACTAACCTTTTAAAAAGTTTGCAAGTGAATTGTGCAAGGGTAATTTCATATTTAAGTCACAAAACAAAATTTAAAGCCACTATAAGAAATTCCTTTAATTTTCAAGAAAATGCATGACGCAAATCACCCGCGCCGAATCTGATAAATCTAACCTTGAGTTAATTTGTCATCAGAATTCAGAAATTTAAATAACGTTAAGTTTAAATGCCTTTGAAAGCATTTCACGATTGATTTTCACTCTGACACTTTAACAAGGCTCTAAGTGAGTTGCAAGTAATAACTTGAAAACTATAAATGTGCTCTTATTATGGGGTAGGAAAGGAATTGAAGAATTAAACAATCTTTGAGCTTTATACATTGGAGCTGATAGATTATAAACTTGTCACATGTGACACTATTATGAAAATTTAGAAAACTGGTTGAAAATTCAATGCCAATTGTAAATAGCATTTTGAAATATGGAGGCATACGCTTGTATCATGAAAAATGGAAAAGATATTGACGATCACAAATAAATTTCGATATAAATTGCAAATGAAATTGCGTTATATAAATATTATGAAAAGAATTTTTTAGAAACGCATAGTGAGTTTTTATGTCACGTCTACTTTTGCAAAATCTTTTCCTTTTAATTATATAATGAAATAATCAATTCAAACAATTAAAAAGTAAGATATATATTCATACTCATTATTTTATTTAATGATACATAAAAAATGCTTTAATTCTTTTTTGAGATAACTGAAAGGAATAAACACTTCCAGAAGATCGAGATAATTATTTTTGTGAATTAGAGACAGAAAAGCGATCATCTCTTTGCTTACATTCTATCGAATAAATTCCTTCATTAATTTTGGTTAATAAAATTGGTTTGACATAGATTAATAAGCTTATATAGCTTTCTTAAATGTCGTGAAATAATTGTTATATTCAACTCATTCTTCTTGAGGTATATTTATTGACATGTATTTCACATACTACTTATATATATATATATATATATATATATATATATATATATATATATATATATATATATATATATATATATATATATATATATATATATATATATATATATATATATATATATCATATGTAATGAGGGAGTATAGAGATTAAGTAGAAATCAAAACAGAAATATTTAATATTTAGCTTACTGAATTTAATTAATAGTGACAAATAGAAAAATTAATTACAAATTAAAGTTTAATGCGAGATTAACAAAATTGAGAAAATTACAATTAGACATCTTTAATAATCATCTTCTATCAACTTGTTCATCTTTTTTCTCCAATCTCCTCTTTGCTCCAAACGGCGACGTCCCGCTTGGCCAAAACTTTGCGCTGTTGCGTCATGTTCCGAATCCGACTTCTCATTGGTGGAAGAGTTATGAGAAAACACCGGCGCTGGATGTAGCTCTCCCCTACACCATTTCCGATCACATATATAGATATATATATGTATACATACATACATACATATATATATATATATATATATATATATATATATATATATATTATATATATATATATATATATATATAAAAGTTCCCGTAGTGTTTTATTCTATGGAAGTAAAATAGACGCTATATATTATTTAAGTATCTCACTTTAGTCTTCTAAGGGAAAGACAGAAATGATAGAAAATAAAATAAGTATTTCTAAATCATATATTTTTAAGAATTATCGAATATTTGATTTATTTAGTAATTATATTTGTTAGTGTTTTAAAATGTAATTATATTATTTTTTTACTTAAATTGCCTTTGATGGACGAGTTTATATTTCTTTCATAGATAAGCCGAAATTCCTGAGAAGGCGAGGAAAAATATTCAGACATCACCTGTTTACTTCAGAATGCGAGTTCTCCATCAAAATACTATATGAAACAACAACGGTGGATGCTTCGCTTTGGGATGGTTCCTTCGCACGTGATCTCATGCAGAAATTCATCGCTTCCAAGGGATGAGGCGGCCAATTTTCCCTCCCTCCATTTCCTCCACTATAGTCACTTAAGAAGCAAGCCGTTTGTGCGTGCACCTCTTGAGACGGACTTATTTCAAACAATGCCTGCAGTCTTGAAAAGGCTGCAGTGTCTTGAAATGTCTCGAAATGAGCAATGTGAAATTTAATTGAATACTAAGAATTGTCTCTCTCTGCCAATTCTTCTATTTGTAACATAGGAACTGAACTAAACTCCATGGCACGACAGCCCATGTGGGTCAAGGCCTATAGTGCTCATAACTGTTTTCATGATCGAGGGCCCTGGGGTGCGAAGCATATGTCCCAGTTAGGTGGTCAGCCTAACGTAAGACCCCAGTGTTTAGTTCCCAAGCATGCTTGGTACTCAGTGAATCGACCTACTGAAGGGATGAAAGGCTGAGTCAACCTTGCCCAGCCCGAGGATCGAACCTCGGAACTGTGTCATGGGAGCTTGGAACGCTGCCACTAAGCCACCGGGCTTTTTGTAATGTATGGGTCAACGAAAATATACAATATGAAAAAAATTTTTTTGATCCCTTAATTTTTCTTTTTAAACATTTATTTGGATCTTATTCTGTCTTTAATTTTTGCTTATAATTTATGTTGTATGTACTGTTTGTTAACAATTGATTTTACCAAGTGAAGCCACTCAACTCAACCAACGTTTCGTATTTTTGAAACAGGGTCAAATGATGCAGTGGTTACTCAGTGGTAGATCCATGATAAATAGAGCCAAGAACAACCCTTGGACTTGGATGGCATTCGAAGGCCATCGATGTTTTCAGCAAGACAGTTTTCTCTCACTTCACTGATGTACAAAACTAACGACATGATTAATAGTACAAAATGCTGATAAAAGCAGAGGTGCCCAATGACTTACAAACCCAACTCTAAGAAGAAGAACTACATGATAAGCATGAGGACAAGCATTTTCTCCCAAGTTATTAAATTAGTACAGCATTTTGGTAATATTGCATAAGTAACATTTTAATAATGAGGAACAAACTTCATTTAAAGTTTCTTTCATTTCATCAATAAATGTATTGTAAATCATATTAATAGAAAACCATGCATATAATTCATATAATAAACATGTGTTAATGCATATAATATTTTAGTCCAATATTTTATCTTTATTTTCAACTGATTAGATTTGTTTTGGGTCAAAAGTCTTATATGAAACAGTTTACTGATTAAAAAAATTTCTACATCCATGTTGACGTGAATTATATTGATTTTCTCTTCCTATTTAATCCAAATGATAAAGCCTTAACTTATGTGAGAGATGTGAAATGATATAAGCGATAAAAATTGTGCATGTTGATGTAAAATTTACTCTAATCTATACTTTGCCTTGTAATAGCTGCCTCTATTATAATTATTCATCTTATATGTTTTATTTATTTTGAATCAAGTTGAATCAAGAAAATTAATTTTAGTTTATTTGCACAATGACATATATTTGGTAAGATATTAGGGTTGTTAAAACTATATGTATTTCAGACTGTATTCATTCGTTCCACACTATATATTGCTACTATATATATTCTTAAAAATTTACTTATGTTTCCATTACACGCACTCCAAATTCGCAAGCTTTTGTTGTACTTAGCTTGGAAAGAAATTTGTTTTGAAGAATAAGCAGTAAATTCAAAAATGCAGTGCTTTTATATATGCTGATTTTTTACAATATCTGCTTGCTTTTGTTCTAAACAGTGCTTTGCAACCCCCCAATGAGTTTTAATTTAAAGCTCAACTGAAACGAATTCAATTGATTGTAAAACGTTTGAAAAATCCCTTCAGTTACGACAGAAAATATATAAGTCGGATTTCTTTTCATCTGCGCTGCGTTTCTTATCCATGGCGTATTGTGAAAAGCGTAAACAAGCACTCTGCAACGGACAAAACAACAGTTTTAAATACCGAAAGGATGTAAGAATAATTAATTTTTTGATAAAAAAATACCGTGCGAATGTTGAAAGAAAGAGAGTTACGATGAATAATTTTTTTTTATGTATATTCCCAAGTTCTAAAATGTTTAGGTTTAAATGACATTTTTAAAATGATGGAAATATAAATTTGTGTTTCCATTCTTGAAGAGAAAGAGTTCCGAAGGCTCATGTAATATCTTTTAAATTAATTGCATTGTGACATAAGCAACTTTAAAAAAAAAGAGAGTTCAAATCAACATTTAGAGTTTGCTACAGTTTATTATAACAACAAGCTACAGTTTAATTATTACAGTTATGGAATTAAGTTAATTGTAAACTTCAGAATCAAATAGAAATTAAACTTGTGTTATAAATTAACCCCAGATTTAAAAAAAAAAAAAAAAACATGCTGCCATTTGTTTCATTCCATTTTGTGAATTTTTTTATTTTTGCAATTAATCACGAAAAAAATTTCTGCGGACTATTACAAAAAAAAAAAAAAAAAAAAAAATAGAGCTCTTAATATTCTTCTCTTCTTCTAACGCACTTAAATTTTTCATGAGTACATTTTTACAATCTGCACTGGGATTATTTGGATCACTCAGGGTTCGTACTTACTCTTGGTTTCATTGTTGAGAACCCTGAAAAGAGACTTATTTCGAGCTTAGTAAAAACGGCTGGTAATTCACGTAAAGCAGAACACTTTTAATATAATTGCAAACTAATCTTTAAACTTTCTCGAATTTTTCAGCTTGGTTTAATTAAATTATCAGTTCAAGAATTATAATTTCTTATAAATTTATCTCCACAGTGAAAATATTCTTTTTTTTTACCTTAAATATTCTATAATATTCTTAATTGAGGTAGTATTAGATTTAAAGCGGCTTTAATTTTATTTATAATTAGTTTTTCTAACATTTTTTGGATGAAAGAATTATCTAATTTTTTATTTAAAATTTGAACTACGTATTAATTAAATAATATTACTTACTGAAGATTTCCACTTAATTTAAAAATAATTTTAGCTTTTTTTCATAAGATTTTAATTTAAATTTCTTACTTTATTTAAGTATTAAATAAAATTTTGTTTCACATAATTTTTAACTCGTTTTTCTTACTGCTAGGAAGATTTTTTTATGTTGGTTTTTGGCATAATATTTAATTTTCATTTCAATATAGGTCTTTCATTTTTAACGCCTTCTACATAGTTTAATGATAATTTTATTTTATTCTCATATACAAGTAAATTTCTATGTTTCAGGATTTGTTTATTTAATCTTTCATTAATTTAAGCATTTGGATATGTTTCTTGAGGTAATGTACATAACTATGGAAAATAGAAAACTACATTTAATTAAAATCAAATTGATTATTCCTATACTTAATTGAAGCGGGGTAAAAGTATTTTGTCAAAATATATTTACTTCTTTTAGCATAATATTAGTATTTTTGAAATGATTTTAATTAATATTTCTTAATATTTTCATAACTAAACTCAATTTGTCAAAATATGTTTTGTTTCTGTTGCTTTAAATTATACATAAATCAACAATAATATTAGAATAAATAGCATAAAACTGCATTACAAAAAACTAAATTACAATAAAACTGCAATAAAATCGTGTAGAAATGTTTCATTTTATTTACATAAATGAAAATAGCAATGACAAGAAAATGAATGCGAAGAGAAATTAATTTAATGAATAATTTAAATTGCAGAAGAATGAAATAACTTCGACCCTCGACTTTTTATGACATAGAAATATATAAGTTTTTAACTTGTTATAGTTCATAATCATAATCATTTTGTATAGATTCAATTAAATTGATAAAAAAGTAAAGTAGATTTTATCATAATGGGTCACATGTTTTAAGCTGAGCTGGCAGCCGAAAGGTTAGCGCTCTTGTTTTCAATTCAACATTTCGTGGGTTCGAATACCACCTTGGGCATGGATGTTTGTAGTATTTCGGAATCCACTTTAAACCATAGGTCCCGGTCTAATTAGCCCTCGTGTGCAAAAAATGACCGTTGAGTGACAAGCAAAGCAAGATTTAATGAGACATAATGTTTGCCACCCCTTAGAATTTCACTAAACCTTTTTATCCAGTTTTTAGTATATTACTCTTTTATACAACATTTAACTCTGAATTAAATGCAGTTTTCACTGTGGGAATTTATATAATAAGTATACAGATGCAGAATATTTCGCAAAATGCTCGTTTGATTTGTGCTGATTAACATACCTGCCATTTTAACTAGTTATCTCTAGTCTAGTTTGTAAATGTGAATCTCCTGCAAAATTCCTTTGTGTATCATTCGTATTTATGTCCATTTTTCTTCGTATTTCTCTTATCTATATACATCCATCTACGCTTCTTTGCATATCAGTGTCCATCGTATCTCTTTATCCATTTGTCTAAATATCTTCCCATATTTATAAAAATACTGCTCATTTTTGAAATAAAACAAAATACAATTTTTTCGTAGCTTCAGTAAACTTATTAAATAATATAATTGCCATTATTATTAATGACTTCTTGCCAGTGTGAAAGTAATTTTTCTATCCCATTTTTGAAAAATATTTCTTTCTACTCATACGAAAAATGGAAACAGTGCTTGATTGATATTTCCTTCATTTTAAAATTTTTTTGAAGAACTGTTTTCTTGGCCTCTTTCTTGGAACATTGCCGGCCTCTTTTCTTGAAATGCCCTCTTTTAATTATCTAGTCGCTCACAATATTTTTCGAATTGAACTTTTCGTTCAATTTTTAATGCTCATAATGTATTGGTGCTCAAAAGCCCGACCATATGCAAAGCATTCTCTTAATCAAAGTCAAATTTGTTTCACGGTTGGAAGGGTTAGTTTTCCCTAAAACGTTGACGTTGGTAATTCCCTATTTGTCCCCAGATATCATCCAGTTCAAGAAGGGATCGATTTTGTTTTTTGAGAATTCAGTAAAAGACAACAGTAAGTTTACTCATTCGAACAGATTTATTCATTAATAACAATTATTTAATTCATTGTTTGAATTTCAAAAACATATTTTCCTAAATGATAATATACACTAATATTGAGGAATAATTTTCATTCTGAGATGATAACATTCCTTTTTGCAATGTAATGCAAAGTGCATCTGACACCTCTTTTAAAGAAAAAAAATACGTGCTATTTTTTCGAAATTGATATCTAACAGATGATTTTTCTAATAAATACACACAATTTCTTATAAATTCAACTTAATGCAATTAAATTATATTTGTGATATATTCTTCAATAATATGTGGAAATAAGGTTTAAAAATTATTCTTGGATGTATATAATTAAAAATTATACAATGAAAAAGTCTTAAAAATTTTTCCTGAAAATAATTCAGTAATATAAAAAATTGAGTAGGAGCATTCTCCATATAATGATGCTCTTTTGGTATGATATATAAACTATTTGCTCTTTCTGTTATCATAATATCATTTAGTTTTACTGGAAAATTTTTATATCAGTTTATGAGAAAAATGTATTGAACAAAAGGCTCGAGTTTCGAAAATAAAGAGTATAAGTTTCAAAACAATATTGTTGTTGCAAATTGTGGGATAGCGCATGTGATTTATTACTAAATTGAACCATTTATTTGTATATGTATTGGATATTTCTTAAGATATAAGTGAATTTTGAAGTCAATCTTCGTGAGAATCAGAAGTTCCACGTACCATATGGGCGCACAAAACAAAAACTTATTTTCCTAAAATATATTTTTATAATAAAATGAATACCACAGTTAGTCTAGAAATGTGATTTACTACTAAATTTAACCATTCATTTGTATATATAAATGGCATTTCTTAAGATATTGGGGAAATTTTCAAATCATCGAAACCGCGAAAAGGAGATACTTGTGTCACTTGGGCGCACCTGACAAAAACTCACTTTTCTCCTAAAATATATTTTTTATAATAAAATGAATACCACAGTTAGTCTAGAAATGTGATTTACTACTAAATTTAACTATTCATTTGTATATATAATGGGCATTTCTTAAGATATTGGGGAAATTTTCAAATCATCGAAACCGCGAAAAGGAGATACTTGTGTCACTTGGGCGCACCTGACCAAAACTCACTTTTCTCCTAAAATATATTTTTTATAATAAAATGAATACCACAGTCAGTCTAAAAATGTTATTTACTACTAAACTGAACCATTTATTTGTATATATTGGTTATTTCTTAAGATATAAGTGAATTTTGAAGTCAATCTTCGCGAGAATCAGAAGTCCCAAGTACCATATGGGCGCACCATACAAAAACTCACTTTTCTCCTAAAATATATTTTTTATAATAAAATGAATACCACAGTTAATCTAGAAATGTGATTTACTACTAAATTTAACTATTCATTTGTATATATAATGGGCATTTCTTAAGATATTGGGGAAATTTTCAAATCATCGAAACCGCGAAAAGGAGATACTTGTGTCACTTGGGCGCACCTGACAAAAACTCACTTTTCTCCTAAAATATATTTTTTATAATAAAATGAATACCACAGTCAGTCTAAAAATGTTATTTACTACTAAACTGAACCATTTATTTGTATATATTGGTTATTTCTTAAGATATAAGTGAATTTTGAAGTCAATCTTCGCGAGAATGAGAAGTCCCAAGTACCATATGGGCGCACCATACAAAAACTCACTTTTCTCCTAAAATATATTTTTTATAATAAAATGAATACCACAGTTAATCTAGAAATGTGATTTACTACTAAATTTAACTATTCATTTGTATATATAATGGGCATTTCTTAAGATATTGGGGAAATTTTCAAATCATCGAAACCGCGAAAAGGAGATACTTGTGTCACTTGGGCGCACCTGACAAAAACTCACTTTTCTCCTAAAATATATTTTTTATAATAAAATGAATTCCACAGTCAGTCTAAAAATGTTATTTACTACTAAACTGAACCATTTATTTGTATATATTGGTTATTTCTTAAGATATAAGTGAATTTTGAAGTCAATCTTCGCGAGAATAAGAAGTCCCAAGTACCATATGGGCGTACCATACAAAAACTCACTTTTCTCCTAAAATATATTTTTTATAATAAAATGAATACCACAGTTAGTCTAGAAATGTGATTTACTACTAAATTTAACTATTCATTTGTATATATAATGGGCATTTCTTAAGATATTGGGGAAATTTTCAAATCATCGAAACCGCGAAAAGGAGATACTTGTGTCACTTGGGCGCACCTGACAAAAACTCACTTTTCTCCTAAAATATATTTTTTATAATAAAATGAATACCACAGTCAGTCTAAAAATGTTATTTACTACTAAACTGAACCATTTATTTGTATATATTGGTTATTTCTTAAGATATAAGTGAATTTTGAAGTCAATCTTCGCGAGAATCAGAAGTCCCAAGTACCATATGGGCGCACCATACAAAAACTCACTTTTCTCCTATATATTTTTTAAAATAAAATGAATACCACAGTTAGTCTAGAAATGTGATTTACTACTAAATTTAACTATTCATTTGTATATATAACGGGCATTTCTTAAGATATTGGGGAAATTTTCAAATCATCGAAACCGCGAAAAGGAGATACTTGTGTCACTTGGGCGCACCTGACAAAAACTCACTTTTCTCCTAAAATATATTTTTTATAATAAAATGAATACCACAGTCAGTCTAAAAATGTTATTTACTACTAAACTGAACCATTTATTTGTATATATTGGTTATTTCTTAAGATATAAGTGAATTTTGAAGTCAATCTTCGCGAGAATCAGAAGTCCCAAGTACCATATGGGCGCACCATACAAAAACTCACTTTTCTCCTAAAATATATTTTTTATAATAAAATGAATACCACAGTTAATCTAGAAATGTGATTTACTACTAAATTTAACTATTCATTTGTATATATAATGGGCATTTCTTAAGATATTGGGGAAATTTTCAAATCATCGAAACCGCGAAAAGGAGATACTTGTGTCACTTGGGCGCACCTGACAAAAACTCACTTTTCTCCTAAAATATATTTTTTATAATAAAATGAATTCCACAGTCAGTCTAAAAATGTTATTTACTACTAAACTGAACCATTTATTTGTATATATTGGTTATTTCTTAAGATATAAGTAAATTTTGAAGTCAATCTTCGCGAGAATGAGAAGTCCCAAGTACCATATGGGCGTACCATACAAAAACTCACTTTTCTAAAATATATTTTTTATAATAAAATGAATACCACAGTTAGTCTAGAAATGTGATTTACTACTAAATTTAACTATTCATTTGTATATATAATGGGCATTTCTTAAGATATTGGGGAAATTTTCAAATCATCGAAACCGCGAAAAGGAGATACTTGTGTCACTTGGGCGCACCTGACAAAAACTCACTTTTCTCCTAAAATATATTTTTTATAATAAAATGAATACCACAGTCAGTCTAAAAATGTTATTTACTACTAAACTGAACCATTTATTTGTATATATTGGTTATTTCTTAAGATATAAGTGAATTTTGAAGTCTATCTTCGCGAGAATCAGAAGTCCCAAGTACCATATGGGCGCACCATACAAAAACTCACTTTTCACCTATATATTTTTTAAAATAAAATGAATACCACAGTTAGTCTAGAAATGTGATTTACTACTAAATTTAACTATTCATTTGTATATATAATGGGCATTTCTTAAGATATTGGGGAAATTTTCAAATCATCGAAACCGCGAAAAGGAGATACTTGTGTCACTTGGGCGCACCTGACAAAAACTCACTTTTCTCCTAAAATATATTTTTTATAATAAAATGAATACCACAGTCAGTCTAAAAATGTTATTTACTACTAAACTCAACCATTTATTTGTATATATTGGTTATTTCTTAAGATATAAGTGAATTTTGAAGTCAATCTTCGCGAGAATCAGAAGTCCCAAGTACATTATGGGCGCACCATACAAAAACTCACTTTTCTCCTATATATTTTTTATAATAAAATGAATACCACAGTTAGTCTAGAAATGTGATTTACTACTAAATTTAACCATTCATTTGTATATATATATTGGGCATTTCTTAATGAAGCAAAATAACATAAAAAAAGCACATTTATTTTCACTGTTTCTAATTTCGAAAAAGCGATATCCTTTCCAAGGAAATATGTCTAAAGATTCAACGAATTTTTATTCTGAAGAGGTTTTTCTTCTATTCTTCATTTAATCTACCAACAATTCGGTATTTTCCCTCTTTATGATGACATAAATGGCAACATTATCGAAACGGTCAGGGTTTTTTTATTTTTTATTTATTTATTTATTTTTTTTATTATTTTATTTTTTTTAATGATCAGACGAAATAGAAAATGACAACTCCGAGCATCATTTTCATGTAGCTTTTGAAAACAAAAATTTAAAAAATAAATAAAGAAAATAAAATATAAAAATCATTTGCAGCTTCATTTAATGTGTAATCATCTCCGTAAACTTTACTTTCCGGAAAACGGCATGATTTTTTCTCTGCGAAGAAAGATCCTGAGATGGAAGTTGATCCCAAAGATACTTTAAATGATCAAAGTTTAGTTTTAAGAATTTGAGTTCTGCATTAGATGTATAAAAAAGAATTTTATTTAGAAACTGTAAAAAACCAGAAAGCTCCAGATTTTCAAAATCACAAATAAACGAAGTGATTTAACGTATTCAACACAAAATTTTTTTTATCAAATTCACAAACCGTGTTTTTTTTTCTTATTTAATATTTTTCTTAAAACGTCTTCTTTTTAGGCACATTTCTTTTCATAATTTTAAGAATTAGCATCTAAAAATGTTTAAAAAATTTAAAATGAATTTTAAAAAGTTAATGATCCAAATATATTTCCAGAGATTAAAATTATGCTATCAGTAATTTAAAAAACGAGAAATATATTAGTCTATGCACTCACCATCAAAAGTTAAGCGCGGAGAGGAAAATGCTAATTTCCGGAAGACAATCAGAATTGAAGAGGATGTAAATCACTGCAGAGGTAGATGCAACTATGTAAATATGTTAGTTAACAGACACACAATCGTGCTTTCATGTCAAGAAATATGCAAAAAAGGCAGTCTTATAAGATACCAGCTTTATGAAGAGTTACAGAAGTTGGTTGTAAGTGCTAATAGTAAATGCGTTTAAAAATTTTGTACAATTTATTTTCAAGACATACACGTGTTTCTATGACTTCCAGAAGACGAATGGAAGATTCTAAGCGCTGGCGTGGTGAGGCGCACTGAAGCAGGACAGTCGATCTCAGATGTTGCTCTTTTCTTCGGCGTTCATCATTCTGTAACTTCATGTTTATAGAAACAATACCAAACCACACAGACAGTTGTCCGAAGGCCCATATCCGGTCGCTCAAGGTTTATAAACCCCACGGAAGATAGATATATTGCGATTTAAGCCAAGTAGAATCGCAGAGTGACCTCTACACGTGTGACATCAATGGTTACAGCGTCCATTGGTAAGGTGATATCGGCAGCTACTGTAAGCCGAAGATTACATAGTTATGAGTGGACTGTACGCCAGGGTACCTCGAGTTTATGTTTGTCTATCCGTCCAATCAAGAGGGGCACGATTGAAGTGGTGCTGGGAACATGTCAACTAGAGTGTATCAGACTGGGGTAATGTCATGTTTACTGATCACTTAAGATTTGCTCTGGAGCCACATGACAAGCGTATAAGTATATGGCGTGAACAAGAAACACGCAATCAGCCCCAAAACAACATCATCGAATATCACGCATTCCGAGACGGAAACATAATGGTGTGGGCAGTGATTTCATTAGGATACTCCACCGACCTGCACATCTTTAAACGGGGTTCTGTGACGTCTGTCCGGTATCAAGACGTAGTCCTAAAACCCATCATGAGATTGTACGCTGCAGCATTTGGCCCTACTTTTGATTTAATGGACGATAACGCACGTCCCCATAGAGCTGACATCTTCGATGACTACCTGGAGAGGGAAGGGATTGCGCGTATGGCGTGGCCAGCATATTCTCCCGACCTTAATCCCATTGAAAATCTTTGTGATGCTTTCGGCCGTGCTGTATCTTCACGTTTCCCACCTACACTCTTATTGAGCTGGAAATTGCTCTACATGAAAAATGACAATTTCTTAATTCTGCGGTGATTGACCACCGAATTGAAAGCTTGGTCCCAAGGTGTAAACTTTGTATACATATGAGGGTCGATCCCATACTCTATTAATGTCCTTTTTTCCTTTTACGCTGTTTATTTTCACTTTATACATAATTCTGCTTAAATCTCCAGTATGTCATTATGTGATAACTTACAAGCATTTAATATTGTTTTCACTTGTGCATACAATTATTGATTTTATTTAATGCACAAATATAAATGCTGCTGAATTTTGTGTCCCTCAAAGCAGTATTTGTAGATTTTTTTTTTGTATTTTGCATCTTCGTGCTTAATTTTTGGAAGTGAGTGTACAACATTTACAAATTTTTCCAATTTGTAAATCTAATCTGGCTTAAAGTCGTTTCCATAACACGCTGTTGACATAAGTGAAATTGACTCCTATTATGTATATTACTGTAGTCTCTAAGCATATAACTGAGTCAATATACATACGCAGAACTCCGGATGTCACTGATTCGGCACTGTTATGTAATCGCATCCATTAGATTGTCAAATATTATCAGGCTCTGACAGATCGTAATTTTCAGATACATGTTGGCTGAATGGTTTTGGATAGCGCAATCCGATAGCTAAAGTGGATTAAATTAAATTTAACTATTGTATACGACACTCGCGTCATTACCATTCATAAAGAATTTTGTGAACCCATCGATTTTTTTATGGTCCCACGTTTTATTTTTTTGATAAGTTTTGTATATTTACAATATTATTCTGATCAAAGGTAGGTAGTTATATTATTTTCAAAATATCTAAAACTCAGGCAGCTCACTTTATCGAGTCATTTGGCAACATCACACCAACTTTGTTTTTGTCAGAATTTACATATTTACGTTTCCATGTAAGTTGAAAATTTCTATAGGCTCAGAGCAATATAAAATACCTCTTCACAAACAATTTGAGGAACCTGATATTTTAAGATCGTTAGATTTCTTTATAAATATTTTTATAGTTTTTTTCTTTCTTTCTTTTCATTTGTTTTTTTTTTTTTTTGCAATTCGTTACACTAAAAGTAAGCTTTATACTAAAAGTTATAAAGGTCTGCTACAGCTAATTTATAAGATCGTTCCGTTTTTCATTTATGATACGATTTGGAAAGCATATATGTAAATACTTATATTTAAAAACAAAATTTATAAAAATTTCAGAATCAGGCAGAATCAAAAATTTAGACTTTGTGAATTTTTTTAAAGAAACTTTTCAAGACAGATATTTGATAAAACATTTGTAATAATTGAAACTACAAAATGTGGTATTAAAAAATTACTTTTTCTTTACGAAACATTGAATTCTCCTAAATAAGATCAATATCTTAAAATTTCAAAAAGTAGTAAAATTTAGAAAGGATAATGCATCACCAATACTAATTTTAAGAAAATAATCAAATAGGAAAATAATCAAATGGGAAAATTTTGCAGCAGAAATAAAACAATTCCCAGAAAGCACATGAAGCATAAAAATACCCAATGTTGAGAAACATTTAAAGAAGAAATGAAATGCACAATAGCAAAGAATGTATAAAACTTTGTAGACATCATATTATCCAAGTATTTTTTTAAAAAAAACTCTTTTCATTTAGTCTCATTCATCATTTAGTCTTTTCTTTTCATTATTTCTCATTCATCTTTTCAACTGTATTAAAATTTAAAAAAAGTGAAAATATATATTTTTTACTTCTCTAATTTTTAAAAAAATATTACTAAGCAACGAATTGAACATTATCTGGTTATTTTAAAACACTATTGAATTAACATTACTAAAAAACATAAATAGTAACTATTTGTAGTTTTCTTATTCTTATATGTAACTCATATGTCGAAGAAATATTTGGAAATTATGCAGACACTTTATAAACGAAATTTCAGTTAAAATTATGAATAATTAAAAGTATATATGTCTCATTTGTTTATTTTTTAGTAATAATTGTTGTACAAAACATAAAACCTTAGAAAAACTATTGTTCCTCTTTATAATCGAGTGAAAAAAATTGAATGAATTTCCCTAAAACTTTCAAATATTTTATAAAATTTATCAAAATTTTCCTCGCCCCCTTTATAAAATAAAAGTTTGTATTTTCACAATTTCACATGTGAGGCACTTTTTAATGTCCAGCTCCAGTGTAATTTAGATTTAACTTAAAAATCGGGTAATCTTCAGTGTTTTCGTGGTATTTGTGATTATTTCTAAATTGAATGAAATCATTTTATAATTTATCATGAACTTCTATGTTTCAAGAATAGCATACTAATATTTATAAAGTTTTTAAAATATTAAAATAAAATATTTTAAATTATATTATATGAAAGTAACTCTGAAATTCTCTTAAATTTATTGCTTTCTTTAAACATAATTTCCCCATGCATAACAGAAATAAATATCCAGACATATTTTAAAAGAATTCGACAAAATTTCAGTATATAAATACCAGGCATTTAATTTCTAGTTTACTAAATATATCCTTTCATTTATAAATATAGTGAGAAATTCTGATCACAATTTAATTTAATGAACCAAAAGTATGCACATAAGACCTAGATAAATGGTTAGAAAGATTTCTTTTTTAAAAAGAACATCTTGTAGTTTATCTTAGTAAGAGAAGACAACAGATATATTTTGTATTTAGTGTCAACAATACACGCATTCAAAGAAGTAAATTAATGGTTATATGTACTTAAGTACTTATTTTTCTTAAAATGTGGTATGACTACATTTTTTCTATCTTCATTGCTATGAAACGAAGGAATTATTTTCGTAATTTCTTGACTCCATAAACAGGAAATAGGTTGCTCGTGTGAATACAGGCTACAAGCATTTTATCTCAGAATTTATATTCGTGGCATTTACATTAAATATATTTGATTGGCTATTGATTGGGCGAAAACAGATTGCTTCTTTTTTCCACGAAAGAAATACTAAATTTTATGATGTTTAAATAGGGAATAATGAAGGAATATTTCATTATAGTCTGTGTCTAGCCCATGTCTATTAGTAATGTATGCATAAATACATTTGGAAAAAAATTTACTGCCTTGTTGAAAAAGCAAAACGTGTTCGACTTCCATTTGCCACAACATACATGTGCAAATCCGGATTCTTGATCTATGCCGACACCAAAACTACGTACCGAAGCTGTCTCGAAGCTAAACCTGACATCACGTCTCCGGTTGTCAAGTAGTGAGCCCGAGTTTTCAAAATTGTGTCATCAGAAGCAACCTCACAACCCTTACATTAAGTTTCCATTATTATTCCTACAGATTTATCTCTAATAAAGAAGAACCTATTGTGTTTCATCGATGAGCAGTGAATGTTCCCGGACTTTAACTTTTTTAGGTATTTGTTTGTATTTTCTACAAATTACTTATTAACTGAATTCTGTTTGTTATGAATTATTTTTGTTATGAAAAATTCAAATGGTATGCTACGAATGTTCCTTTTCTTTGCAATATGTCCCCCTTCACTCAATTAGAAATATGACCTACTTAGTATGTTGAACGATGTGAATAAATCCAACCGCAAGTATCTTTAATATAGTGTGGTAATTCAGACCGATGGAAACATAGTAATGTTTAAAGTTGTTTCCCTTTATTATTAAATCAAAGACTCTTGGTTCGTCATGGGATTATTGAAAAAAATGGCACTTGCTTTATGGAGTTTTCAATTCCGATGGGCTTCGAGCTGAATTTTGACAGTTACTTTGCGCTTGACTGACAAGGCCTCACCATGGAGTTTTGCCTAAAAGAAGTCAGCCAGCAAGAAAGGTTCAGAAGCCCTCCTTTAGGAATTTATGTCATGAATCCATTTCATACTCTGATACCTAGATTTGTGATGAGCTATTGTGAGAATTTTTACTTTTATAAGACGCTTTCTATAAGCCGATATTAAAGTAATATCGTTCAGTCATCACTTGTAATAATATTATTCTGCTGTAGCCACAAAATTATACCAGAAGTTGCTGGCCTGCTGTGTCTGAAACAAGAGCTCCAGTGGTTCAGTATCTTCACTCCGCTTCCAGTTAAGATTAGAAAAGTGAAGCATCATTTGCCGTGGGCAGTGGTTGGGAGGGTGTCCACGCCTTACTCTCCTTCACAGAGTTGCTGGAGCTTCGCGGGTTGGGGACGTGTCCACGTTAATATGTGATGTCCAATGTACTTCCGCTGGTGTGATGTGGATGTGGAGGGGAGGGTGCTAGCTCAGGTGTGACCTCGTCACCTGACCGTGGTTCCAAATTTCGAGGCATTAGGTGATGGGCGAGTATTCCAATCCCATTAACCTAAAGGTACAGTCAAGGACTCGCCTGCTCTGCTATGTATGTATGTTTCTGAAATATAAAAACATGTATGCGTTAGCGATTACCATGGATGATATAATCAAATAGTGTTGCCATTTTCATCTCAGGATTTGACTCTTCTGTAGTACTAATTGTGAAGCTGCATTAAGACAATAAAACTGACCAAACCTCACTCAGCTTCTTCAAATTGTATCCTTTTTACCTGTCAAAGGTATTAAAAAACAACGCTTCAATGCCTTTAGAGTTTCGTGCTCGCATAGTTTCGGATTTCATCGTCAGTGGGAAACATATTGTGTAGGATTATTTTGCAGATTCTGACGTTAGTCGTACTGTTTTGCCTTAGATCACTTTCTGATAAATTAGCTTATTCATCTTGTTAGTTTTCATTCATGTTGGAATTGAACAAATTAAAAATTAATGATACTCTAACAGGATAAAAAAAGCAGTACAGCAAAAGATAATTTTTGAGGACTCATTTTTATAGTTATGTTATACCACTGTGATCTGGGTCCATCTGCCTACTTCAACGGACTGGAAACTTGAAACACATCCAATCAACGCGTTCCTTTAATTCAAGTGAAGTGAGAAGGGATGATATTGACTCTAGAACTTCTTGGCACTCTATTATTTACTGCACTACTCAGAGAAAGAAGACAAAATTTCACGCTTAAATAGGCGTAAAAAATTATCTTAAGAATTCATTAAATCATCAAATCCAAACTTTCAGTGTCTGATGAACAGTCAATCTGTCAAACAAACAGTCAATCTGATGACTTAAAACTCCATCTAACGTCTTTTTTTATTCTTTCTCTAGCAAAATGAGAAAGAATGTCATATGCTTGCTAAACCTTGGTACACATCAAGTGCCATCCTTCTGGGTCCACTGTTCACAGCATCTCTCACTTCTAGTACGTTCAACAGGCTATACTTAAAGATACATCTTAGATATTTTTTGTAACAGCTGAAATATTTAGTTTCACATTTGCTTAAATGCAAATAAATCTTCATTAAAATGTAAAAATAATTCTCGGTGTGTCCTGTAAAAAGTCAGATTTTTTAAAATTTGGTTTATTGAATTGAATTTTTATGCTAGTATTTAGCATTATTCGTTTGAATCATTTTTACCACTCCAATTAAGCACGTAGAACGGACTATTATTAGAAATCATAATCATATGACGATATCTACATTTGTGTTGGTTCAATCTGCTATGTATTACCGCACACCAGTCCAGAAATCTGGGAATGTACCAGAAAACATGTATAAGTCCTCTTACGGTAGATATATTCGATAGTGTCAAGTAATGAACCTGCTACTTTTTGATTCTAAACAATGACTTCATCTCCATCGTGCTATTGTGGCTTATAATAAAATTTACTACTTTACTCTTCCTTTTCTAGACTTTATTATGTAAGTTAAACATTATGTGTATTTTCCAAACAGAAAAATCTTTTTTATGTTCTCTCCATTTGGTGATGCTTTACATTGTTTCATTACTATGAAAGTGTCTAATTTAAGACAAATTTAACTCTCTCTCACATACAAAAATATTTCTAAAATATTAACTAATTTAATAAAAGAATATCTTAAATAATTATTTTAGTTTATCTCAATAACAAGCAAATAAATTTTGCTGTCAAAGGAGGAAAATACTAAAAATACTGCAAAATTTTTTTTCAGAAACCATTGTAACGAAGAAAATATCCTAAAATATATATTTTTAAAACCTTTTAGGTGTGAAGTACTTCTTGCTATTTCTTTTAATTAATTATACGAATGCAAAAAAGGAAAAAAATTAAATATTTATAATAACTTTAATATGGTGTGCAATATTGTATTGAATATATCACTGTAAATTTGACTCTAAGTGGCGCTGATGTCATAGGACTTATGTGTTGGAAAACAAATTATTTCGCTCGACATCCTCTTCGCAATTAGCATATTTAGTGGCTGAAAAGAGCACACAACAGGATGGATAAGCGATTATTTCAAGTGTCGTTTCCTAAATTAAAGGAGTGACGCTACTTTCGTCATCAAGAATTACTTTCAACGTAATAAGACTTCTACAATTACAGAAAAATGAAAATGTAAAGTTATATAACAGAATCAAAAGTCAAGTATTTAAAATTTATTTATGAGAAAATTCAATTATGTGTTTCATTTACAAAATAGAAATGCATTGGATATTCTCCTACAAATGTTTCTTCCTTACACAGAAAAATGATTGGTTTGGTTTGTTTGTCGCTCAACGGTCATTTTTTGCACACGAGGGCTAATTAGACCGGGATTTACGGTTTAAAGTGGATTCCGTACCACTACAAACATCCATGCCCAAGATGGGATTCGAACCCACGAACTGTTGAACCGAAAGCAAGAGCGCTAACCATTCGGCTGCCAGCTCGGCCACAGAAAAATGAAGATACATTTTTACATTGTAGAAAGCTTATTACGTTTTTTAAACTCCATATCCTTAAAAAAGCATTTTTGCTTAAAGCTGTATGTATTCTTAAAGATATAATATATATATATATATATATATATATATACATATATATATATATATATATATATATATATATATATATATATATATATGTATATATATATATGTAGATATATATATGTGTGTATATATATATATATATATATATATATATATATATATATATATATATATATATATATATATATATATATATATATATATATATATATATATATATGTAGATATATATATATATATATATATATATATATATATATATATATATATATATATATATATATATATATATATATATATATATATATATATATATATATATATATATATATATATATATATATATATATATATATATTTCTTAAAAAAGTTAACGTACAAAATAATATTATTCGTATTTGCTCTAAGAATCATTAAATCTATGAGCCACTAAAATCTCACGCTAGCATTCTAATTTTTATATTGCTTGAAGGTTGAGTTTTGATGATTCCTCTTAGTAATTCATTTCTGAAATGAAGTTTTTAAAAGTTGTGCATTGTCTTCCTTTTGAGCCTTAATGGAAAGGGGATTTCAACCGTTCACTTTAGGTAATTTCCTTGACACCAGACCTAGAGCTGTTTCTGTGCCAAATCCTTTAGTGGAAAATTACTGCACATTACAGTATTGTTAAATTATCTCAGCCTAATGTCGTTCAGCCTTTCATCACTAGGTTGTAGTGTCTTACAGTGCATCATTTGATTCCTTTTACTTTGTAATTACATCCCTTCTGAACTGCACTGAAAATGACTTAGTAAACATTTCTTTTCTGTGGAGTAATTTTCCTTGATACATGAATTAAATTTCTCAAATATATTTTGATTGTAAATTTATTTTAAAATTTAAATCTTCTACATACCTGAGAAATATCATTATGTATTGGTGGAGTTTGAAGTTATATGTGGATAATAGAGTGCCATTTTCCTAACACTTTACTTCTTTTTTCCAAGAACTGTGAAAATTTTTATAGTGTCCATTTAAGAAAAAAATAGCAATCGAATGAAATTCTCATGTTTCGACTTCTGAATATCTGATGGAAAACAAATTATAATCAGTTCTTACGAATTGATTATAGTATTTTAGAAATATATTTTCATTACTGAGACTAACAGCGTCCAGCTTAAGACGAACGGGCTTACCATAGATTAAAGATAAGTGCACTTTCTTTGGAACAAAATTTCATAGACTTCTATAAATTCATCCTTAAAGAAAAAGAGATGGGTGCTATAACACCATCTGGTGAACAGTATAATTGCTGAAGCTCTTAAAAGGCACTTGAAAATCCATTTCATATCACCTTCTGTAAAGTTATATCTCGGTAGATTACTTTCATTGCAGAATGAACCCTATATGTTATATACAAGGAAATAAACACCAGAATTTCCCAAGTTGGCAATCAATTACCCGATAACTTCCCGTGACTTGCTAGTAAGACATCGCTCTTAAGAGCATAGGTTGAGGGTTCGATCTAGCCACTATTGAAAGAGAGAAGATGGACGTTGCTCTTCTGCCTTAAATATGCACTTCTCTCTAGGAGAATGCTTGTGTGCTTTCTAGAATTCTTACATTGGAACATGTGAATACGGCCCACAATCTATGAAAAATTTCTTACAGAAGGTAATATAAGTTGGATTACGGAATATCTTATAACAATCTTCGGCCATTCATAGCTTAGATAATATAAAGAACACAGTCCTTTCTTTAGAACAAGGCAAGATGGATGCATCTGCTCTTTTTTCTGTTGGGATCTTTGCTTGAAAATTTCTTGGGTTTCCTCTCTCTTTGTGACATGTGAAGCTGATCCACTATCTTTGAACAGCTCTCTCGAACGCCAATACCCTATGTATGTTGAAATGACTTACAATCTTCGACAGTTAAATTGTTAGCTATATCAAAGAATACACTCAGAAACGACCACTTCTGCTGAGAGTGTCTGTTGGCGTTTAATTATCATGAAATATGATTCCATACATTTGTAGAAGAGGGAGACATATATCTAGATAGATATAATTTTATATTATGACTGTGGCTAAGAATGATAAAGTTTAATATCAGTAAAGTTAAAGGTAGTAACCGATTCATTATTGTCTAACAGATGTCAGGATGCTAGAATGGTGGCGCTCTGAGATTTCTCCAACGATTCATGGATTCAATTTCCAAATCCAATTTTCAGTGATTTCCACTTTGATATATAGGTTTATTGAATTAACTCTAGTTTGTATAAAATGACCAAACAACCCAAAAAAAATTTCCTAAAGCGTGTAGAATTTTTTATTTTAATGATATATTCAAATATATTTGGTGCAGGCTTCATTCATATATTAAAAGAAATAACAAGTTGGAATTTCAAATAATTTATTATTTACTAAGTTTTTGCATGCAAACCCTCATAATATTAGCATCTTTTCTTTATAAAAATGTATTAATTCAAAGCAATTTTTTAATAAACTATGTATTTAAATAAATGAAATATTTTGTTTGTTATCAAGAAATTCATAAAAAGAACCAATATTTGTGTAATTATGTTTCAAAAATAAAATTAAATAAATACTAATGGAAAGGAAATATTTATAATTGAGTAAAATCATTTAAAATGGCTCAGATTATTTATTAGCTTAATATTTTTTATATGTTTACTGTGCCACATTCGTGCTTATTGTTAACGTTTTTTTAAATACATACAATTAAACTCCTCATTATCAGCATTGACATGACATTCCTTAGAGGACCTGCGCTTTCCCCAGAAGATTTCCCCATTTTGACCTTTCTCCAAGCAATTGATTTCCAGATCTATGCTTTTAAAAAAATGCCAATGTCCTCTATTAATTAAATTCTAGATATTAACCCTTTGGATGCACATTTATTCGAATAAATTTTTGCATTTGGAGCACATTTAATTTTTTGAGGTAGAGTAATTTGTAAGAACAGCATATTTTATGCAATTGTTAGAATTTATTGGCTCCCACCTTTTTTTTTCCAAAACCTTTTTCTATCACTTGTCTGGAATATCTATTTGTCTCTTCCACTATGATATTCCAAAAATCTTCATTGAGGACTGCATTCAAAACATCCAAAGGTTTAGGATTAGCACCTAGCCTTCGCAGACACAAAGGATTTATTCCAGGCACTTCACGAAACCGTTTTACATTAGGTGCATTGTCTTTTTCTTCCCAAATCCATTGATCTAACTTCCCAGGAGAAGATTCACTATCACTGCTTGATAAGTATCTTGTACGTCTTTTGCATCTTCGTTTTATCTCACTATCATCATCACCATTGTTACTTTGAAATAAACAAGAATGAACAAGTTAAATACTGTCTCAATTTCAACGATGTATCAGAACGTCATGTGCGACTTTGGTCAAATGAATGCATAACGTTCTGATACGTCGAATGCGGTCAAAGGGTTAAAATATGTCTGCTTTTATAAGTAAAAAGGCAACTATTTCATTTTAGTTAGTAGTAGCAATCTGGGAGCCTGTATTACGAACATATTTATAAGACGTTCTCGTAGAAATATTTGTTTTTAAATCTTACTTTTCTAAACCTTCTTCTAAAATTTAAGTTATACTAAAATTTAAAAGAAATTTAAGCAAGTTAAGTAAGTCTAAAATTTAAGTAAGTTAGTACTTTATCAAAAGAAGGTAATTGTCTCTTTTTCTTAATAAACATAAAAATAACCATTCGAATTCCGGTCAGTATTACAATCTACCATATCGCTAGGCAAACTAGAGCATTTTCCCAATAAATTGAATTTTACTAAAGAAATATATAACAACATTGCTTCCTAGAACTAGAATACAATAACTTGCTTCTTTTCGTCTTCGAAAATGCTTTTTTTTTCATTGAATGTCTTGGATCTCATTATCCAAAATCCTATATTCTAATTGGTAAATATTTTTTGAAGAAGTATTCCAAATGGGAAAAAATGTTCCATTTCAAATCTTCAATCCAATTTCTACTTATTATAACGACATTATGGGAAAACGGTATAAAGACTCCAAAATTGTAATGAAACCAATAATACAATAGCTTTTATTTTTAATACAAATGAGGAAGAGTTCTCCAAATAAATTTAAAAACTTACTTCCATAACAATTTTGTAGAAAACAGAAAGAACTGTTTTTCTTGCTGACTGTTTGAACGATGCTTTGTTACAGTCCTACATTATTGCACAAATAATACACGCTCTTTATGGAGTTAATCAAATCATGTCTCAAACCATTTGTTCGAACAAAGGATAATGATTCACTAGCTCCCTCTGGTGGGATTTCTTTCCGTTTATGGCAGAGAATTAAAATGAATTACAGCAACAGTGGCTTACTCTTCAGTTGGATGGATTCAGATTTAGAAATGCGCCATTTTAGATAGCCCTAAAGATGAGAAGATTCTGGAATAAATGAATTAATGATGGATGAAATAAATCCGGAATCATTTAGTTAAAGTTTAAAAATGAAAGGCTTTTTAATTTATTAATAATAAACAGAAAAAAACGCTAACAAAAATATTTTAAGAGAGTTCAACACGTAAATTCCTAAGATATAAAAAATTACACTTCAATAATAGTTATATCTTAAAAGTCAGTTAATTAAAAAAATACTAAGAGATAAAATTAAATTTTCAAAACATATTTTTATAAATATTTTCTTGCTGCTAATATTGCGGTATTTATTTCAACTCAACAATATTGCCAATCATTTCTTTTTCAACAGAAGTGGAATTAAAATAGTTTTATCTAGATAAAACTATATTATGGGTTTTGAAAGTATGTTCTCCACGAAGACATATACTGGTTATCTTGCTTTGTATTTCCTGAATAAAATGAACACTTTGTTTTCCACTAAAATATAATGTTCTTCGAAACTCAACAGATGTTAATAAAATAGTTATTTCGTATGCCATTTGAATCCATATGTAATATAAACTAGTATAAGAATGTAGTTGTGAATTTATGGAAAAAATACTTAATAATTATTGTAAAAAATTTAAATAAAAACAAGAATAACTTAATATATTATCTTCCATACGTTGTTATTTCTTAAGAATGACAATTTGTAGTACTTTTTATCAATCAATAAATTAACTTTTATGGGATTTATATCATACGTATGAATTTTAATAATTTATTTATCATATTCTAAATCACTCACCACTTAGTTCTTAATATCCAAAATAATTTTCCATATGAAAGCATAAATTATCTCTGAAATACAGACTTTTTAGTAGAAGTACCTCTTTGACATTTTTCGCATTATTCTGTCCAGTGCAATTCAGAGCATTGTTGCGATTCAAATAATGAGCATCACCTGAGTTAAATAATAAATCAGTTTGTGAATCTCTTTTTTTTTTTACTTCAAATATTTAAGTAAATCATCTGGTAGATTTCTCATCAATAACGGTTAAAATTCCAATTGTTTCTTTTTATTTCTTCTACCATGACAGTGATTATGCACATTTCTATTATCATCTTAAAATTTACTGTTTGAACCTATATTTTAAATTTCATACCTAAAAGGATAAGCTAGTTGTGATTATTTATGAGCGAGTTTGGCTTGTCCAAATAAAATAAATAACAGCATATTTATAATCGACGGCTATTGTTAGTCAACGGTTCTGTGAAACTAAGTCAGAAGGGTGTGTCTTTCGTTTAATTAGAACAACGTGACATTTTTCTAGGACTCCTCCAATAGATGGCACCACCAGAGAATCCACTCCCTCAATTTTACCTTTGATCTGGAGGGGCAGGTAATTTTCTCCAGACCATTACACCCATGGTAACTGCTCAATGACCTACCACAGGACTTTCGATTCCACGGATTTAACGGGCACGTATATCGCATGTACTCAGTGTGTCTTTGGCGGCATTGGGAATCGAACGCAACCCTCCCGGAAGGAAAGCTGATTTGCTAACCACTAGGCTATTAAGGCGACATAAAAATATGTAGTATTTCAAAGCGTCCATAAACAGCAGTAAATTTCCGAGAATTCTTGTACATTTTTTACTACCTTCATCATGAAGAATGCGGTTTCTTTTAAAATTCACACATTTACATCTCCAGTGGTTCAGCGGTAACTGCACATTATATTTGTACGAGCATAAGCTCCAAGCTCAATGGAAACCACAGCTTATAATATGGAAAAAGGGAATACATTTCCGTTTTTCTTTAGGCATTTGTGTTGAAAGGCATTTTGGGGTTATTTTCCTTGTTTGATCCTCTTTCTAATATTGTTTCCCGACTACAAACAAGATTTCCCGTACACAATACTATAACGAGACTGCTTTATAGCAAACAAAATATTAAAAAATTAACTTTCTTAATTTTTATTGTCCTTAATTTTCATTAACGTTGAGGTTATTCTCCTCAGAAATCAAAATTTTATCCCACTAATAAGAATCTGAGCAATTATATTTTCTAATAATAATTGTTTGCTTTCTTATTATGTGTAAAGGCTCTTTAGATTTCTAGCAATAGCTTCCATCCCATTAAGCTATTTCATTTGACACTTTCGGTTGTTAGGATATTTTTCAGTATTAAAAAATTTAACTTTTTCTCAAAATTTTTAAAAATAATTTTCAAATGTTTCCCATGCAGTTTGTTTGTGCGAATATAACGAAGTTTTTGTTCAAAATGATAAATACCCTTAAAGAATTTAAATTGAGAAAAAATATTCTAGAATATTTCAAATTGGCTAAGGTGAGAAAATTTGTAAATTCATTGTAATGTAATAAATAATATATTATTTTAACATGAAACTAATGCTACATTTTCATAAAGTTAGTGTGGTTAGGTTTGTTGACAGGCTATTGTTAGTTTTCCATCACAAAAGCAGATCTTGCTCGGGAACTTGCTGCTAAAAATGGATTCCGAATCCCAACAAATGTCCACATTGGATTTGTAAATCTAAACCATGAGCTGCTGAATAATGGTGGATGCGCCAGCCATTCAGCTGCTTTTCCGGTATCATTCCAAAATGAATATTCTGTAATAATGTAAATGGTTAATTGTCACCACGACGAACGAAAGTGTTACAATTCAAGGGTGAAAATTTTAAGGTTGCAGTTATCTGGTGTGTTAGGGCGTCATATTTCTTATTGAAAGGTAATAAGTTCGTTTCCCAGTTTAGCCAAAGATCTGTTATGTGCACTAAAAGAATCTGGGTCATTGTAGTCGGAATGCCCTTAAGCTGTGTAATGATACTTCTGGATTGCCAGATTAAGTGTTGAGAGCATTTTGCTTGGTTTTTGCTTCTCAGTTACGAAACAAGAATACATTCCAATATTTCTATAAACTGAATCAGTTGATAGAAAAATTTCTCTTATGAGTAGGAGTATAAGTATTAAATTAGTGAAAGCTTTAAGACTGACCACTTTTCCGTACCTACCAATAAAACATGAAAGAGTTCCCACATATTCACAAACGGTTTAAAAGCTTTTTTTTCAAATCATGGGACAAATTACAACAATATTTGATATTAAATTTATTGTAGTTTAAAGCGCGCTAAAGTAACTATTTTTATTACTCTCTCTCTGTCTATATATATATACGCACACATAAGAGTCCATACTCTTCACAAATAAATATAGGTTAAGGATAAGGAATCGAAATCTGCTGGTTTTTGAATTCCTTACTATAAGTGGGGAAAATTCAAAAGAAAAACTTGAAAGGTACAAATTTTCTAAAATAAAGTGTATTTACCTTTCAGAAACTTGTTTGCTGTTACGCCATTTCCCAGAACATGATACTTATATAATCTCTTTTTCCCCCATACCATTGAAAAAATAATAGCGACATTACATAGATTCCCACCTCACAAATATTTGGAGAACATACGAATCGCGACTTTAAATCGCATCTAAAAAAGAAAAAATATACGCAAGTATTTCTTATAATAAATAAAGTCATTATTAAAGGAAATAGTAAAATATCCTTAAATTCCCATCATTTTTATTCAGTCCATGTTTCTCAAAAAGTATTATTACTCTCGGATTCCCTTCTTTATGCTGGAATATTTATTTACTATATACCGTTGCAGATTCAGTGTCCAAACATATCATTGTCAACTGTAAAAGAAATCTTTATAAAGTTATGAAAATACCCTAAAAAAAAGAGTAATCATTTATCAAAATCTATTTTTCTGTCATGCGGAAAACAAAAATTAATTCTCTTTATAAAATTGTTTTTTTTTTATTTTAGAAAGAATTGAGTTTCTCTTTCGATTGATTCAAATCTTTGTATTAATATTTCGCATAGAAGAGCAGATGATTCAGTTGATTAACAAAACTTGTTATAGGATATCTACTTGAAAATTTCTTACATGGTCAAACTACCATGAACATAAATTATTAATTAAAATAGTGTCAGTCATTTTTATTGAGAAGTTACCAATTTTTAATGACTCATTTCAATGCTTTTACGTTTGTTTAGCAAATAAACCTTACAAAAGTGATGAAAACAATATTATTAATATACAATGGAGAAATCAGCATATACACACACACATACACACACATACACACACATACACACACACACACACACACACACACACACACACACACACACACACACACACACACACACACATTTCAACATTTCACAACTAGCTTTAACACGTTGTAACTTGACACATCACCAACAGTTATATAATTAAATAGTTTCATGCCCAACTTGTCTAGTGGACAGTGTGCCTGACTGCGGATAAGGAGATCCTGGGTTTGAATCCTGGTTCAGGCATGGATGTACTTTCTCTCTCTATCTATCTTGTCTTTGTCCCTTCCGTACTATGAAAGAGATGTGAATGGTTGCCTACTCCTATAAACGGGTTCCTATGGCATGTGTAAACTGAAGAAGTTGGACTCCACACCAAATATGGTTCAGTTGGAAAAGTGGAGCAGTGCACTCTATATTGCCAGCCTAGCTGGCACACGACAACAACAATGGTTTCAAGGCATTTGGCTACCAAAAGTCCTTAGATTATCACATTCAGTGGAAAAAAAATGAAAAATTAATGTTTTTCTAATTTGTATTCGAAACAGTTTTACTTTAGTTTTCAGAATTCAACTTTCAGTGGTAAACGAAAAATTCAAAAT
Source organism: Latrodectus hesperus (assembly GCA_037975125.1). Lineage (NCBI taxonomy): Eukaryota > Metazoa > Arthropoda > Arachnida > Araneae > Theridiidae > Latrodectus > Latrodectus hesperus. The sequence goes on along the minus strand of CM075853.1, from coordinate 121,825,207 downwards.
TTCTATACTTTATCACAAATATTATTGATTAAAAAGCGATCAGTATTTTAGCTTTCTGCACTGATATCTACCTTAGAGAAACTTGAGTTTTTTCTCTGTGTCTCCCTCTAAATGCATGATTATGAGTCAGCCACAAGTTTTTCACCATAAATCTCTAAATGGGAGTCCAAAAAGTTATATTTTAACACGTTACTGCCTAATATTTTGTATGAAACCAGTTGAATTTTGGAATAGTCTTCTCTTTTTTTTATCATTGGCAATAATTTTTGAATTATTTCTACACTGCATTTTCCAGTGAATTTAAGAGCTCTAAAAAAAGGCTCGTCTTTCAGTATTAATGATCTTATTTATGGAGCTCAGTTTTTATCAAACTTACCATCCGGAGTATAATTCACAAAAGTTTTTTACAAGTGGTGGGGAATTTCCTCTCTGAGACATAGATGCAGCAGAAGTTGTCTGATTAAACTGAACACTTTCATGTAATGATGCAGAGTTTGTAAAACAAAACAAATAAAAAACAGTACGAAACAACGGTATAAATATAAACTGCAACCGCCATAGACGTGTCACGAGGTTCATTACTCTTTCAATACTGATTGCTGGCATTTGCTGACTAAAACAAGGCAACACCAAACATGTTAAATCATGAATATGCATAAACATTCTAAGAAGATGTTTCATTATGATAATCAGTCTACATAACGACAAATGATTAATTTATCCTTAACTTGAAATAATCAAAGAAAATACAAATGACATGCACAAAAAATCTGTCTGATGGAAGGAATCTGAATACGTATTTGGTATCAATATGTAAAATGACATTAGACTCATTATCACATTTTTTATGAAAAAATTATGTTAACCATTGTAAAACAAGCGTTCATTGCTAGCATATTTTCTAAAATCTTATCCTTTTAGTATTAACGTCATATATCGTATCTAAACTCGTGTAATAGTTTCGTTTCGAGTACAGATATGTATCGATTTTTACCATAATCATGTTTGTACCAAATTATAAAAATTCCCAAATCCATGATTAAAAATTTCAAAACTATGCAGTTAATGCTTGTAGTTGAGAGGCGGTTTCGTCGAAATCAGTGAAGCAGAAATAAATGAAAGAAAAGATGCATTTTATTTCGTCATTTCTATTCGTGCAAAAGCAATATTCTCTTCGTGGGCAACTTAAGAAAAGAAAATCTTAATCCACAGGCTTTAATTTCGAAGCAATTTTTCTTCGATTCTCAATTTAATCCACCCCAGCAATTGAATGTTTTGTCCTTTTCATTACGCCAAAAATGTGAACAATACTAGGAATGGTCAGTTTTCTCTGTGATAAGACAAAAAAAAATAGCGTAGAAGAGAGGAACAAAGTTTTTATGTGACTTCTGATTAAATCGCTCGCAACTTCGCTTCATGGGGTTATAAATTTCTCGAAAATGAAACATTCGTTCCCTTTTACAACTCCTAGGATAATGATTAAAAAAGAAGATGTGGAAGATAAAATATATAAGTAAATAAATAAAACCTGCAAATGATCAATGTTTCTCAGTATTTGAAGATCTTGTTATGTATAAGTTGTTTGAAAAATAAATCGATTTCGAAGGATATATACATTTTTGTTTCATTCCACCATCTTCAGTCATTCAACAAGGTGAAATTTCAAAATGATTTTAGAGAAGTTTTACGCTTGTTTTTGTCAATATATTTCATCCAATGTAAGTCGACATATTTACTGTTTTTACATCGGTGCTAATTTAGCTATTTATTTAGAAAAAAAAAAACTTCCGTACAAAAGTCCTCACACTTTTGTTGTTTAAGTGATTCAACCAAAATGCTTTGTCCTATCCAAATGAAATCAGTTGCTTCTACAAGTAGAACCATTTTTGCGCTTATAAGGTTTCCATTTTGCTAGAAATAAGTAGAAATTTTTGAAAAGATAAGTCAGTTATTGTGAGGTGCTCGTGCTCTTACTTATCTCTCCCTCTAAAACACGGAATTTTAACACAGTTAACAATTGTGACCTTTGAATCATTAAATACATTAAATTAAATTATTTTTTAATAAGTACTCTACACAAGATAAGGCTTAAGATTATATATATATATTAAACTCTTAAAGAATACTGCTCTTCTTATGGAATAATCTTCATTTGGTCTGATGATAATGGGACTAAACTATATTTATGAAGATAACAGCTTGAGTAAGCACAAGATTTTCATGCAAATTCAGAATAGTTTTATAATGTATGAATTTTATGTCTACAACTCATTCATTAATTCACATTTTATTTTGAGCTTTAGTGACTACTATCTTGAGTTTCTTTTTCAAGATTGTATATTTTGTATACAGTTATTAGGTGCTTTAATTTTCTTTTCCTCTATCATTCTATTTTAAATATAATTACATATTTATTCTCTTGAACAGCTGTGATGCAGTTCCTATGGCAAAGGATTCTGTAGGCGTTGATGCCTACAGAATCCAGTAGAAATAATAACTGAATGAGGTTCTCTGCCGATGCATATGACACCAGCTAGAAGGTGTCGATTGCTCCAGTGATGTTACGGAAGTTACACCCGAAAATCAACAGGTATACCTGTTGATTTTCGATCAACAGGAAAGATACCAAGATTGTAAATCAGCCCCTGTCTTTATAAAGACAGGGGCTCATTTACAATCTTGGTATCTTTCGAATACAAGAGATATATTTCCACAGTACAACCAAAACTTTTAGTTTCGTTGCTTAGTATTTTGCTTCAAAACAGATTTTATATCAATAGATTTCCTGGTAAAATTTTACCGTACGGTCACCCTTGGCGAAATTTTAAAAAAGTCTCTAAGAGTGACGGCATGATGAACTTCCAAATGGGAAAACCGGCGGCAGGAAAATGGCTGAAATAGTGACAATTTTTTCATACATTGTTGGTATCTATCAATAAGCTCAACTAATTTTACAAAATTAACAAAAAACGCAAATTTATAAATTTCAAACATCAATGGTAAAATAATACAGTTGATATGTTAAATTGTCCATAAAACTTTTTGATTAAATTTTATATTAAGGACTTAAAATCGGTAAATATTCATAATAAATTCATTTCATGAAGACCATTTAATTTATTATTAATTATGTAAATAATGAAAACTAAAAATACTCTCTCGAGCTCCTATTTTGTCATCGAAACCGCTACTGCCTGCTCCGGGTCAGATATTTTTGGCTGGTAGACCAGTATAATGGAATCTATGAATAAAATGAATTTATTACACATTTTTTATTGTTTTTTTTCCTCCACACATATTCTGCAAGAAGTAACGCACAGCAGAGAACCTGTTGAAATAAAATCTCGGCGACAATATTTTGTTTACCGCAAATTTTGTTTATTTTACTCTACTCAACAGAATTTTATTTGCATAGAAAGGTTAGAAACGATATCTGAAAATTCGTAGATGATCGCATGAGACTTGTCTCGCGAGACAAGCTGAGCATCTCGCGAGAATCGCATCAGACAAAAATAAGGCGCTCCGAATGTTCGCCAAATTTGGATTCAAAAAAACATGCCAAGGGTGACTGTATAGTAAAACTGATCCGATTTTCTTGTTTAAAATTACAGGTATGTGGATTTAATGAGTAAATCCATTAAACGATAGATTTTAAGAGCTACAGTATATAATATTAAGCTAACTAAATAATTTTTGCATCAGTAGAATCTTTCCCTGTTTACAGCTATGTTGGTAGCCGAATGGTGAGCACCCTTGCCTTGTATTCAACAGTTTGTGGTTTCAAATCCCATCTTCGATGTTAGTAGAGGATTTCTCTTTAAAACGCGTCGGTTTCGATCTAATTAGACCTCATCTGCAAAAATAATCGTACAATAGTAAACAAACTAAACTTATATATATATATTTTTTGGAATTCGAAAAGAGTGATAATAAATTCAATACATTCAAAAACATGCATTTATCCTATATTCAAGAATTTTTTTATTGTTATGAAATAATAAAAACATGTACTCGCGTGCGCGCTATCATTTGGGTCCAAATTAAAACGAAATTTAAAAAGAAAATAATATAATAACATATAATTGATTTTATCTAAATTAGTTAAGAATTTGGAACAAGTTCAGTATCCCCATACACTGATTTCTCGCCAAATCTAGTAACCGTTGTTTACGTTGTAGTGTTGCCGATTTCAGCTTTTGTTTTCATTGTTTTGTTGCCAAATTTAGTTTTTGTTACTATTTTTATTTTTTTGTTGCCAGATTCCGTGTTTCTCGTGTTTTAAATAATTTTTACGTTATATATGTGCTTTTTTTAGTGGCAATAGCTTAATTAGTTTCACTTCTAGAACTTTCCAGAACTTTCTTTATGAATTCTTCTACGTTTTAATTGCTAGTCATTTTAATTTCGTTTACATTTGCTGACGGAAATAGTTGGATTTCCCGCTCTTGTGTTTCATTGTCTCCAGTGTCCAATTATCGTAAATTTTTTCTTTTTTATTATTTCTTTTATATAATTTACTTTTATTTAGTTTAATTTTAATATATATTTTTTTATTAATTGATTTAAATTTATTTTATACATTTTAAATCGTTAACTATTCTTTTTTTTCAATTCGTTTTCTTAATTTTTCATCATCTTTTTATTGTTTTAATTACTTTCTTTATTATTAAAAAATGTCTCATGTTAAAAATACGGTTGAAAAATATCAACAAATTTTGTTAACTAAAATCAAAGATAATAATGATGGTTTTTTTTAATTTTTCCAGCTGTAGACCAACAGTTGGAAAACCCGGAATCGCTAATAGAATTTTCTTAGTTCAACTCGCTCACGATTCTAAATTATTAATTTAATTTTTATCGGAAATTAATTTATTAAAAGTCCCGAATTGTAGGAAATGTGGATCATAAATGAAGATCACTCCAAAAAAAAAGCTTATTCTGATTGCTTTTCTTTTATTTGTAAAAAAACTATTGATGGAAATAGATGTAATACTGAAAAATCTATTAGACATGGTTCCTGGTTTTCAAAATCTAAACTTAAATTGTTTGAAAATTTGATAATTACCTTTGAAATTTTGCGGGGATCGAAAACCGATCATTTTATTGAGGAATATTCATTTGCTAAAGCTACATTGGCCGATTGGAGGCAATTTATTAATGAAACTATTTTAGATTATATTGAACTTTCATCAGAAAAAATAGGGGGAAGGGCAAAATTGTTGAAATTGACGAGTCTAAATTTGGGAAGCGAAAATACAATAAGGGGCATAAGGTTGACGGTCAGTGGGTTTTTGGGGAGGGGGTTGAGAGGGATTCGGGTAAAGTTTTTTAGTTGCTGTTCACAATAGAACACAGGAAACATTAATTCAAATAATTAAAGATTGGATTTTGCCAGGAACTTCCGTGTATTCCGACTGTTGGAAGAACTATGATTGTTTAACTGAGGAGGGATTTGAGCATTTAAAAGTCAACCATAAGTTGGCATTTGTTGATCCCGAATCAGGATGTCATACGAATACAATTGAAAATACCTGGAGGCATGTAAAAGCTACTTTACCTACGTATAATCGTAAGACAGATTTTAAATTTTACCTAGCAATGTATATGTTTCATAAATCTTGTATAGCTTCAAATGATGATTGTTTTAATAAATTTATTGAAATCGTTTCGGGAATTAATTGGGATGAGTACAAAATTTCGGAGGTGTGATTATTTTATTTAAATTCTATTGCTGACATGTATTTTATATTGTATTCGTATTTCATTTTTATTTATATAATAAGTGCATTTATTTAATTTTTTTAATTTTAAAAAAATATATGTATTTGAAAAAATAGTTTTTGCATGATTTTTTTTATTTTATTTTACTTTATTTTTTTATTTATTATTTTTATTTTATTTTATTTATTTATTTATTTTGTAAAATTTGATAATGGTGACACTGGTGACAAACGAATAATGTTAGCTTCACTTCATGTCAAGTAAGTCCATTATTTATCTTTATTTCCCTTTTTAAATTTTCTGAAATGCTTATTTTTCGATCGAACTTAGGGAAATGTCCCGTTTTAAAAAACACGTGCCTAGCTTGGCGACAAAAAAATTCGCCACGTCGCCAAGTGTATGGGGATACTGAACTTGTTCCAAGAATTTATGTTATAGCAAGCAGCTTTGAAGAAAAAATTGTCAAAAAATGTTTTGAAGTTACGCAGTTAAAAATATCATCAAAAAAATTCAAAAATTTAACTATTTATATTTTAATATTGTTTAGAAAATTAAATTTAGACATTTAATAGCGTGAATTACAGAAATTCATACTTTGAACAATCAATTTAAAATTTTAAGTGTACAAAAAATCATCTCAATGACAAAATTTTTGATTCTCATGACGTGGTCCCACCTGAGCTGTCACCCTGCTCCCCACATCCATGCCACATCAGTGGAAGGACTTTGGATGTCATATTAACATGGACACGTCCCCAACGCACGGAGATCCATATTGGGAGAGTGACCACTTCACATATTAACGTGGTGACCTTCCCAGTCACTGCCAGCGGTAAATGACGCTTCACTTTGCTGATCGTAACGGGAAGCGGCGTGAAGCCACTGAGCCACAGGAGCTCAGATAAATATTACAATGGAATTGTTAATAAAAATAACTTTTATGAGCCGGATGAAGAACTCATCAGACCGGGTATAGAACCTACTTTTGTTCATACCATCGGACTAACACTTCTCAAAAATCTTAAGGACTATTTAATCTAGCTTGTAGGCTGATCAAAATGTTTACTTTCGGTTTCCTATGCTATTACATTTCGCAACACATTTCTACAGACAGCATGTCTAATCTTCTCTCCATTTAGAATCCTATTGATGTCGCAAGAGATGAAGCTAACACTTGATCTGGCGACTACCAAATTCATATACTTGTCTACAAGAATTTATTAGAGCTGACAGTGATTAACCTGCACTGATTAACAAGAACCTAACGATATCTGATCCTGAGGTTAATCAATGTAATGAACCTCAGGATCAGGTATCGAGCCCCTACCTATTAAATATAATATTATTTGCAATAAGATTTCATCGAAAGAAAAACTAAGGATTTGAAGGACTGTTAAGATGAACTGCAATAAATATGAAACGTAAAAGGTATCACGAACTTAAAAAAAATATATGGTGAACGTAAGATTTTAAGGGGGTGAGTGTCATTCTTGTGAACGCTGTTGCGAAGATCCCTTATGATGAGAGAAATTCTATGCATATAGACAAATAGGGTCCAATATCCTTCAGGTAGTATGGGTGCCAACTCAGGTGTTGATCTCGTCGCTAAACTATAATTCCAAGTTATGAGGTACTTGTCTATATTAGCAGACTAACAGTAATCAGAAATGTTCAACCGGAAATGTAAAACAAACAAAAATTATAATTTAAATTTTTGGGTTTGTATACATAAACATCCAAATGACTCAACATGTCCATATGGGTTAGACTATACTTGAGGGTGCCCCTTGAATTCTCGCCAAGTTTATCGTCAAGCTGTGCGATGTTGTTCTATTTATGATAACCCTAAGCGTTATTCTGCAATCCATTCACGGTTCTGATTGGTTTTCTTCTCAGGATAAATTTAAGCAATATCTGTAGGTGCTATTAGAGAATTCTGTGTACCTCAAAGTGAGGATTTTCCAGCAAAATAAAGTGAGTAAATTTTTTTCTTTTTTATTATGTGCTTACTCCAATATTTTTGAAATTTCATGTGTTTTGGCCACCATTACTGTTTGCACAGCGTTCCGCGCGAACAGGATTGGCACCAAACAAAAATCGCCAATCACGCCAAAGGTAACAAATATATTTTTATATATTTAAATCAAATATATTTTTACCTATTTTAAGATTGAGTCATTCTGCTCTTTTACTGTTTGCATAGATTTGCGTGAAATGCTCAAACTATTCAAGGAAATGCTCAGCTGTGAAAGTTCCTTTAATTATTTTGAGGCGGAATGCAGAGACAGAGAAATAAATATTCAAAACTTGACAGAGTGCGTAGGAATGGAATTCTCGAGGATGAAAGGAGTGCATTCTTTCAAGAAATGGATGATTTCAGCGACACGTTGGAAATTATTTCACTAATGAAGAAGTTCTCTTTCTTAGTGAAACTATTCAGAATAAAGTCTGAGTACTAAAAATATGTTTGAATCAATTGTTGACTTTTTTATATTATATTTAAATAGAGTTTAATTGTTTTTGCTTAATAACTTGCTGGATAATTTCCTTTATATAAAACATTCAAATAGGATTTACATTGAATTTGCTAAATGTCTCAATCGGTATTAAATATATTTTGTAAAAAATGTAATGAATATATTAATACATATACGTGGCACTGCTATTTTAAATTTTACAACATCTCTTCAAGAAATGAAGTTAATGTGCGTATTTTATTACAATTCAATTATAATGACTGATTCAAAGTGAGGTTATTTTCTATTTTTATGAGCACCAAGGAGATATTTGTATTGAAAATTAATAATATATGTGATTTTTTTGTAGATATTGCATTTGGGTTTACCACATTCTGTTCATCAGCGCTGAAGGTCCCGGGTCAGATTTCAGTCACAGTTGAACAGACCAAAATGAATGTTACCTCATTACTCTCCGCCTTTTTTGGGGTGAATTTTACCGTACGGTCACCCTTGGCGAAATTTTCAAAAAGTCGCCAAGGCCGTATGACGTGATGCGCATGACGAGTAACAGTATAACAAAAACCCGACGGGAAAAACGGTGGGAGGAAAATGGCTGAAATAGTGACAAATATTTCATATATTGTTGGTATCTATCAATATGCTCAACTAATTTTACAAAATTGCTCAACTAATTTTACAAACGCAAAAGGTGGTCCGAAATAGAATTAATTAAATTAGGCAGTCCACAAATTCGTAGATGATCGCATGAGACTTGTGTCGCGAGACAAGCTGAGCATCTCGCGAGAATCGCATCAGCAAAAATTAGGCGGTCCGAATGTTCGCCAAATTTGGCTTAAAAAAACGCGCCAAGGGGGACCGTACAGTAAAACTGATCCGGGGTGATTTCTAGAGAGTTTTTATTATTTTTTTAATTTTAAATTCTTACTTTTGCGACACCTGAAAACTGCAATAAAAATTTCTCCTAGTCGGGATCACGTGCCATATATTCAGGTGCTTTACGTTAGTTTGTCATCGACTAATGTCAAACGCAACATTTACATGAAAAGAGATACGAGTTTTCTAGGCAGTAACAGTTTCGGAACAAATTAAGAATTAGTCTGAAAGCATTTGTGTATTATTATTATGATAATCAGAAGCATACTAAACTTAAAAAATTTTTTAAAAATTTTTAAAACACTTTCGAAAAAAAATGAATGGGCTGAATTGTAGAAGGCTGTTCGACGCGAAAAATGCGCCCAACCTGTTGAATGCGGTGAAAGACATGTTTGTTATCTTATAACGTAACCTGATATTTTATGATCTGAGCAAGCGTGAAATTTGTTTAGAGTTTTAGTAACTCTTGTATGTAATTTTTTTATGGTTAAAATTTTAGGGTTTAGAGTTATTTCATATTGAATGTGTTTATGCTGAAATTTAAGTATATAAATTAATATTTTGATTTGAAAGATATCAAGCTGAAATTTTAATATTTTTAATGTTTAAGCCAAATTTTGCTTTGAAAGTACGTCAAAGGTAAATATTCGAATTGTTTAGTATTGTGCAGCAAGTGAAAGGTGTGGACAGTAAACAACTGAACTTGCCATTTTTTTAAAATTTTGCAAGTAATGTTTAAGTAGCATTTTCATTTTATGAGTTACTTGATTAATATTGTTGTTGTAAATTAGTGAGCCTTTTCTAGAGTTATTTTACTGTACATTAGGTTTACCGTAAATTGTACGTATTAAACGCTATTTTTCTTAAAAATGCAGGTTTATTAATAATATAATTAAAATCTCTACTTTTTCATAAAAATGCAATTTATTTCGTTACTGATGCCTGTTCTCTCCAGGGCTACGTTACATTTTCAATCGTCTTTATTTTAAGGTGGGTGCCTCTGGCCGGATAATTACAATCTGAGTTTCTCTAAAAATCTATGTTTATGTTTTAGATTTAGTTTATTGCCATTTTCCAAGGTTGATTGTGTTACACTGATGTTTTTGTTTTTTATTTTTTATTTTTAAGTCTGGTGCCATTGCCCGTTTAATTAAAAGCAGAGTTTTCATAAAAATGTACTTTTTGTTGCATTTATATGAAAACTTGGCTTTTATTTATTTCGTAGATTTAGTTTTATCGCTCATGTTTTTGTAAGCTGGTCATCTCTGCGCGGTTGATATAAATTTGTGGTTTCTTTTAAATGTTTCCGTTACTGATTCAGGTCTATTGCCTGGGTATTGCCCTCTGTATATTTCGTGATATTTAGTTTATGTTTTATTTTTAATAAGTAATCTTTGTGTGTGGGAAATTAATTTACAGTTATTAGCATTTTAGTGCTACTGTAATAAGGAATAATAATGAAATAACCAGAAAGTTTATTATTTGAAATATAAAATAGAGCACGGGTGAATGTGATGTTCAAAAGTTGAAGCATGATGCCGACCGATGGCTGAATGGTTAGCGTTTCTGAATCCTGAGTTGTGGGTCCCGGATTCGAATCTCGGTTTGGTCATGGATGTTACTTTCTTTCTCTGTTCCCTTTGTGTTTTCCTGTCCTTTCTTCTGTGATGATGTATAAATGTGACCCAACTTATAAACGGGCTTGTGGTCGTATGGCACGGTCAACGCTACTCGCCTCCATGACTTGGTTCACAGGTGCCCGATGGGTAACGACAAATAAGTAGCAGTTTTTGGCCTTGTTGTGACATACGATTCATCACCCAAGTGCCCGACGTGAGAAAAAATGTTTAAGCATGATCGATTGCATTTAGTAAATCGTATATCGAGCTAAGTGACGTCAACGAGATAACTGTGCAGCCCTCTTCACCAAAACTGGAAATCGTGCGAAACCCGTGCTATATCCTATGATTTTACCAAACAATGGAACAATTGTTTGTTAATTATTTTACCACTCAACACTTATCTTCTCTATACGAAGGTTAATATCTGGAAATACAGTTTAATGAAGATTCCGAACCACATTACATACATCCAGCCGGAAGTGGGTTTATAAAATCGTGAATTATTGAGTCAAAGATTAGACTGATAACCTGTTGGAACAACGGATGATCTAAATTGTGAGAGCGATGCTGAAGAACAAAACCATAGTACCTAGAAGAAATTTTCGAATTGATCATTGTGCAATTAAAAGAACAATACAGCATCCAGTAAAACAAAAATTTTGTTATAATTTCATGCTGCATTTATTATTACAAGGATTTGGAGAATTGCATTTGTAACAATCTCGCAACGAAACAGTATTCGTGCATTTCTGTTGTATGCCTTATATCTGTCATCACAATACCGTCTGAATATTTACATCATCTGCAATAAAGAATTGAAAGAAAGGGCAAAAATCTATCAACAGTGGAAATTGATTCTGCATAATGTAGAATTTTATTAGAATATATTGATGATATATATAGTAATGAAGAATTTGTTTTCTACTTTTTGATAAAGGTCAAAGTGTTTTATAACATATTTTTAAATATGTTTACAAAATAAAAATATTGCGATGAGCTTTCTTAACACGCACACACAACGTTTAAGTATCCAAAAGTAGTATCTTATACAAGTGTTTTTCAAGATTCTTTGTCTTACAATAACAATTGAGCTATTTTTCAACACCAAATTTATCAACCATTCCTGTAATTCCAATTCCAAATTTATCCAAATTTATCAACCATTCCTTTAGCTTAAATAAACTCAAAGACTTTATTCACTAAATACTTTATTAGTGTCACTTTCATATGTGGCTTTAAATAACATGTGAAACCAATACTTTGTCCTGGATTAGTCACGTTACGTGTATCAGTTTTGATTGAATCTTAAGACATCTAGATTGTCAATTTCCGCGATTTAAGCAAAATATTTCCTTTATTTTCTTTCATTTTTTCTTCCATTTCTAGCTTTTTCTTTGTTGATGCATCCATGGCTTTTTTATTCTCTTGAAAATGAATGTAAAATCCTATGGCCTTTTTTATCCTAAATTTAGCTAACTTGGTACATTAATTAATGTCAAATACTTCAACAGTTTCATTGCATGAATATATTTTCTATGCTCATTTTAAATTGAAGCTGCTTTTGTTATTACTCAAATCACCACTTATTTTAACTTCTCCTGAAGTTAAAGAAATTGCACGATCATTAATCAAAGAATAAGCCCATAAACGTTCACTCTTAACGTGATTACATTTGACAATTTCTAACAATTATGATGTACTGTAAGGGCTTTATTTGTCAGATGTGAATATTTTAGAATGAATGATTCAATCATTTACTTGAACTTCAATTGCGTTGTAAAGATGCTTCGTACGCGGTATTTCTTTTTGTTGTTTTTTTAAATTTTAAACTTACTTCAATATGTTTTCAAATTTACATTAAAAATTTGGGAACATTTTTGCTTACCAAATATTCTGTTCATTCCCCAACTCTTATGCGTATGCTTTTAGAAACTGCGTAACAAATGTTTGCTTAGTAAGATTTATTTTCTCAAACACAAATTTCATTCAGACATTTCTTCAGACATGCAAAAAATTTACTGAATTTGGCTCCTTAACTTTTTCTTGATAATATTAAAGTAATACAAGAAATATTAATTTCTTATATAATTTGGCATAAATGTAAACAAAAAAATTAAATTATATAATTAAAATGCTTATCTAGCTCTAATGAATTCAAATTCGTTTAATATTTCGTCAGTGAAATATATTTTGGAAGTATTGCCTAGTAATTTTTTTGTAATTAACGGAATTTTCGCTACAGTTTAAAAAGTAGTAAAGTTCAATGAATTGTGGGATTAGTGTCCGAATCATTCATATATTTATTTTTTTAGTCTTATAAGCAAATTTTAATTCAGAAATAAATACTTGTACATACATATCAAATATAATAAAGACCTTATTACTTATTGTATTTTATACACATTTTAAGCACTTCAATTTAAATGTACGGCAACACAAATATGGTTATTTGCTAAGAGCTAATGATAAAGACTTTTACTCTCTCTAGGAACTTAACTAAGCACATACTTATTACAATGACATTATTTCCCCTATTTTGAATAAAAGATGGAAGGACTACACTTATATGTTTCTGGAAACTCTGTATTAGGATCAATATACTGGAGCACTCGATAGAAGATGAGACGAAATAGAATGAAATTCTTTATGTGCGTGAAGACCAAGATAAAGCACCAAAAGAAGAAAGAGGATCAGTCAATGATAAAGTTTTGTTTTACGTATCCGCTAAAATCTAAGATTTTTTTATCATGATAAATCATAAAATACTATAATAAAGAAAAATAATTTATTATATTAATTACTAAGGCAGATAATTTCTGCGCTTAGGAAACTCGTGCACTAGGTCTTGAATCGTAAAAAAATCTTATATATTTCTTATACATTTTGCGAAATACATGTTTAGTACGTTTATTAATATATATTGAATATTTTGATTTCTGAAACCATTTTTTAATAATTATTATTCATAAAATAATCATTACAATATCGTAGGAAAAAATGCGTTTATTTATATTTAAAAATAAAGTTTTAAAATGTATAACTTCCTGTAAAAAAATTAATGTATTTTTTAAGACCTGAACATAGATTTTGATGAGCATATATTTTGTTTATATTTGATGATTCTTTTCCCGAAATACTAGTAATAAGAATTACAGACAAGAAAATAAAGCTTCGATTTGAAAAGAAAACTTTACCAACATTTAATTTGCTTAGTTACATTATTTATATTTCTCTATATGAATATAAATTTTTAAAAGATGTTATCAAAACTTTAATGTTAATATTTATAACAAAAATTATTTTTATAAAGAAACAAACACAAGTATAATTTTAAATTTATAAAACACTCTCTCTTTGTATATATATTACTTTAATATATCAAGATATACATCTATTTTTAAATAAAAAGTGTAATTTGGTCTACCATTTAAGGAAAGAAATTGAATTCCACCTCACCTTATATCAAGTAAAATATTTGGTGGTGCCTGAAAAATATGATAACTTATAATAACAAGAGCTTTTTTTACGAGCCTTTCTGAGCTTGTTTAAATATGTGTTTGGGTTATAAAATTCCGTTCTTCCATTTGCATGACAAAATCTTTTACATTACATCGCTACTCAAAATAATGCAAGAACTTGCGCTTCAAAAAGAACGTAAAATATTGAACACAAGAATAAATTTCGGTTCTCTATCATACCATTCTTAATATCACTCCAAGCGAAAATAAAAATTCAACATTTTGTCAGATGCTATTCTGTAGATAGAAAAAATGAACCCATTACTTAAAAATTCCCAACTAATTTTATAAAGAAAAATGTATTTAATCCATGATTAGAAAGTTTTTAAAAGATAACTACTAAACTGAAAATAATTCCAAAGTCAAATAAAATTCTTGTAAACTTCAATGTTTTGCATTATGGCTTACAATAATTTTAATACGATCAAGAATAAATGTTTTTTATTTAACTTGTTTTCTGCTCTTAGATTTAATTTTTCCATTTATAATACGAGATCAAAAGTTTAAAAATACTTTTCGAACCATTCAACCAAACGGAATTAATGGCCAGAGTATCTTTTTCCTTGTTATGTGTCCCCATCTGGTGTACATGATAAAGGACAAACAAGCAAAAATAAAAAACATTTATTAGCGAGAAGAATGACTCCAGACTCGAGTAGGAAGGTGTGCTGCTTTCTTTTTCAAAACGTAGATCCATTACAATGAAAAAGTTTTACTATCTTCTGTTTTACATCCAAGCCTTATTCGGGATTCGAACCAGCACAGTGATAACTCGCATGTCAACCCCGTAACTTGTCCATGATTGACGATTCACAGGTGATTTGTAAAATTTAATGGCTCTCCGCGATAGGCAGAAATAGGCAGTCGGAAATATAACTAACAAAACTTGAACGGTTATCCGAAAATTTCTAATTGTTAACAATTTGCAATTATACATCGCTTACCGTTACAAATTAAATTTTAAAAAATATATAACTTTTTTAAGTTTTTAAATATTTAAAAATGAAAAAAATATCATTTCAATTTTGTGTTTTATTTAATATTGTTCATTTTTCGTAGTACTTAATATGGAATTGAAACGACACCTGACGATGGGATTGAAACGTTTGATTGAACGAAAATGGCACCTGAGGGCCATTCGCATCGAGTCTGCCGCGGGACATGCATAGAGAAGGAGAACGACGAGGTGATGGAAGAAGTTTAATTTGATCTTGTAATTTTGGAAAATTAAATACTTCGTATTATAACTAAGATACTATTATGTGACTACTTATTTATTTGTT
This sequence comes from Latrodectus hesperus, assembly GCA_037975125.1. Taxonomy (NCBI): domain Eukaryota; kingdom Metazoa; phylum Arthropoda; class Arachnida; order Araneae; family Theridiidae; genus Latrodectus; species Latrodectus hesperus. The sequence goes on along the minus strand of CM075853.1, from coordinate 121,809,710 downwards.
AATATGTAAATAGTATTTTTTGCATCATGTAATAATAACACCGTTATTAAAAATAACTTAAATCTGTTATTATTTACAAGCGAACCCAGAGAGAAGCTGTCAGAAGTGGAAAAGAAAGTGATGATCCTGTGAAGAATAGAATGTGTTGATATGATGATTCTGACGGTGATGAAGAAATATTAATTTGGGTTATGAAAGTGTAATAATTTCGGATCCTTAGAATATTTTAATAACTTTGGATACTACCATTCCAAGGATAATCATCCTACAAGTCAAGCATCAGAAAAGGGTATGTACATTTTTTTTATATTTTAAGATGAAGTTAAATGACATCATAGAGATACGCGTTGCATTGCAGGATATTAAGTCAAACAAAGTTAAAATTCTACATAAATTTATTTTCGATTCTGACGGAGATCGGTCAAATCGTAAGAGAATACAGGTCTGTGGTGGTATGGCGCGGGCAACACTACTCGCCTCCGTGACTTGGTCCACAGGTGCCCGCTGGGTAACGACAAATGAGTAGCAGTTTCCGGCCTTGTTGTGGCGAAGGGTTAGTCACCCAAGTGCCCGCCGTTATAAAAAAAAAAAGAATTTTCTGGTTTTAATTTTGCTGTTGAAAGTGAAGAATTTAAAAAGAAATTAAACGCTATGGAAGATAATTTTTCTTTGAAGGCTACGGAGTTTAACTACTATGGAAGATAATTTTTTCTTCTAATTACAATTTCTAATATCTTAAATATCTCTTTCGCGAAGGAAATAAATCTGAAGTAGGAAAAAGAATACTTGAGCATTGCGTTCTTTGAACTCTTTAGCTGAGGGAATGAACGACGCCTGTATGTCGGAATCGGAAGTAGACGAAACAAACAAAAATGAAAGCGAAACGGATTCCCCAATGCAATGTGGAAATAAAAATAATTCTATAAATGTGAGTGATATTGCTAATGAACTTAGTAAAAAGAATTATTTTAAAAATATTTATATCAATTATTCTGATATCGAAAGCACAATTACCAAATTTTATGCTGAGTCACATGAAAACATAAATAACTGGATAGAGAGTTTTGAAAATGTATCGAAACTGTTCCATTTATCAGATTTACAAAAGTTTATTTTTGCTAAAAGATCGCTTGGTGGAAATGCCTTATTTATTAGAACAGAGCCGGAAATAAACTCGTGGAAAAAGTTAGAAAATGCTTTAATCAGTGAATTTTCTGTTGAAATAAATTCAGCTAATCTTCACGAATTATTAAGCAAAAGGAAAATGAAGGATTCAGAATCCGTCCAGGAATATTTTTTAAAAATGAAAGAACTTTGTCACTCAGAAAAAATTAATGACTCCGCGTTAATATATTATGTGATTAAAGGATTTAATGTCAAACAGGAAAATAAAATTATTTTATGCGGGTGCAAAAACTTTATAAAATTTAAAAATAAACTTATAATAAGTGCATGAAGTAATGAAAAGTGATTCAGTAAAGTGTAAATATGCCTTCGATAAAAAATGAAAACAAAACATAATACAAATTTTAGATCTTATTCTTTTGATAAATATAATTCAAGGTATGAATCTAATCATAAATTTAATTCTAAGTTTGAAAATATGAATAAGAATAGAGTAAAATTTTGATTCAGGAAATAGAAAATGTTATAACTGTGGTTCACGTTCACATATTTCTAAATATTGTATACATAAAGATAAGGGTTAAAGTGTCTCTCATGTCAATCTTTTGGACATAAAGTTTCGGAATGAAAACTTCAGAAATCAAAAGAAAAATGTTCTTTTCATGATCAACCGCAATACCGCATATGTACAATCAGTTCTCACAACTTAATTCTTAAGGATGTTAAAATTGGTACTTTAAATGTAACTTCATTATTTGATACTGGAAGTCAGAAAACGATTTTGAAAAAGAGTTTATTTAATAAAATTAAAGACACTGTTAATTTACAATCACCTAATATTTCGTTGACTGGTTTAGGAATGACATCAAATAAACCACTGGGTTATTTTAATGCAGAAGTTGAAATTGATAATTCAAAAGTTAATGCAAATATTTTTGTTATAAATGATGACTCTGTTTTTATTTAATTATAGGAACTGACAATATTAACCAAGGTACTTTAATAGTTTCAACCAATGAAGTATCGTTTCACACTAACAAGATCGAAATAGATAATTTCTTAATTAATTTTGTAAACCTTAACGATGACGCAGAAATTGGTTTACGTCACATTGAGGTTAAATCATTGTGTTCTGAAATACATTCTTTGATAAAAAATTATGTTCCTAATAAAATTAAAACTGTTGATGTGAAGATAAAAATCAATTTAACTGACGAAATCCTCATTTGTTCTTCACTTCGACGACAATACCACTTTTTGAAAAAAAATAGTTGAAGCTCAAATTAAAGAATGGTTAGCCAAGGGAACAGTTCGTAATAGTTCTTCTGATTTCTCTTCACCTGTAGTATTAGTTAAGAAAAAAGATAATACCCACAGACTTTGTATTGATTATAGACGGCTTAATAAGAAAACGGTTCGTAAACATTTCCCTTTACCTGTTATTGATGACGTAATAGATAAATTACATTCTTCTGTAGTATTCACAACTTTGGATTTAAGAAATGGTGGCTTTTTCCATGTTGACGTTGAAGAAAATTCTTGCAAATATACTTCATTCGTTACACACGATGGTCAATATGAGTTTTTGAAGTACCCATTTGGATTAACTAATTCTCCGAGTAGTTTTCAAAAATATATCAATAATGTGTTTCGGCAATTATTAAAAGAAGGTGTTGTAGTGATTTACATGGATGACTTAATTATTCCTGCCGAAAACGTGAAACAGAAGGGGTAAAAAAATGTAAACTTGTCCTAAAAATTGCATCGGAGTATTGACTTGAATTGAACTTAAAGAAATGTAATTTTTTAAACGTGTAATAGAGTTTTAGAGTCTAACTCTAAAATAATAAATGGTAAATTACATCCGTCATAAAATAAAATGAAAGCCGCAATTAATTTTCCCGAACCAAAGATTGCAAAAGACGTTCTGGGCTTTTTAGGATTGCATTGATGGCTATGGTGCCACTCTTATTCAAAAGTCTTTAGTAGATAATAAGTTCCATCCTGTTTACTATATGAGTAAGAAAACAACAGAAGCTAAGAAACAAATTTTAAGAGTTTAAAATGAAAATCGCAAAACCTATAATTTAAGAAGAAAACAAGCAAGAAAATTCAAATTAAATGATATTGTTGTTGTTAAACGTATACAACAAGGTTCATGTCTTAAGTTAAAATCAAAACATTTAGGCCCCTACAAAATAATAAAAGTTAAAAACAATGACACCTACGATGTGCAAAAAATTGGTTTTACCGAAAGTCCCCTGATTACTAGTACTTGTGCTGAGTATTTGAAGCCGTGGCTCGATGTAACTGAAAATGTGCTGAAAGAAAAAAAGAAGACACCGATGACGACAAACTCCTGATATTGACTTTTTTACCCACAGAATTACCACTTTTTAAGACTAAAACTTTTTATTTCAGACTGTTGCCTTTTCATTGCTTAAAAATTAATAGCAACTGAGATGTGTTCGAGACGTTTCCTTTTGAAGATGGCCAATGACTAGAGTTAAGATGCCTTTATCAATTCTCTAACCAGAAGAAGATGAAGGAGTCCTCCATGACGGAATCTCAGATTCGAGGAACAAGGACGATGATTTCGATGAAAATTGAAAAGACGAATTAGACGAGAATTGACAAAACTGTTATACAATTTTTTTAAGAACATGTTACTGCTCCTGTTCATTTTTTTTATTTCAGGAAGTACTGATTCTAGACGAATGCTGAGGTCAGCTACTGTCATCAGGATGGCCGATTGTAGGATTGAAAGCGCCACCAGAGGTTCATTCGCATCGAGTCTGCCGCAGGACAACGACGAGGAGATGGAAGAAGACGTTTAATTTGAGCTTGTGATTTTGGACAGTTAAATACTTTGAATTATATAACTAAGATGTTATTATGTGATTAAATATTCATTTGTAAATATGTAAATAGTATTTTTTTGTATGTAATAGTGAAACCATTATTAAATAATTTAAATCTGTAATTATTTATAATAATGAAAACAGCGAACCCACAATACTTAAAATTGGTTGCAAAATAATAACGACATGATGAATAGTTTTAATGTTATTTCTACTCAAGATTTGAAATTTCATTTATAAAGAGAATTTTTCCACTTAAAAAATTCATATTTTTTTTCCTATGTTCTTTCATGGAAACATTTAAAAGGAAATGCATTTGTAAGCATAAAATACATAAACAAAGCATAGATTTGTAATCTTATAAATAAACTATTACCGAAACCATAATGGCCAGTTTTATGATTATCATGCATATTGCATGAGTCAGTTGCATTTTTTTAATATTATCAAATTTTTGATTTATTTCAATTTCTACTTTTTTAGTTGTAAATCATTACAGCAGGCAAATAGTTTATATATTTCATTCATAAAATTGATGCCTCGTGAAATAATTTTGCAACTGAAATTATCATTCATTATTTCTAGCTTTGCTGATAGCATATTCACTTAATTACATAAAAGTACATTTCTTCAAAGAAAATGTTTCACTACTGATTTCATTCAAATAATCCATGGCTTCTTGTATTCTTAAAGCAAACGTTTCAAGTTTTGATCTTTTACCGAGCTTTATTCCCCATGTATTAAACTCTCTTATTGTAATTTGGTTAAATCTAATCTTTTTCATAAAATGTGATATAGGATTTATTTGTGTTTAAAAATAATTAGTATTAATTAACTTTATAAAATAATTTGTCATATGATAATATATATAACAAGGTTATTCTATAAAGATATTTAAGCTACAATTTTTCTAAAAGTAAATGAAATTATATAACTTAAAGATTAAACAATATATTCATAAGAGAAACGGTATACCTAAATTTGAATATAAGTTTTAGGTTGGTTTGGTTTGTTTGTCGCTCAACGGTCATTTTTTGCACACGAGGGCTAATTAGACCGGGACCTACGGCTTAAAGTGGATTCCGAACCACAACAAACATCCATACCCAAGATGGGATTCGAACCCACGAACTGTTGAACCGAAGGCAAGAGCGCTAACCATTCGGCTGCCAGCTCGGCAAATATAAGTTTTAAGCAGTATATACTTATAAAATGTACTTTTTATATTTGCGTCTGTCCTGTTATAAATTTATGCACATACGTTTTTCCAGTTATGCTAATATTGTTTCAAAATTTTATATATACAAAGGCTGTATTTGCAATCTTGCCGTTAATCCTCCTAATTATTTTTTATAAAGGTTTAAAATTAATTACTCAATTTGTTATAAAATTTATAGATATTTGTTGTTTGAAATAATACCTTTTTTAGTTGCCGTTCATTTACAAGCGTCCTCTCACAGCAACCAAATAACCAATTTGTAGCATCAAAAAAATTATTTTAAAATAATATTGTTTGTCATAGTCTAGAAAAGATAAATCATGCACCATAATTTCTCACTCAAAATCTACTTTTAAAATCGCTACTGTTCCATTATAACCCCGCTTCTGATCCTAAAGAAATAGCATATTTTTTATGAAGCTAAAATAATGTAACTTATATAGGCATTATATGATTTTATTGGCTTAAAATTATTTTTTAAATTTAATATATTCTAAACCGAACATTTTTGTGCTAAAATTTACTAAAAATTGATAAACAATGGTAAATAAGCTAGATGATGAGCAAAGCTGAAGATACTTGGTGCAAAAGATTGCTTCATGATAATTTTGTCGGTTAAGAGAATCACAAGTCACCAAGGGTCAAAAACTATATATAGAGCGAAATTTAATTCTATCTTATTGAAAAAATGTACCATTACGTTATACTTCGCAATCGATCGCCAATGCGATGGTTAAACAGTTTTCGTCAGAAATAAACATTGGCCTTTAAATAAGTTTTATCATGTAATAATTGTTTAGTTTATAAAATGTAAAATATAATGATTGTATTGTTATTTAGTTGTTTATGTAAGCGTAAATATTTGTTTTAACACTACGTGATGCAAATTGAATATTTATGACAATAATTTTTGATTTTTTTCTTTCCCTATTACGGCTAATATCAAAAGAGGGGTAATAATGTAAAGGAACAGTAAAATCTTACTGGTTCTTAGATAAGATCATATATTTACCGCGGAATGAAAAATCAAACCTTATCCACACCGTATTCCACATTACTTGCAGCGCTGTGAACCCTCGTAAGGTGGTAGGGAAAGAAGTCGTTCTTGTCCCCGAATGACGTTAGAGAATTTTTATACACATTTCATAAGATGCTAGTGAGTGGCGTTACATTAGCTTATTGTTGAATTTGTCGCTTGACTATAGTTAAAATATCCAAGTTGGGGAGGTATTTAGCAGCTTCTGTCAGAGGAAAGATCTCTTGTAAAACTATCCTTAATTTAATGTTAACTGAATCGCTTCGAATGATTTAATTCTTGTGGAGATCACAGCGATTTGCAAATTAAATAAGTCTAATTATAAAGATTTTGGAAATGATATGAAGATCGATTTGTATTTCACGTTTCGAACGAATTATGTGTTTCGAAGATTGTACTTATATTAGGATTTTGTTTCGCGTACATCATCCAACTTTTTTTTCAAACAGGAATTTTTAAAAATAAAGAAATAGAAACATCAATAAAGTGATGATTTAAATACATAAAGTAAATAGAAAAATATAATGATTGATGATGTAAATAAGATCAAAGGAACAATATGTGTAAATAAAATGAAGAAACCGCATCTCTCTCTCAATTTAACCAATTATTAGTTTTTATAAGAATTTCAAATCTGGCCTTTATGCATAATTATGACTTTTTGAAAACTTTCCCCTACAACCCAATGATGAATAATTTAATAAATCTTGATATAGTGGGAGTAATTTCGTTCTTTCAATCTAGTTGAAGGCATTTGAAATAATCGCTTCTTCTTCCTTTTGTCAGCGCTTCGAAAAGCCATTAAGGTAAGAATCTTACTTTTCAGCCACTAAATATGCTAATTGCGGGGGAGGATATCGAACGACGTTATTTGTATTCCATGGCTGACGATGGTCTCTTCCATCAGGCCTCCATTTTGAGTCACGTTCCAAGAGGACATTAAAGGCAAGATCATAGCATGGTTATTAAGAATATTTATTTCCGTTTCTGGATTTGCATGATAATTTATCAAAAATAAGTGAGGAAAGATTACTTATACTAATCATACAGTTAGGAATTTTGTTTTGTGTTTAAATATTGACACATTCGGTATTTATATAATCACGATTTTCTTAATTCAACCTTTTAATTATTGGCTCTTAATAGCACTTTTAAGCATAGAATGTGGTACAAAATTAAAAAGCCTCTGTTGTTGTTTATTATGACGCTAGGACAGGCCAAGCTTGCTATGCCGTTGGCCATGCGAAATTATGTCAATAGGGTGCGTCTTTTGCTTAACCAGAGCACCATGAAGGTGAAAGTACGTCTTTGCTCAAAGACTCTTCCAATAGATGTCACCACCAGAAGAGCCATTCCCTCACACACAATTTGGACTTTGATCTGGAGGGGTTGATGAAATGAAAACCGAAACTGATGAACTACTTTGGCTATAAATATTCAATGGAGAAAAAACTTTCCATTGTGTAGAGCTTTGAAGTTTAATAGACAAGCAACATAATTCAAGATAGATGAAAAATGATTTTTGTTTAATTGGTTTGGCAACCCTGCACATCAATCATGCCCTGAGAAACGAAACGTATTCATTTGAATTCCTTTTAGTTCGTTATCTGAATTAATTATCTGAATTTAATAATTGATAATTTACTTCCTTCCAGTGTCTTATATTTTACAAATAATTTATTTTTCTTTAAATATCATGAATGTTTCAGCTAATAAATTTTACTTTTTTCACATTCCGTTTTTTCAGAGACTTTGTGTAACTGGGATTTTTGATTTCTATAACACAGATAATATTTATCTCCTAAAGGCATTGTTAATCATTTAGTAAAATCATGCAATCAACTAGGAATTTTCTTTATATTATCATTTACATTTTTTTGTGATGTAAGCGTACACTTTTATATAGATATTTGAAAGCAAACTGAAGTGAAATTGAATACAAAAATATGTGGTATTATATTTAATAATTAAAAATTAAATAATCATGTAATGTTTAAATGTGATGCAATTTTTAAATATTTAATGGTTTATTTTTAAAAAAAAAACAGAATTTATTTCAAATGCTTCAAATTTTTTTTCAGTTTTTAATGTTCTAATAAAATGTGTGTGTGAGACAGGTATTACGTAGTCTTATAATTTTGCAACACACAATACAACCACAAAATCTGAAGATTACTACATGAAATAAAAATACAGTTTCACTCTATCAAGAACATTTTGGTGTAGATTGAATCCTAAAATTTTCAAACATTTGCGTTTTTTCATAGGAAAGAGCATTTGCATGTGATAGCTACTCATTTCACTGTGAGGCTTATAATAATGAATATCACACCCTTTTTCCATGAAGCGTATTGTTCAAATTCAATGCATGTTACAATTTTCTGAATATTTTTGAAAGGTAAATTGCGCAGCAGATTATAATTAGTTAACAATAAGGGTTTCAGATCATTATCATGCGATTGTTTGCATTTCGAATTTCACAAAGAGAAGTCCCTATTTTCTTTCCCTGGACAGTAATTACATTCTTTGTTCTATTTCTCTTATTTGAGTTCTTTCATTTCGCTAAAGTAATAGCTTTACAAATTTAACAATGAGAAGAGTAATTAAGCTTGTTGAATGAAAATTCTATAATCATCGCATTATCTCACACAAAACAATTTAAGAAATAATTAGTGATTAAAAGAATAATTATTAATCAAGCTCCTTCTTGATTATTTAATGAATTTCATTACTTTTCAATAATGCATTGTTCAATATTAAAGATTTCTTCGATAAAGATTAAATTTCATTGATAGAATTGTGTGATACGACTATTTACACCATTTATTTTTGTTTATATGTGTAATAAAATTTACGCTACATTCATTTCTTTTATTTACCATTTTTTAATTACTTCCTATTTATGGCAGATGTTCTTCAGTTTCAGAAGATAAAATTTTCTCTCTGAGATGCAAAGGTTATATGAATACCAGGCATGGAAATTTTAAATGAAACAAATCAGAAATACTGATTAAATCACACTATCCCAGAGTGTTCTCCTTAGGAATTAGTTATCAAAATATGAAAAAAAGTCAATAATTTAAAAATTTTGTTCTATTTCAAAAATAAGAAAGTTTTTTCCCGTGATATATCAAGATAATGATTGGGTTCCAAAATTTTTGATTTTTTATTTCATTTTCATTCTATATTTAAAGAGATATTAACATCAGTGTTGAAAATTTTTTAGGTTTACCATATATATTATGTTTTTCTTCTTAATAAATAACATTTTAAAAAATTCAGAATGAAATCTCCTTTCTGAATTAAATTGAGTCTAAAATAAACTGATTATGAATCCTAAAAGTCTCGTCATGTAAAATTGATAATAATTAATCATGATGAGGAGGGAGAAATTGTTTTGCTTTCCCAAGTCAAATGCATCGACATAGCCAAGTATGTTGTTGTAGCTTTTTTTTCTGAACCTGAAGATTTAAAATCCAATGTTCGGATGAAGAAAGTGGCAATGCTGATTTTTGATGGAACTTAGAATCTCTGATATCGCTTATCAGACAGCCTGACAATTTAAAGACATGCTATTTGACTTGTAATAAATGATGGCATATACTTATGCATTCCAAGGAAGAAAATAAACAAAGAAGAAAAA
>CM075853.1:121559316-121799326 GCA_037975125.1 Latrodectus hesperus | reverse complement strand
GTTAGATCCCAGCAGATATCGAACAACAGTAGAGGGATGTCTGCATGCACAGCTGTCGGCTTCTGAAGTTCTTACAGCCCGCTATCAATGAAAAGTTCTCCAGGAAGGAAAATTGCCTTTTGGCAGCCATTAAGCAGTATCAATGTGTTGAAACTCGGGGCCCACAGTGGCTTACAGATAGAACACATCTCTTCAGAGCGAAGGTTTTTAGGTTCGATCATGCCCACTGTTGAGCAACGGGGGATGGAAGCTTTACTTTGTCTTCCATATGCACGTCTGTCAAGTTGGATGCTTTGAATTTTCCTGGTTTCATCCCTTGCAAAACTAGAATATGACCCACTGCCTATGAAAAATCTTCTCGGAAATGTATTAAAATGCCCTACAATGGTCTTCGGATGTTACATCAGAATACTGCGGTGTTAAACTGACGATGCAGCCGTCTGTGAAGTAAAACAACGGCGCAGGTCAGCATAAAACTGTGTTTTCAGTGCTTTGGAAATGCGCATGAAGAAATGATGTAGCATTGAAGGCAGATAAAAGTGCTTCTCAGTGGATTTTGAAGCTCGTCGAGTGTTTGCCACATAAGGTGAAGCGACAAAACTTTCAGAAATGTGTGTCAGAAGGAATCGCGTGATGAAGCTCGTCTAACTCTTTAATCGAGGCTGATTGGTGAGGGCATCAGTCTCATTAGTTCCAGCTTCGTCATGTTAATGAAAGTCGCAATGTCCTCCCAGGGAAATGATATTTTTGGAGTACTGCAGCCTAGTCCAAATGGCGAAGAGTCCCAAGCAGCTCTTTCCACCTAACCGGTACAGACCAGCTCTGTTAGTTGGAAGCTGGTGCAACAAAAGTTGCGACTCTAGGCAAGAATAGGCTTCGGAGATTTGGTTGAGGAAATCTTGCGCATGCTCCCTACAAGCTTCTTTGTGAATTTTTGGCTACAGTTGAAGCCATAGACATGCCCACCATAGACATAGATGGTGTCTTCTGGGTAAGGAGGTGGGAGAGTGGGCATCATTGTGGAGACGTGACCAAACAATTGGTCATTTCGCCTCCTGGTTACAATGGACATTTATAAAATCAAATGGCAATTACTTATTTTTCAATAAAACAACTTCAAATTAAAATTTTTCGTGGGTGTTTGGTTACCATTCTCTGCTTCTTTTATTTGTTTTCTTCATTTGTACCAAAAAATACCATATATATATATATATATATATATATATATATATATATATATATATATATATATATATATATATATATATATATATATATATATATATATATATATATATATATATATATATTTTATATGCCATTTACAAACACATCAATAGATTTCATTCGTGATAAATATCTTAGATTGTATACATTGATGGGAAATTACTGATCACTTATTCAGAATGTTGAAATTTACGTGGAAATAAGTGTGGCCAAAAATGATCCAGCACATTGTAAAAAACCGGATGCCGTGGAGCACGCACAGCTGGTCGGCACCCGCCTCTACGTCCCTCAACAGGTTCCAGTTATGAAGGATCGAAAAACTCAAGGCGAATTTCGTTTTGTAACCTACAATATTTAAACATCATTGCGTTAAATACGTTTAATTATAATTAATTCCAGAACGAATGAAGATTCGTGGTCATTGTTATTTAGAACAAACTTACATTAAAAATGAGTGTAAATAAGTACACAAATATATACTACTAATGATTTTATTAATTTTATTTTTCCTCATAATATATACATATTGTTAAATATTTTTACATTTTGAGAAATATCTGAACGTTTTATTGATTTAAAAAAAACATTCTAGGCATATTATCAAATGATTTCAAATTATTATTGTACCATAGTCATAGAATATATTCAAAGATTTCTGAAGACTTTTTGAATGAGTAAAATATTAATTCAGACAAGTAAAATGGGTCAAATTTGAGCATTTTTAACTCTCTTTGCTTAGATTTGCAAAAGTTAATTTTATTACTTGGTTTAATATAGGAATTCAAAAAATATTTTATAGGTTAAAATTTTACTCTCATTTAAATCAGGAATCCAAGTAGAGATATATAAAATTATAAAATATTATTCATTAGAACGTTTTTATAAAATTGCTAAACACTTAAAAATTTATACAAAATACTTCTAAAAAAGCAATAATGCAGGATAAATACGTTGTTCCGCAAAAGTTCCTGAAATAAAAGTTTTCCATAAAATATATAGTTGTCTGAATGCCGAACTGCACAAAAAATGCTTTTGAATTATGTAAACAAAGGACATTATGCTTAAACCCAAAATACGTGAGATACCTATTAGGCTTATTAGGTTAGGCTCTTAAAAATTGCCTGAAAAATGAAAGAAATATGTATGAAATATGTTGTCGTAAAAAATTTTGAAAAGTCAAAAATTGTGCTAAAATTTACTGAAGGTTAATTACAAGCAAGAAATCTCTGAGTTCACTCAAACCTTTTTTTTGTGTGTGTGGTCTTTTATTGTGCGTTTTTTTCGCGACTTTTTTGTACGATATATAAAAATTTCTATCAAATTAGAATGCACGTTACGAAATTGTCAATAAAAAATGAATCAGTTTGATTGGCTAATTAGTTTTTTTTTCTTTTATGTACTTCATGATATTACATGAGTTTTGCGTCTACCAATCACATTACATGTGTATTGCTACCCCATTACGAAGCGAGTGTGCGTGCTGTTCCTTGATGATGCTTCCATGTTCCTAATTTGATTCTGGCGAACGTGTTTTTTCTTATCACTCAATTCACAGCTTCATTTTAAATGCTTCCGTTATTCCTGTGAAGTGCGCTTCTCTGCCTTGCCTCTGGTGACCTGATTTCGCTTCAAAAAGCACACCTCCTGGTCACCCACTGAGGTTAGGAGTCACTTTCTAGGGAAGATTCTGACATGCGCGGTCCTTAGACACCACATTAGACACATTATTTTTAATGGTGCTGCGAAAACTGTTTTTTATAGTTTTGAAGCTCTACTCTTGAAGTTTTGTGCGACTTTTAAGCGTTTTCTTCAATCCAGTCCCATCTACAGCACAAAAACATGTTTGAATGCATACAAGAAACAGAAGTCATTTTAAGGTTGAAAAGTCCTAATTGAAATACTTTTCAACGTTGTTATCTGGCTCTTAGTATTTTTTGCAATTCTAACTCAATCGAAAATATCAGTTTAACGAAATAATTTACGAGAAACAAATGGTTTAGATACTATTCATAGGAAATCAAAGTCACGCTAACATTTTTAACTAAATGTAGAAAAGTAATTTTTATTTCCTTTTGCAAAAGAAAAAATATTACTTTTCGCTTCATTTAACTAGTGTCAGTCATTTTAAGCACACGACAAGCTTATGAGCTACGTTTAAATTTTTTTAAAAAATTAAACAGAATTCATACTTTTTCTATCAATTTTGCAATGGGCACCATGAATGTTTCAAATGCTTCCCGTTTAAGTCTCATTAAAAACTTCTAAGCTGAAGTGAAGAAAAATCCTAAAATTAGTAGGGAAGATGTCAGAAGGAATACAAAATTAGGGTTAGCTTTTAGCAATAGAAATATTTCGAAAGAGTCACTATCATGAGCATTGTTAAGCAATTAATAAGGACATTCAAATTAAAGTAAAAAATATGTAAACAAGAAGTCTTATAATATTTGTTATGAAAGAAGTTTTTATTTATTGAATGAAGGAAAGCTCTCTCGAAGGAATGGAGGTGATTCTGCTTTTTTCTAAGGACGCAACCACCTGTCAGATTTTTCAATGACAATGAGATCAAAATGACCAGATCTTCGATCTGTCACGAATTTATTGACGATGCGTACTTCAGCGCAGTTTCATATTAACATAAAACGACATCTAAAAGCAAAGGGTCATTTGTTAATGAGATATATTGATGATAGTTTAAAAAGCAGTATCAGTTAATCATTACGTATTTTTAATTAGAAATTCCTTTTTCAAAATATTGCTTCTGTGCGGAATTACCAGTAAAGGCGCTAATAATATTCCAACATAAAAAAAAATAAGTATGGATTTCAATACATTTTTCTTTAATGTAGTTTCACTGCATATAATGAAATAAAATGATTTCACACAAGAAGCTTCTTATAATATGCATTTAAAAAATATAAGAAGCTGATAAAACAAATAGACATTATTTTCTACAATATGAAACATTTTAACTATTGATATATGTACATGATGTGATAAACTATTACTTAAAATTTTTAATGAAATAAGTGATAAAATAGATTTATTATATTTAACTCTTAATATGAATTTTTTAACAATAAATTAGCAGCTGAAATAGATAATTATCCTAATATAGAAAATATAATTATTATATAAAACAATATATCATATAATAATTATCATCCCTATAAAAATAATAATTATCATCAAATAATCAATAAAGCCATCGGAAAAGAAATGTATATGAAAATCATCATATAATCAATATATCTGACAAGTAAATAGTCACAAATTATTATCCAGCGATATTTTTATTAATTATTTTATTTTTTTGACAGCTTAAAATTTTACGTAAAAAATACTTACTGAATTCCAAAATACTTACTGAACATTTTTGTAACAATTTATTTAACAATAAAAATTCTGTAACAACAAGTGAAATAGAATTTTCTTCATTTAATATTATTGAAATTATTTAATATAATGCTCAGTTTAACAAAAATATTCAATACATTCCTAATATAATTCGCAATTCATTATATATATATATATATATATATATATATATATATATATATATATATATATATATATATATATATATATATATATATATATATATATATATATAAAGATGTGCATACGAATATTTTTTTCTAATGGCGGGCACACAAGGGTGACTGAACCCTATGCCACAACAAGGCCAGAAACTGCTACTCATTTATCATTACCCAGCGGGCAACTGTGAACCAAGTCACCGAGGCGAGTAGCGTTACCTGCGCCATACCACCACAAACCCAATTATAGGGTGGGTCACATTCATACCACAACATACACACATCACAGAAGAGAGGACAGTGAGAACAGAGAAGGAAAGAAACATCCATGCCCGAACCGGGATTTGAACCCGGGACCAACAGCTCAGGAGTCAGGAACGCTAACCACTCAGCCAATCGGTCGGCGCATACGAATTAGAAATGATACAATACGCTGAATTATTAAATTCTTTATCAAAAGTATTACTTAGTTTTTTCTTGTCTTCTTTAAAATTTGGATACTTCTTCTGGAATTGGAGTTCAACATATGTTCCATAAATGACTAGGATTACCAAAATACCAATCACACATCTGCAAAAAAATAGAACTTGTTTAAGTAATAATACGCAATATACAATCCTTTAGAAAATTATCGTTAAACATATTACTTCAAAATTAATTTCCTGGATTAGTGTTATATTTTTATTTATAACATAACACTAATCCAGAGAAATAAGAATGTTTTTCCTTTTTAAGACTGTTACTCAAAAATTTTGAATAAACATAAAATAATTGTTACATATTTTTTATGTTAATTATCTTTTATCAAAAAAAAAAAAAGTTTGAAAATTATGATAGGTTAGTATGATAAAGCTAAGATTTGAATTTAAGGACAATTTTTTTTCTGATATGTAAAGGAAATTTTTTAGCAAATTTATTTCCGTGTATGTGTGAGAAAAACTGCGGGTGAAAATGTCAAAAACTGTGTTGAAACAAGTCATCTGAGATTGTGCTTCAGATAGCATGTCTTCATATAGATAGATGACTGCAGTGCTCTCTTTCAATTTATTTTTATTGAATGTCTATAAAAAGGTAAACACATTTTGATATTTAATGACTCATAAAATAATGAAGATATCCAATTTATTGGATTTATACACAGAACAAATTATATATTTCACTTATAGTTAACGCTGCCATAGAAATTTTTAATTTCCCACTTGAATATCATTTATTTTACAAAGATCATCTGCTCATGTCATTAATTATTTCAAGATTCGTCTGTAAATATCCCCTGCACGTGTACATTTTTCTCATAAACTCTTGGCAAAGAGAGACACGCAACATAATGTGCACTTTTGCTGTGTTCTTTGACGTTTTTTTATTCCATGGGATATTTTATTCAACTGTATAATAAGAATGGCAACACCAACCTTGTTACCATCGTTCCCAGTTGTTTAAATAACTATTCATTAGAGAGATATTTTCGATACAATTTCTTTACAATCCAGGTGACGGCAGGATTATTTTCATTGTTTGCTTACAGAAGGGAAGTATCGGATGTACGATGAATAAGAGGCCTGATTTGTAAAGGACATCGCTTATGGGAGGAACGTATGATGAATAAAAGGTCTGATTCGTAAAGGACATCGAGAGGAGAGTTAATGAATAAGAGGACTGAACTTGAGTCGCTGTGAGATAAGCCTGCACATACAAAGCGGTGCCCCGGACTGAGGTTTGGTGCACTCTCCCGCAATTTGGAGCCAGGGGACGAGGGACCGCTCTTCCACGCAGCTTCGGAAGGACCTCCCACATTAAATGAACCCACCAGCAACCCAATGAGGGCGAATGTGGTATACCTCTGAATCGCTGAATGATGCTACCCTCTGCTGAACTTAACGAGACCTACCGGAGCATACACAAATGCATAACGAAACCTATTTTATTCAAAAACTTTGAGACACACTGGAATTCTCGGTGTCTCTAGAAATAATGCTTTCATTTAATTCCCCGAAGCAAAATTTTTAACGAGTCCCTTTTAGCGATGCAAAAATGGCAACAGCAGTAAACATGAACACGAGATGGTCGCTCTCCCAGGTCATGTGATAAGCAAGAGTAGAAAGGCCGAATAGCAGATGGGGAAAGATGCGTGGAATGAATTTAAAATATTGGAATAAAATGCGCTAAAATGATAAGAATAAAAATAATAATTAGGAAATATTAATAATAAAAATATAAATAATTATAAAATAAGAATGATAAAAAGTTTTTTCTATAAATATATATCTCATAATTTAATGTTTTGTCTTGTAAAGTATGTATGTAAAATACTTGTAAAGTATGGCTTTTTGGGGGATTGCTAAAAAATTAGATTTAATAGAATTAGCAACAGAATTAGGTCTCTCGAAACCTGAGCGTGCTAAAATAATTGATTTAAAACATATTATTACGGAACCAGAGACATATGATGAAGAATTTAGTAAGAATTTATTAAAGTAGGATTATTGAGAAGATCGAATTGCTTCAGAAATAGCCGCCAAAACGCGTTGACTGACCGTGAACATGAACTTGAACGCTTACATATCCAAAATAGAGATCAAAATGTAAATATTTCAGATTTAAGTAGCAAATAGGAAAGTAAAAACGTACACACAGATTTTCGAAAGTTAATGCACGAATATAAAATCAAAGATGGGGATATAAATTTTTATTTAGTTTTATTGCAGGCGCGACGTATTGGCTTAAGTGAAGAGTATTGGGTGTCACAATTATTGGGACTGCTCCCATATGAAATTACGCAACTAATAGCGCGTGAAAACGAAGATAATACAAATAATTATAAATATGTAAAATCATTAAGAGATATAAGTTAAGTACTGATAAGTTTAGATTTAAATATTTAAATCATGTTAAAAATGCAGAAAGTATAAAGATAATTCATTCGAGTTACAAAACTATTTTGGGGAATGGATAACGGGACTCGAGATTTCAGATTTTAATAGTTTAATTATTACAGAATATTTGAAGAAACAAGTAAATTCTACATTTCTGGAACATTTTGTGGACGAAGGGCTTAAACTATTTCTCCAGACCAGTTAGCAGATAAATTGGATAATTATGATAATGTTCGATCTATTAACAGTTTTAAATTAAAAAAACTCATCGAATTATAATTCTGGTAATGAAAAATTTCAGGTAGAAAAGAAATCATTTCCTTTTAGTGAAAATAATGGTATTAATCGAAAAAAGTTAGTCGGATATTCGGAATGAAAAAGGGGAATTTAAATGTTTTAATTGTAATGATTATACTCATATAGCTCGTGAATGCCCGGCGCCGAAGACTTCTGCTTACTGTAGGAATGTAAAAGGCAAGGTCATTCACAGCGCATGTGTAAATTAGAAACCGATCAAAAGCGGGAGGGGAATAATTTGTCCGTCAGTCAAAACAATTCCTATTCAAGAGCTTCGTAAGCGCCTACGAATTACTTAAAAGATGCTTATTATTTTGGAAATAAAGTGATTGCATTCATTGATACAGGAAGTAGCTGTTGCCTTTTAAGAGAAAGTATCACGATAAAAATGAATCTGAATATGACACCAGGTAGCAGTAATTTATTGGGTTTTCAAAATCAAAATAATTCAGTAACTGAGGCTCTTGGAAAAGCTGTAGTAAATATTCGTGTAGATGATGTAGTTGGAAAATTTATTCCTTTATTAATTGTCAAGATAATTCCCAACCATGCGATTTAATTTTAGGTAGAACATGGTTAGATTTACTCTACATTGCTTTTACAAGTATTGGGGTAGTCTAAAATTTAACAAGCTTAAAAAAACCCTCTTCAGATGTTACCATAAAAAACCTTTTGTTTAAAATAAAGTAATCGAATAACAAGTAATTTCTATTCAATAAATAACACAAAAATAGAAATACATATTTAAGAAATTCTAATGCACAGAGAAAAATTATCATCCTTATCACTCTTACACCGAAAAATCTATATCACTATCAATTCTAAATTCCCTTTCAGAATCCGATCAGTAATATATTAGGAATGTTCTGTCAGTTGCTGAAACCAGCGAGACCTTTTTCTGACAACATCGGAGGCTCTTCGGAAGGCAGGGGCGGTGGGGGAATATTCAAAGTGGGCGTCACATGCATCAAGTCAGAGGGTCGAGTCGTCGTATCTTTTGAAAATTAAAAGAAAAGCTCAATTCCAAAAAATATAGTCAGCAACTGGATAATATAAAGGAAGTGGTTTAAGAAAAGAGGCCGTTGATGTTCCAAGGAAAAGCAGTTGAAGAAAAGAGTTCGTCAAAAAATTATAGAACTTAGATGGGAAAATCTGTCCCAAACACCATATTTTCCGGACTTATCACCCTACAACTACCAGTTGTTTTTCCTTACAGAATTGTTTGAAGGGCAAAAAAATTCAGAAATGAAGAAATTATCAATAAAGCACTGTTTCAATTTTTCGCATGAAAAGATGAAACATTTTTAAAAATGGGTTTACAGACAGCCCTCGCGCTGGCAAGAAGCCGTTAATAACAATGGCAATGGTACTATTTAATACAGTTTATTGACGTTATGAAATATTTGTTTGATTTCTTTCAAAAATGGAAAAAACTTTCCGCTAGACCTAATATATTCTCTCAATCATTTTCTAACAACTGTTTCTGATGAGAAAGAAGTGGTTCATAATAAAGTTAGGGTCGGTAAATAGTTCGCTGTTTTGTGTACAACTAACGACCTCTGTTCATCAAAACGTGAATTAAAAGCCTAATACTGAATGTAATTTATTCCACCGGTTGAATGGTTAAAAGAGCATCCAGAGAGCTGAAAGAGGTATACTTACAGAATGGGTATTTGAAAGTACTCTAGAACTAAATGCTGTTTCGTTTCACATCTTGGTACAGTTACGTAGGCAGGAAAGATGTTTTTTAAAACTGAAAGAAAGAGATTTATAAATGTTTATTTAAATTATTTTTTTTATTTAAAATTTGTCAAAATAATATCTGCCCTTGTTCTGTGAAATATTATTTATTTTATAACATATATTTTATTTTGTTAATACTGAAGCACTCATTTCATCTGTAAATACACCATTATGTCTACAAAAATACTCAAAATATGTTTCTAAGCATGTCGTAAATCTAAACAAGCTTTCATTAGAATGAAACTTTCATTAAAACCTTGACATAAATGCTTTGAGAATCTCTTCACGTTTGTAATTTTTGAAGGGAACGAAATCTTTCTCGAGTTGCAAATATTTTCAATTGAAATCGCATTCAATAAATAATATTTTAAAGCTGAAAACTAATTTAGGTACTTAAAGATTTTCATTAAGTTCATTAGCTTTTTATTGTGAATGTTGGTTCATAAGTACATAACAGGAATATTAATCATTTTTAATTAATTATTGCTATTTTAATTATTAAAACTTTCAAGTTTGAATACGTTAATATTTATAATAAAAATTAAAGTAAGTTTAAAAATTTAATTTTTGTAAAGTTGAATTGAAAGAAAGTTCTAAAAATGTGTAGCTTCAAATATCAGATTTTTTCAAAAAATTTAAGAATGTTTAAACTACTTGTTTCCTGGGAAAAAAATGCTCCAAGAAAGCTGAACAGAGGCTCACCCAGTTGCGAAACGTTGAAGATGTCTTCTCTGGAGCACGTGGAAGGCACGCAAATACCTGTGCGGAAAGGAAAATTGTAGAACAGCTGCAGGTAACTTCACCGGCGATCTGAAAAATGCACTCTATGCTCTCAATTCTTTCTATCACATTATGGTAAATACATTTTAGTAAAAATATTGCAGGAATGAATTTTTTATTACTTTCAAAGAATGCAAGTCTTGGTATATAAAAAAGGATATTGTTTAAAGTGAAACTTTATAAGAAAAATCATTCATAATTGAATTGTTCAAATGAAATAAAAACTTTAGTGTTCTTTTGATACGTATAATTAAAAAAATACTGCTACCAAAATGCGATAATGTTCATTCTGTTGTAATTAATTGGAAAACTATTGCGATTTCATCTTTAAATGAACCTGTAACTGTTGCTGTTATGACAAGCGAAGCTGATGGCTGCGCGAAATGAAGTCATCAGGGGACCACGAAAGAGAAAGCAGGTCTCATCTGTCACCACCAGAGGAGTCACATTTTGACTTTGATCTGGAGGGGGAGGAAATTTTCTCCAGATCATTACACCTATGGTCAACGACCACAAGACTTCCGATTCTACAGAGAATGTATAATGCATGTGTTCGGTGGATCTTTGGCGGCATTGGGAATCGAACCTAGCTTTTCCGGATGGAAGACTTATTACAGTTGCATTTTGAAGGGTTCCCTCTCTGTAGAAGCTCAGAGCAGCTTTGACATTACGTCGAGAACGCCACAAGACTGTTTCATGTGATTCTCTCCGGGGTACATTTCTGTGTCTCAAGAGAGAAAATCCAGGAAGTACCGAAAGTTGTGCCTCCTATACCAAGCCCTGAGTTGGACTATCAAAAGCAGACGGGTTGCAGTCTTCATCATTTAGAAGCAGAAGACCCTCGCCTGCAGTTCCCAGTAGAAATGGCAAAAGCAGTTATTTTTCGATAACTAGTTATCAACGTTACGTTCCAAGGAAATAACATGTTCTAAAAAGCGTTATAAATAACGGCTTTTTGAAAATTTATTCCAAGAAATCCGTTCACTTTGGCGTTCTTGGAAATTCTATGGAGCGAAAGAAAAGTTTCGTGGGGTGACAAAACTGGTTTATTGAGGAAATGAGGTGTAGGGTGAATTTTAGTGACTGAGCATCGAAAATCCCTTACTGAAAGAAATTTTAATGATTTTTGTTATATTTTTTATTCAATTTTTTAGGAATTTCCTGAATTATTATACGGAAGTTCAACGTTTAAATCTAGACTGATTTTCATTTACTTATTTTTTTTAAAAATTGCAATGGATTAAATAAGATTTATATATATATATTTTTTACTGTTAATTGATTTTTCTCAGTTAAAAATTCTTAAGTAATGTATATTTGCATAATTTGTTTCCCAAAGATCTTAACTGCTTATTAATAAATTCTTTATTAATTTAATGTATAAAATGTACCTAAATTTGAATTTTTTTAAACCAAATATAATTCAGTTTCTCACAAGATGAATTTAATTTATTCTTCAATATAATTTCTATTATAAATTCTTACAAATTATAACTGATGTTTCTTTTACACTAAGGATTACTATTGAGTATATCACTTATATGCTCGAATAAATCTTAAAATATATCTTCTTGGAGAAAGTATTTCTCTCATTAGAGACACAATATAATTAAGAAGTTGAGTATTGATCGAAATTTCTTAATTTTACAATCTTATCAACTTATAAATATAACCCTGCGATTCATCAACATCCATGGGCAGCATCCAGCATTCTTTATGGTAACATCAGTACCGAATTCTCAATTTTCAGAGTAAAGTAACGATAATTTAACTAGCGATATACACACTAAACTAACTTATATTTAATAATTAATTATATTTTACTGTTTCATATAAATTTCCTTTTCAATATCTAACATTTTAATCGAATTTTAGTTTTCATGTAAATCATCTGTGTAATAAAAGGAAAATTGAATATATACAGACGTCATATGTTATAAAATTATATTTTTATGAACATAAATATGAAATAATATTTTGTTTAAAAATAAAGAATTGTACATGTAAACCAGAATATTTAGCACCTACGAGAAACTATTCAAATATAGGAATTAGCATTTCTGATAAGTTATAGAATTTTAATTCATATACATGTGTGTGTGTGATTTCACTGTTCTATATAACTCAGTTGTGTGTAAAATTTACCTTAAATATTTTTACTAGATGAAATTACTCATCACGGGGCTGTAAAAATAAGAGAGCTATGTGCTATTCATAAAATGAATTTAAAGTACTAGCAATTAAAAACACACACACAGTATTTTTAAATAAAAATATATGAAAATGGCTTCTGTAAAATAGACAAACACATTACTACAGTAAATAATTCAGATGCAATTTTTATTATTGACACAATGCATAAATTTACAATTTTTAAAATTATTTGCATATAAAAAAGTTTTTGTTATAAATGAAGAATTTTATCAACTAATATATTTTTTAATTTGTATTGTTTGATCGGCAAGTATCTTTTGATATCATAAGAGCTTAAATAAATTAAATTAACAGAATTAACATTTTTACTTTCCACACTTTACATACTAAAAGCAGTTATTATTTTTCATTTCTTTTTATGATTGTTGAGGAATATATGTTATAAAATTCCTTAGTTATTTACTTATTACAGTCTTTCAAATTAATGCATTTCGTAATCGTGGGAAATTTAATTGAAGAAAAGTTACTTTAAAATGCAAATGTTTAAAGTTTAATAAACAGACTGTAAATATCAAAGCAAGGGAGGAAATTCGGAAAACTCTCAGGCACTCATCTTGAAAGACATGCATGCTTAAAATAATGATATAATATCATAGGTTATATATAGAGAAATAACATTAAAAATACTGAACATAGTATATCCACATAAAGAAATAATTATAATTATATATCTATATAGAGAAATAATGTTAAAAATGTACTGGAAAGATAATTTGAAATGTGCTTATAAAATGCATATTGCGCAAACGTTTACTGTAAAATGTCCATTTCACAATGGCCTTAAGAGTTGACTATTGAAACAACAGCATTCGTCGGCGTGGAAGATTTTTGGTCTGGTCTACTGAAGAAAAGGGATGATTGAATCTAATTTGTCAGCGTAGGTACTAAGTTACTGTCTTATGATACATAAAACCTAGTCTCTGTTTATGAAGAAGCTCTCTCATATAGAATACATTATAGATATTTAAAGAAAAGCTTGTACAATGGCTTCAAGGTGTTGGACTTTATTACATAAATTGCCTACATATTATACTGAAAAGTTTTAATAATTTAACGCATATTTTTTATGTTACAAGACTTGTAAAAGTACTAATTCAATTGAAACGATTGTGTAAAAGGTATCTTAGTTTACTTTTAAAAAGTCTCAAAGTTCTTAGAAATACTTAAAATATTTGAATTTAATTAATACTTTGAAAATTTAGAATTTGCAGCTGTAATACGAAGGATATTAATTTTACTGTGATTTTATTTTTAATATTATATAAATACAACTACACTTACAAATTTACAATAAATAATTTAATATAATTATACTTTGCAACATTTATTATCATGTGATTCTTGATAATTATGTTTATAAATGACTTTCTACAAGAAATATGATGCAGTTTTTTTATTTCTGTTCATCAAATACATTTTTAGAACTGTAAAATTATTACGTTAAAAATATTATTTTAATACAATCAATTATATTATCAATAAAAATATTTAAAATTTTATTTATATGAATAAATTTTAACAAATTATGGTGATGCTTTCTCAATAAATAATAAAGATTAAAATTCTCAAAAATTAGTTTTACAATATATAAAGTCTTAAAGTAAATTTCAAATTCTATTGAATGTGGTACGTTAGCTTCTTCTTTTAATCTTTTTTAATTTATAAAAATTAACTCTTGAAATTTGATATTAAATGTAGAATACTTCACTCTTGCTTTGATATGCGAGCATAATTTCAAGTGTCTAAAAAATGCTTCTGCTTAATAATAATTTCGCTAAAATTCATAAAAAATAAATAAATAAAAGCTGAAGATAAATAGAATGCCTCCACAATATTAGCATAAAATGTACTTTTAAAGAATTCCCATTTTTACAAATGTTTTAATTTTTTTTTAAATGAAAAATATAGTTATTCATGCATCCGCATATTAACTCCATCCATCCGTCAACGTGAGGAACCGAAATGTATACATTCTTTGTTGCTAAGCAACGCCATGGGCCAAGCGACCAACGTCAATGTTAGAAACCAAAACAACGTAATAACGACTGTAAAATTCCGTTGCGAAACAGCGATAACGGCTTTAAAGTTCCGGAAGTTCTAAAATAGCGATAACGGATTTAAAGTTACAAAACAACGAGAACAGCTTTCATGTTCCGGAAGTTACAAAACAACGATAACGACTTTAAAGTTACAAAACAACGAGAACAGCTTTCATGTTCCGGAAGTTACAAAACAACGATAACGACTTTAAAGTTACAAAGCAACGAGAACAGCTTTCATGTTCCGGAAGTTACAAAACAACGATAACGACTTTAAAGTTACAAAAAAACGAGAACAGCTTTAATGTTCCGGAAAGTTACAAAATAACGTAATGTAGAAACGTTCTACAATACCGTAACGACTTTGAGAAGTTACCAATACAGGAACGATTTCAGCAGTTACGGGAAAAAAACGTTATCGTAATAACAATTTTTGAAGAACGAGTTATTTATTAAACGGTTATTTGTTAATAACGGTTCTTAAAAACAATTCCATTAAATAACGACCATCTCTAGTTCCCAAAGGTTTCATTTCACTTAGAGAGCATCGTGACCATGCTCAGTTTTAACGTGCCCCGCCCGCCTTTAGTGATCACGACGGATCTTTGGTTAAGCCTGGATTCGAACTCACAACCTTCCGAAATGAGAACGACGCCCTAACCAACCACACTGAAGAGACGTGCATGCAGAAAACCAAAGAGCAACATCCACTGTACAGAGTTCAACAATGATTCGGTTCGAATCCAAGAGCTCAAACATTGACAAGCGCTGCTTTACTATTAGGCTACGGAGCCTAAGTAACAGAGCCTTATTCTCTCAACTGTGGCTAAAGGCATTAGCTAAATATACTCGCTTCGTTGAATAATTTCGTTTGTTATTCAATGAATTTATAGTTCACACCTCACTTACTGCATGCTAACTTAGTAAGCACACTAACTGTCAATCACGCTCCAGCGCGAGACGAGATGTTAACCGCAAAGAGCCAATCGCACGATGGATCGTGGGATGATCTCTCGGTGTGTCTGAGGTTTTAACACTCTCTTTAGTTACGAAGTCGTTGAATATCGAAGTAGAGAGGTTCTATTCATCCGCATTCCAATATATTTCCGATAGGTGAGGTGCTTGGTTTGGTTTGTTTGTCGCTCAACGGTCATTTTTTGCACACGAAGGCTAATTAGACCGGTACCTACAGTTTAAAGTGGATTCCGAACCACTACGAACATCCATGCCCAAGGTGGGATTCGAACCCCCGAACTGTTGAACCGAAGGCAAGAGCGCTAACCATTCGGTTGCCAGCTCGGCGATAGGTGAGGTGCAGGAGAAGCTGAAAACTCATTCACTAAAAAAAGCGTTCGCAATAATTATTTTTTTCCTTCAAAGAAAAACATTTTTTTTTTTTGCTGTGTAAAAAAATTTATACTAAGAATGCGCAAAAAGAAACAAAATCTGATATCGTAAATACATTTTTTCTAATCCAAACGGTAGCCTATAGATGACAATTGTAAACACACATCAAAACTCACATGCTTCTTGCTTAAAGCGAGAAAAATTCCTTGACGGAATGTTACCTTGCTGAAATTATTAACACATCGCTGCAACTTTGCGGAGAGTTTTTTAGGGTTAATTGTGTTTTAAATTAATTGTAAATGCTATAATCGAAATTTCAAAGAATAACGATTGTTTTTATTTTAGTCAAAGTAGTTAATAAAAAAATGAAAGTTAATAATAATTAAATTACACTAATGATAAAAAAACTCGTTCGACGCCTGCACTTCAAATGTCGACCTCTGGACTTCAAGAATAACTTGGGCGCTTTTAAAACAACGTGAGTGCAAAAACTCTGCCCATTCATCGCACTTCTATTTGAAAGAAACGGCTTTTGTCTCTACAGCAACACCCACGCTCAGACAATTCAGGGGTCGTAAGTCAGGGAGACAGAAATTTGAGAAATTAAACAATTTTCGCTCTTGTTAAAGACAGCCTGATAGGAGAGTAGCGCATTTCTCCGTTTTATACTATATATTTATATTATATTATTAATATTATATATCCAAATGTTTTGAATTTTAATTGCCGTAGCGAAATACGGCAATTAAAATTCAAAACATTTTCAGAATTTCTGGGATATCGAAAAAGGTACTCGAGAAAAGATACATGAAATGGATCATGTGCATTAATTTTATCATTCATAGATCCACATTGACTTTTACTATTTCAAACTATGACCAACTGCGAAAACAATTCAATAATTGTAAAGTAAATACTTTACAATTATTGAATTGTTTTTCCAAGTTGGTCATAGTTGAAAATAGTAAAAGTCAATGTGGATTTAAATTTATTTAATATATTTAGCTTATTATGCTGATCGGTATTGAATAAAATTTTCAGACTAAGCGAAGAAGATTCAACAGGAAGAAATGAATAAGTTAATAAAAGAGAGGTTGCCACAGAAATGGGTAGTATTAATATTAACAGGTTGTTTTGTCCCATAACGGTTATTTTTTGCACACTAGTTAGACAGGAATCTATATTTTAAAGCGAACCATTAAAAACATCCAAGTCCGAGGTGGGATTCGAAGCCATGAACTAATGAACCGAAGGTAAGTGCGCTTATCATCCTACTGCATCATTCGTATTTAAGCTTCAAGCATAGATATTAACTATTACGACATTTCTTTGCTCAACAAAGTTTAAATAAATTATTTTATATAATATTTCTCCCAAAATTCCATTTTTGTAAAAACTTTCC
This sequence comes from Latrodectus hesperus, assembly GCA_037975125.1. Lineage (NCBI taxonomy): Eukaryota > Metazoa > Arthropoda > Arachnida > Araneae > Theridiidae > Latrodectus > Latrodectus hesperus. The sequence goes on along the minus strand of CM075853.1, from coordinate 121,781,868 downwards.
ATTCGATTTCATAATATTTTATAAAGTAGGTCATAAATTGAGCTGTAAATGGATAAATTACATACAGGATGATCGAGTAACGTGGAAAATACGAGAGCTGCCCCTTCCTCTTCGAACTTGCCCATCAATCTTACGAACGCATAGGTCTTCTCAACATGAAGCCTCCTCACAAAATCTCCACCAGAATCACTTTTAATACAGAATCCCAAAGGAAATTAAAAAGACGGTGTCATTCTCAAATTTCTTGAATGCCTTCAGACGTTGGTTGACGGTCGGAGGCAGTGGGGGCCACCTTTCGAGGGTCCACGGACATCCTTCTTGGGCGCTACGGTTTCCACGCACTGGTCATAAGATCCGTAGGACGAGAGGGTCCCGATCAGAATTCCATCCACCCTCTTGGCCGAAGCATCTGCCACTGAAATTGAGCACATAAACACTTCATTCAGGTGTCTCGTATATGAAAGAGCATGGAATAGCGAAAAATGGTTGAAAATCCCATCCTTGTAAGCGTCAGAGAAATTAAAAGCAAATAATTTTTAAAGCTGAATTCATAAAAACGTTATCCAGAGAACATTAAAAAAAAGCTTAAGCTGTCTGCCCCGTTGAATAAAGGCAAAGATATTGCAAAAAATGTGATATTATTTAAATTATTAAAATAGTTGCATGGCATGATTCATTGACACTGCATGAAAATGGAAATATCTTCCTTATCCCTAAATATGATATTTGCTGATGCAGAGGCTGTTAAGCAATTCCTTTTGGAGTCTGCTGGTGAAGGACTCAGAAGTTAGCAATTTCGATACACAACTGAAATGAAAGGAGTGCCTATGCATGTTAAACACTGGTTGCCTTTTGTAGTTTTCAAGAATGCAGGACCGCGTTAGAATCTCGAGTTGCATAAAGTGGCTTAGTAAGCAGAAATGCAGCAAAATAATAATGAAATCAAATTCTGTATTTCACTCTCAAAATTAAATAATTTTTTAAATCGGAAATAATTTAAATTATTAAAAACTGTTTCTCTTTTAAATTGTTAAGAATCATAAAAATACAGGTTTTGGGATATTACATAATGTAAAACAATTATATTTAAAAAATAGTCAGTATAAGCATTGCATTAACTGTGTAAATCAAATAGAAGTTATTATTTCAATGCTTTTAATATTTGGCACCGTTCTGTTTGCTTCACACCACAAAAACTGAATTGAATCAATCAAAATTTCTCATTATTTAACCCTTTAAGCAGTTTGCCCGTACAGTGTGCGTGCTACCCGAAAGTGGCCTCATCTGGTTAGCGCGTTCGGGCATCGATGTTTTCTGCTTTCCTTTTCTGGTTTGCCCGCATATAAAATTTTCAATCAGTTGAATTAAATTTATACTGTCAAAATAACAAATTGCTTAAATATGGATGAAAAATTAAAACAATAAAGAAAAAACCTACCGCTCTTAGAGCAAACACAACAAAATTATTGATGAAAATCGAAACCAACATTAAATCAACTGAAAATGTTGGGAATATAACTGGAACAATTGTTGGATAAAGTGGAATGCGTAAAGGCACTTAATATTGAGATTAGAATCTAGAAAACACTGAAACCGAAACTAAAGCTTGTGATGAATATGTGATGAATATCGGGAAAACATAATCCTTACGAAAGTTAAACTATCCGGTAAAGTGAAAGAATTGAGTAGGAAATCGAAACAGAAGAAAAAACAAATATCAGCAAGACTTTGAGGATTGCAGTAAATGTGGTTGAAAACAAAACCGAAACTATTAAGTTTCCTCGATTGGAAATTCCTAAAATTTTATGGAAATCCTACCTAGTTTCTAGAATTTATTTCCTAATTTAAAAACTCAATTCATAACACATAATCTGGGACTCTCACACATAAATCCACAAATTCAATTATCTGAAAAGTTCTCTTTCTGGTAATGCGGCTGCATCCATAAGAATGAAAATTATGATGTCGCGATTGACATCTTGAAGAAAAAATTAAGAAAATAGTATGACAGAGCGCAAATCCTAAATATAAAATCTTCAGATATTGAATCTAACACACACATTTACGGAAATCTTTTGAGTGAGAAAGCCCCCCCCCCTATATTACTAAAACTTCTCCCAAATGATATTATTTTGCAGTTCATTAGAGAAAATAACGATGAAACGTGGGATTTAGATAAACTTTTGAAGCAGCTACAAAAAGAAATTTCGAACGGGCTCTGTACAATGAAAGCAAAACTCAATTAGAAAAATGAGTCACAACAGTTGAGGCGCACCTTAAAACTCATCAGTTATTGGCGCCAACAGCAGAAAATGACTGTCGATGTTAAAGATAAACATTCCACTCATTTACAATAGATGAGTAAAAGCAATTACTACGAACTCAAGGTCGTTGCTGTCTTCATCTCAAACATCGGATTAAGTCCGGTTATAATAACTAAGTCATTCAAAAAACAACTCTCTGTTTTCAAAGTACATTCAATTTATAACATTCTGTTTTCAAAGTAACAAAATAAAGAGTAACAAAATCGAAAACAAAAATGAAGACGAAGCTGTTGCTTCGATTTCACAGTGGGAATAAAACTATTTTTTTCATACATGTTCAGCATTTGTTAAATACAATTCTATAAGATACAGCATAATTATGCTCATATTTGTCAACAGATTTACTAAACAAATTCAATTTTCCTGTTGTTAGACAAGAATGTCTGTCCGTCTTTTCCTTTGGTATGGAAACCCCTCACGAAAACCTTTGATGTTGTTAGCGTGAGACTTGAAAACAGAGGAGATCCCTCTGCGAATATCGATGTAGGACTCTTGGTAACAAATCACATTTCTGCTGCAAAATGACCTGCCCCAGACTCGAGTACATTTAAATCAAATAAGATACTGAAAAATCTGCAAATTGTAGATTCTGGTGTAAATTGTTCTAATGACATTAACGTATTGGAGGTTTTGGGGATGGAATCTAAAACTCTGGAAAGACTGACGTAATCTTAAATGAGTTTGTGTGAAAAAAATATTCAATATGAAGACAAACGCTATCAGGTGAAATTACCTTGGAAACCGGAAATTAAAGATTTACTGTATGCTAATTATGAAATTGCATTAGAAAGGTTTGGAAAACTTAGTATGAAATTTAGGAATAACACCCAACTCTTTTCTTCTTACAAACGTCTAATTGATGACTATTTAAGTCAAGGTATTATTAAACCAGTAGACAAAAAAAAGAGCAACCAAGCAGTTTTCTGTTTACCACATCGTGCTGTCCTAAAAGAATATAAGGCTCTAGTAAATTGCGAATTGTTTTCGGTGCTTCGTCCCACGCCGGAGGATCATCACTTAATTATCACTTAATGATTGCTTGCATACGAGTCCCAACTTGTATAGCAATTTGTGAGACAATTTGTAATCATTTCGAGAACATCTTGTAGCATTTGTATGTGATATTAAACAAGCCATTTTACAGATAGGGTTAGATTCTAGTGACTGGGATGTCACTCGTTTCTTTTGGATTGATGACCCAAACAGTAATTGTTCACCAAATATATTCAGATTTAAACGCGTGTTATTTGGGATTGACAGTTCACCATATTTCTTCTGTGCTACGATTAGACATCATGAGTAAAATTTCTTCCACATATTCCTGCACGTTAAAACTTCTGGAACGTTCATGTTGCGTAGACGACGTCATCGGAGGCAACGTAGATGTGGGAAGTGCCTATTCTACCAGTTTGGAGTGCTTTAAAATTTTTGAAGAAACCGGCAATGAAGTGGCAAACAAATTCGAAGGAACTGCGAAATCTGTGGAAGAACGCCAAGATATCTGCATACGATTCTGTTGTGGAAATTACACCGATATAAATGTATTGGACATTTCATGGAGTACTGAAGATGACAACTTCTATTTTAATACAAAACAAGTGACATCATTCCTTTCTAAACACTTTGTGTTGCAAACATTAAGCCGTCTCCTTGACCCTGTGGGATTTTATGGACCCTTTATTATCAGAGCTAAATGTCTTATGTAAGAAATTTGGTCTTCTAATGTAGATTGGGATGACGAATTGCCGTATCCTATTTATGAGAAGTGGGAAAAGTGGTATCATAAGATACAAAAATTAGAAGAGATGAAAGTTTTCCGTTATAAATGGACTGGAACATTTTTTGATGATGGAGCAACACAGATTGAGATACATTGTTTCTCCGATGCCAGTTTAAAGGTTTATGGGTGTTTGGTCTATCTAAGAATGTATACAGACACTGGTCAAATCGAAACGGCATTTATAGCTTCGAAAAGTAGAGTAACACCGCTTAAGTCGCTCTCTCTTCCGCAACTTGAACAGTTGGCTGCGCTTCTGGCTGCTAGATTGGGTACTAAAGTTGCCAATACAAGACTGAAATACAAGTTGACTCTAACATTTTGAACTGACTCAACCATAACCTATTTTTGGATCACAGGTTCTTCAGACAGATTCAAGATATTTGTAAAAATCAGGATGGATGAAATTCAAAAGCTTACTCAAGGTAATACGACTTGGTTAGATTGTCCAGGAGATAGTAATCCCTCTGATTTAATTTCAAGGGGATTGAAGGTAGAAGAGCTGAGAGTTGCAATATAATATGTAAGAATATTCTTATCAAATTCCAATAATGAAAAAATATATTGTATCAATAACTGCCTTCTTGCAGTTGACATGTGAAAACCATGGGAATTTAAAATGCTTATATTATCTGTATGCAACTAATTTAAGTGTAATAATAATTATAAATGAAAAAGAATATTCTTATGGAAGTTTAAATTTAAAGGAAATATTTCTATATTTCCTGTATCCAGAGAGTACTTCCAGCGATGATTAAAAGATTGGCTTGGGGGTTCTTTAGAAATGATGTTGCAATATTATACGTAAGAATATTCTTAAAATTCAAATAATCAAAACATATTATGAATAACTATATTCTATCCAGAACTGCTTTCTTGCAGTTGGCATGTAAAACCCATGGGAAATAAAAATGCTTGTATTATCTGTATGACACTTATTTAAGAGTAATATAAATTAAAAAGAATATTCTTATGTAACTTTAAATTTATAAAGGAAATATTTCTATATTTCCTGTATCCAGAGAGTACTTCCAGCGATGATTAAAAGATTTCGCTTGAGGGCTCTTTAGAAAAGATGTTGCAATATATGCAAACCCCATAGCCCTGAGATAGCCATGGGGTACGGTGCGTGGGGAGGGAGAAGCGCTTAATTGCGGTTTCCAAGGTGACAGACTTGAGAGATGGCTCCATTTGAGGTGCCAAAATGGCAGCAAGCGTCATTCTTGGCTTAAAGATGAGGCATGGATTAAGATTAATTGTCACGGCAGCACGCAATTTGTTTAGTTTAAGACTTATCTATTGTCACGAAGAATGGCTCTGGGTCTTCTCCTGTTGGCAGGGTCATTAATATCATAGTTTGGCTGATAATTTATATTAGTGGATTTGGGATACTCTTATTATATTGTAAAAGTCACTTGCAATTCTTAAAATAAATTTAGAAATGATTTCGATATAAACTCTCGGAAAAGGTTTTCATTTCTAAAATATATCGAGGGGCTTACCAGCATTCTAATAATTCTGTTTTCATAAGATTGTAATTTAGCAAAATATCTGGCGGCAGCGAACCCCCAGATGGGAGCTCCATAGGTTAAAACTGGTTTAATTAAGCTCTTATAAATTAATAATTTATTATCTGTGGTTAGTTACGAGTTTCTTGAAATAAGTGGGTATAAAACGTCTTCAATTTGATTATATTTTTTAATAGTTTCTGAGATGTGGGGGAGCCAGGTCAGTCTGTTTGACCAGGGGGTTTTAGTTTTATTTATTTGTAGTTCTGGGGTTCGTTTTTTTGTTGCCAAACACACTTCTCTGCATTATTAGCAATTTTTTCAATCTTGGAGTCGCCTCTCAAGTACAGGAATATATGTTCTTATGGGATTACCATCAATATCGTTAGTTTCACCGGAAGCCGTGTCATGGGGAAAATCAAATTGATCATTTTGGGAATATCTGCTACATATATTCAAAACAGTAGCGGTCCTAGGATAGAGTCCTGAGGTACATCACTTAAAATTTCAAAGTTGTTTGAATAGTCGTTATTGATTTTTATAGCAAACTTTCTGCCTTTGAGATAGCTATTTAGCAATTTAATTAGAAAGATTGGAGATTTTAATTTTTGTAATTTATAAATAGGACCATCTAACCATACCTTGTCAAACGCAACGTCCAAAAATAATGATGCATTATTATTACTAATATTTCCAGAAATAAACTCCACAGCTCTGAGCAACTGGTGTGCAGTTGAATGTTGGCTTCTAAACCCGAACTGTTCATCATTTAAAATATTGCTTATACTTGTGTAATTTTGCAGTCTATTTTTAATACAATATTCAAATAATTTAGAAATTGTCGGGAGTAGGCTATTTGGTCTGTATGCAGTTGCACCTCTGGGGTTTTTGCCTTTTGAAAATAGGCGCTATTATCACGCGTTTCTGTTAAGTCTGGCACATTTTCTTTCAACCACCCCTGGTTCATTTTTGCTTTATGAGCAGGTGCAAAATCCTGTTGAAAAGTCCAATCGTGTACATTGAAGAAGTTTACGTTCAGGAATTTCACTTCTGGTCCTAAGATAGTGTCTTGATAAATTTTTGCCTTGGTTTTTACACATTTCTCCCAAAAATGAATCTCCGTGATTCCTTCGTAACTGACACCCCACCGAACCATTACGAAAGCTGGACGATGTTGTACGCATCTTTTCTTGTCTTCTGTAGCAGTCCTTGCGTATACGCGATCATTCTGGCGGTTGAAAGATTCTTCAACATTAAATATTTTCTCGTCGGCAAATAGAATTCTTCTGTGGGCCGTTATGAGCGTACCGTACTTTTACAGTACTTTTGCTTTAAGGTACCGCTGGTGCTTTAATTCATTTGTAAGAAAATGACCAGTTGTTCTTCGATAACCTCTTAGTCTAAGGTTTTCGTTAATTATGCGACACATTGTTCTTTTTGGCACGTTCATTTCTTTAGCAACAAGTGTCTTCTATCGGCAAGGATTTTGGCGAAGTCCATGCTTTCACGAGAGCTCTGGTGTTCTCATCGAACGTGGACAACCCCTTCTAGTACGGTCTTCAATGCTGTATGTCTCAGAAAATATCCCAATTGTTGGATAAATGAACAGCCTTTTGATTTCTAAATGTTTAAGAGTCTTAAAAATTTCCGATGGCCTCTTCATTTTTCTCGATGCAGAGATATAACAGCTGCTCGCTTCTCTTTGATGTTCATTTTACTGAGTTAAAATTCTGCCTGTTTAATAACAAAATAATTGAAGCACTTTGAGATGTTCTAAAAAACTTTGCAGATGATCTTCAACGATGAAATCAATACATTATTTTATCATCTGCTGCGTTTGTGTGACAGTAAACGATCTCAAACTTTTGTATCAGAACTTATGGCACTACCAGGTATATTGGAATTTATTTATTTTATAGGAAAATAGAAATAAATTTCTTAGAAAAATATTTTCATTTAACATAAAATCTAGTTTTAATGATTCTTTAATTTTATTTTGCTAATTTTTATTATTAACTTTTTACTTCAATTTAAAATTTTAAGAGTAATAAATAATTGCAAATAATAATCATTTTATAGTTACAAAGTTTTCATTGAAACGCATTATTTTATATTCTTGAAAGCTTTTTTAATCTTTTGAACTTTTCTTAACTTTCGGTTTCCTATTTAATTGCACAGTATTAAAAATGTGATTTGTCTAATAGTAAGGTATAATATGAATGTTTTTTTCTTTGGAATGGAAAAAAAAAAAACTCTTTTTATTATCGAATGTAATATGTGTTTGCGTTGACCTATTATTACTAACGAATTTAAAATGTGATTGGAAATCAGGAAATTTAGATAAGTTAAGAGCGGCACTGAAATTTTGACTCAAACATATTGCTTTTTCACCTTTATTTCATTTATATTCGATATTTGGTTTTCCAGGATAAAATAAAATTGTTCCTTGCAATAAAAGATAATGGAAATTACTCAGTGGCTGATGAAATGGCCCTATGAAAAATTCTTCTAATCGATTTCATGAATCTTTCAGTATCGTCCCATCCATAGTAATTAATTTATATTGATTCTGCTGTCTTTGAAACGAGCAATAATTTTCTTTCGCAGTCTCATTTTTATTTATATAAAAAAATCATTTATTTTCAGATTCGCTTCCATCGCAGCCATGAAGCCGGCCGTTGTTTCGATGAGACGTTTCCTGCTTCTCCTTCACGTATTGAAATACGCAGAAGTTCCCGATTCTGACCACTGTGGAGATTGCTTTGAGTTTCCGGGCAAGTTGAGGTTGCTGTGGAGAACAATTCCGGATCCGGAAATGACGAGAAACGAATTTAATGCTGTTTTTCGAAATGAAATGCTAAAGAAATCAGATTGCGAGATGATGCTCATTTCCGAGAATTTGGAGGAGGTGCTCCCCGACTCTTCCCCGCAACCCAGGGAACTGAAGCACCTCGCACGATGTGCCGTTCGAAAGGCCCTGAACAGAAATGGCATCGACCACCTGCCACATAGCATACACCAACTGGGATTGTCTAAGAGTTTAAGCCGCTATTTAAAACTTTTACCCGAAGAAAATCAGTGTGATTATTTTACTTCATGTAAGTTACGAGAAAAATTTCTGAAACGAAAGTTATTTCTTGACTTAGACTATGAAGTGCAAAACATGCAGAACTTTATGTTTTATACATATAATTATTAATATGATTGTTTCCACATGTTGGAATTGTTAAGATGTCAGTTTAAGATGTATTTGGAATTGTTAAGATGTCATGTTAAGATATATTTGGAATTGTTAAGATGTCAGTAAAAAACGAAGAGCTATACTGGTTCATTTTCTGCTGATCTTTTTAAATACTCTATTCATCATTTTCTTTAAAAAATTTTATTGACAGTTAAAATTTTTGGAAGAAAAACTGTATTTACAAAATAATGCAAGTCCTAATCTATCATAAAAGTACAACAGTAAAAATTATTTATATTTGTAGGAATATTACTTGCATATTACCATTCTAAATTCTTTTCAAAATTCCAAACTATTTGTTTAGTATTTAAGAGTATATATGTGCAACGTATCATTTATTCTATTTATTTTACCCGTTATTAAGCATCTCATTCTTAATTTTGATTCTGAAAAATATTATGAAGTTAAATTTATAATATCATGAATTAAATAAGTATGATAAAACTAACTGATAATGATGAAATTGAATATGTTAAAATACATTCAATTTAATATCGAGGTTGTAAATTCTTACACTTTTAAACATGCGTCAGAAATTTCTCTTGAACTTGATCGTTTTTCTTATATGAAATGTATTATTTATCTAAGTGTATTGTGCAACAAACTTTTGCGCAATAAAATTAGACAAATCCATATGTTATATAAATACATTGTATTTTATGAGTCAATTATTACCTAATTTTTAAAAATCAACTCAAATTTTTATGGACTTTGATGTCCATGTTTTTATAAAAGAATTACATTATTGGAACAGAAATTTGGAAATAGTGCAACCGGTAATTGAACAAAATATTTCTTGCGTTACATTTGTCACTTAAAACTGTATTCTTAAAATGAATCTTTTATTTTATTTAATTCATGAGCTGATATATCAAAATGGTTGCCAAATTGTAATTTTTATCAATCTTCCTGATTTGATTTCATTTAAATTTGTATGAATTTAAAATATTCTTGAAATTTTTTAAATGATTAGCATTGTTTAATAAAACGTTTGAATGTGCTACAATTATAGACAGAATTTTAAAAATGGATTATAAGAGGGTTGAAAACCACTGACATTAAAAGTTTGTCAATATAATAGGAAAAAAAAAGAAAGCACTTATTTAATATTCGTATTTACTAACTGTTAGGATAACTAGTATTATATAAATTCGAATTAATTATCTTACCGCAGGCGTGCACTTTTAAAAAATAATTCTGAAAGTTCAGAAAAACATATTTCATTAAAAATATGAAAGATTAGATTAAAATGGAATTACATTATTTGTTGCTAAGATTAAAAATTGGCATTCAGTAGAAAACATTTTTATGAAATTAAAATCTTGTTTTTCATAAATTTTTTCCCATAAAATTCTTTTTTTTATTTTACTAAAAATGAAGATTTTTATCACCAAGAGACTAAAGAATTAACATAATTTATAAAGTTTCAATCCATTAAAATTTTTCTTGAATGGGAATGGAATAACACTATTTTCTAAATTTTGGCCAATTTTGTAAAAAAAAAAAATTTAATATAAATTAAAAAATAAAGTGATTTGCATATTATACATTTTAATTATTAATTTTTATGATGAAGGTATATGATCATTTACTTTATTTTATGACTTTTTTTAACAGGAAAAACTTATCTCTGTCAATTAAAGTAACGAGGACAATATTTTAAAAAATTTTGGTAAATAATTTAAATATATAAAATTTGATTTTATCTTGTCACCAATATGAAAAAGACATGAATTGATTGTAACTTTCATTTTTAGGAATTCCATTAATAAGAAGCGTAATTTTATTTTGAATTAAAATAATAGCACTGATTAAAGTTATATTATATTTAAATTGTTAAGCAATTAGTCACAATAAAGTTGTAAATATGACTTTTGAAGATCAATATTAATTGTTCACAATATTTAAAAACTGTAAATGATGATTTGTTATTTAGCAAGCTTCATCAGAATCAAACTTTAAAATCGTATATAGTTATATGCTCCAAAATAGCTTTTAAATGATTTGAAAATATTCACCAAATTTGATATAAATGAAAATAAGTGTTTCGGAAAAATGGATATCAGGAACGATTTTTTCTCCCAAATATAAAATTAGGAAAAAATAAGCAAGAAAGTAAAACAAATAATTTCCGCCTTAAAGCAATCATTTTTGATAAACCAATTGCATTGAAAAAGCAAAAATAATATTAAATTAAAAATCGGAATTTGAACAATGCTAAAACAATTGGCTCTTAATTTCGCATAAATACAATACACGGTTCTAAACTTAAAAAAAATACTAAGGTTCAATATATTCAAGATTGAGTACTACCATTTCTATTCGAAAAACTTTCCCAAATGATATCTCAAATTATAGAAACTATGAAAAAAGAATCAAAATTATATATTTTTTAAATTTATGTTTACTATACATTTTACAGAAAATTTTTATGAAATATTAAATTTTGAAAAATTAATAATTCGCTGTTTTTATGCAGTGTGAAACAGCACCCTTCAAAGCTGTGGGTTCCAGGTTCGATTCCAGCTACTGTTGAGCAATGATAAATGGGTGTTGTGCTTTTACCTCTACTGTCGAAGCTTTCTCAGGGCGTAGTTTCGTTTGCTTTCTTTCTAGTAACAAGGGAATGCGTCCCACTGTATATGAAATAATCTCAGCTTACACGATACATATTAAAAAGAAACTTAAACTGTGTTCATGATGTAGAGCAAAATTTTGACATGAACTACTTCAGATATCTCAACAGCAGATGGCAGTAAAAGATTTTCTCCAAATAAAATGACATTTTTAATTTTTTGCATTTAAATAATTTGGTTCATAACACGTTATTAAATACTCATTATTTTCGTAACAAAGTTCTGGGAAACATTTTTATTTCTGTTGTGATAAGTTAGAAAATTTTGCATGAAGTGTCGCTTTAATTTGCCAGGTTGTATGCACTCTTCAACCAAAATTTCTTTACAAATGAAAATCCATAGCTTTTCGATTCCTTCATAATTACATGAAGCAAAACAAAATCTCAAATACGATACATATTATTTTCGTTTTCATGTTGTTTTTACTACACTCCTGCTTAGTACAGGAAAGCAATTTATGGTTTTCAATATTTTACTTACACTTATCTATGATTCGTAAAAATATTTTATTGTTGTAATTATTGTTAGAAAAATAAGGATGTGTGTCATTCGTGTTTAAATTTCTTAATTGTAACTTATAAAAATAAGTTATATGATTGCTGATGAAGGAACGGATCAACCATGGTGAAAGCTATTAAATTTTTCTTTTTTTGGAAAATAGCACCAAGCCTCTATTCGGAATGAAGAGTTGCCCAGATTATACAGCGGGAAATAATCCGCATAAAACGTCTAACATTGCTGAGACGGTTCAATTGGCCCATCGCGCATGTGCCACCAAAACCATTCGATACACACGGCTTTTGACAAAGAGACAGTTTCACGTGAACGGCAAGAAAAAAGAACATTTTTACTATGAAAAAATGAGCCAACGATTCAACGTTTAAGTTTTTAAGCGTTTTTTTTTTTTTTAACGTCTAAGTTTTTTTTTCCTCTCTGTATTCTTTTATCTATTTTCAGATGCATGGTGTAAAAATATTCGGAAATATTAAAATTATAATAATAAATTTCAAAAATTATAATTGCAAAAATGGGTGATCCATAAAGCAAATCCCGTGACCCCAATGGAATCGCGACGCACATTCTTTTCTAGAGTAAATAGAAAATTGGGTGTAAATAATGTCAACAAAAAATTGCTAAAAGCATGGTGTAAAAGTCCATTTTTCTTCGTGATTCTATCAACTGCGTAAAAGGATCGACTGTGATAGTAAATTCGAAAATAATTAAAATCACGTTTTAGTTCAGATTTCCTGGGAAATTTATAAAAATGTTCGATTCACACCAGGGGCGTAGCAAACACTATTTGCGCCCCATCTCAAAAAATAGTAAAATATTATTTAAAGCATGCTTGTCTAAAGTGCGGCCCACGAGCCGCATGCGGCCCAAACGCAAATTACAAAAATATTTAAATTTACACATTTTTATTAAAAAAATTAATGTTGCAATATTTTTCATATATAATCGATTTGCTGACATTTATTTTGAAATAAAAATTTAAATCTTTAACCTTTTGAATACCGAGGCTTGAATTCTTAGGGGTACTCTAAATACAAAAACGCCCGAAAATGTAGTTTTTCGTTTCCGAAGATTTCCTCAACTCCCCCCCCCGCGTAAGAGTGGAAGTAATAAAATTTCCTAGGGTTCGTACAATGCAGTGTAACACTTCCCTGGTCAACTCTTATCACTATTCAAATTCTCCCTATTGATCCGGAAGGATATAAAAAAGCAATGGTTTTCGGCACAAATCATTCGGCAAAAATTTGTATCAAATTCTTTAAAAAGATATGAATAAATCATATTCATTATGGATATTTGCTTATAAAATTAAACTATATAATTTTTTAGATGGCCTCCCTGTCATTAAAAATAACAATCAGAGCCTAAAAAAAGAAAAATTGAAGATGAAAAAAGAGTTTTTAATAAAAACTGGACAGAGAAATACTTTTTTATTGAGGAGAATTCTAAAGCACTTTGTTTAATATGTAGGGACGTTGTACCAGTTTTTAAAGACTACAATTTGAAACAACATTATAGTCAAAAGCATGCCACAAAATACGATGTATATCTCGGCGTTTGCCTTAAAGATAAAATCACAGAACTAAAAAAAGGGCTATCACCTGAGCAAATTTTTTTAAAAAGACCGCTACTCAAAATAATGACATTGTAAAAGCAAGTTATGTCGTAGCATATTTTATAGCGAAAAAATCAAAACCTTTTATTGATGGCGAATTTATAAAAGAATGCATGGAAAGCGTGGCAAACATAATTTTCCCTGAAAAAAAGTTGGATTTTTCTAAAATCATTTATCACACCAAACTATAGCCACAAGAATTGAGGAGTTGGGGAATGCAGTTGAAAAGTCTTTAAAAAACAATTGTACTAATTTAAAATTTTATTCGTTAGCCATGGAAGAAAGTACGGACGCTTCTGATACGGCACAATTGGCAATTTTTATAAGAGGAATCGATGAACATTGTAATATCACGGAAGAAATGGCTGCTTTAGTATCGTTAAAAGACACAACCAAGTCTGTAGATTTATTCCATGCTTTAAAAACGACGATGGAAAGGTTTCGATCTTGATGGCATATCATTGTATTGTACACCAGGGCAATTTGTGTGGAAAAATTTTAAAAATGGAAAGTGTGTTAAGCGTTGTATAAAAACCATTAACTTTATAAGAGCAAAAGGACTTAATCATAGACAATTTCAAGAGTTTCTAAAGGTAATGGGCACTGAATTTGCAGATGTTATTTATTATACAGAAGTAAGATGGCTCAGTAAGGGAAAATGCTCAAAAGATTTTACGATTTAAGAACTGAAATAAAAATATTTATGGAATCAAAAGGGAAACCTGTGACTGAATTTGAAGACGACGATTGGGTTTCAGATTTAGCTTTTTTAGTAGACTTAACAGAGCATTTGAATGATTTATATTTGAAACTTCAAGGAAAAACTCAATTTATTAATAATATGTTCCAAACAATAACAGCGTTTGAAAGAAAGTTGAAATTTTGGCACAGTCAAATAAAAGTGAAAGATTTGACGCATTTCAGTACTTTTGTTGCACATAAACCTGTGAGTTGCACAAAATATGCTGCATTAATTTTTGATTTAATTCAAGAGTTTGAAAGTGGATTTCAAGATTTTCGAAAAAATGAAAAGTATTTCAACGAATTGTCTATTCCATTTTCTCTAGAACTAAATAAATTACCTTCAAATCTTCAAATGGAATGCATTGAACTGCAAAGTGACATTCAACTGAAAGAAAAATTTGGAAATGTTTCTTTACTGGAGTTTTATAAAGATTACCTACCCCGCAATAAATATCCTAATTTTCACAATCATGCTTTATTAATGTCTTCAGCTTTTGGTAGTACCTATATTTGTGAACAATTATTTTCAAGAATGAAGCATACAAAAAACAAAAATAGGACAAAGATTACCGACAAACATCTTGAAAATGCATTAAAAATTGAAACCTCGTCTATTGAATCCGATTTCGATTCGCTTGTTCGACAAAAGCAAATTCATCCATCTCATTCATTTGATTATTTTTTCCATCTTTATGAAGTCCAAACTAAATGAAACAAAACTTTTACAAATTTAAAAGAAATATGTACCTATACATATCAAATTAAAATTAAAAAATTATAATAAAAAGAAGTTACTTTTAATAAAACTACATAAAGTTAATTTTTATTTCAATTTTTTGAAAAAATATTGTATGTGCGGCCCAGCAAAAAATTTTGTTTGCCATGCGGCCCACGAACGGTCATAGTTTAGACACCCATGATTTAAAGAATAAACATGCAATCAGAGAATAATGCAAATAACAACAGCACAAAGTATCTACTTTTAGCTTAACTATAGATAATTTTAAAGGCTCAGGTTGTACTTTTAAATTTGAAATAAAA
This sequence comes from Latrodectus hesperus, assembly GCA_037975125.1. Taxonomy (NCBI): domain Eukaryota; kingdom Metazoa; phylum Arthropoda; class Arachnida; order Araneae; family Theridiidae; genus Latrodectus; species Latrodectus hesperus. The sequence continues at coordinate 121,766,469 of CM075853.1, read as the reverse complement.
ATATCTTAACTAGAATAGGATTCGCGCGCGCGCGCGGAAATGCATCAGAAGAAATCAAACTTACGGAAATTTAGAATGAGTCAAAGAGATTGTGTTAGAAAATCATTTTTCTGAGATTCAATATTAACCATGTGTTTCGAGACAGAGCAAATTTGATAAGTCCAAATGTAAAAATCTGGCAAACTGTAATTCTAAGTGTTATAGCAGTCTATTGTATATAAATCAATAAATTTAAAACACAAATATAATTAAATTCTGTTTTAGAATATGGTTATTATTATTTTTTTTTTGACATAGAAGTGTTTTATAAATTCTAATAATCTAAATTGTTCTCTTTTTCCAGATCTTTTAATTAACAAAATATAAAAATTATCTATAAGAACTAGTTAATATTCAATATAAAGTTCTATATTGTTTAAATAAAAATTAATTATATACTGAAATAACAATATAAACTTTAATTTACTTTTAGTAATTTGATCATTTTGTATTTTTGAATACCTTTTACGTCAGATGTATATAACTTATACTATTATCTAATATACCTGTCTTATAATATCTACTGAAACGAACGTACAAAAAAATCAATTATTTAAATTTTTAAACTGAGAGGTTATTGTAAGCATTATTTATTCTAAGTCATCAATGATGTTCTTTAAATTCTTCTGGACGAAATACTTAATATTGTTTAAAAATACTAATTTTTTGAAATTAAAATATCATTTTTTCCTACAAAGTAATGGGAATTTATCACATTTCCCATCATGAATTGGGGATTATAAATATATTTACCGGTAAAAGTGATAAATATTCAATAATTTATCCCATTTACCGAGTTTTGTATTATCACCGGTATTATACATAATCGCCGGATTAATCACTTTTACCGTAACACTATCTTATGATTTCATTATTAGAACTTTCCACGCTGAAAACTTTCAACTTATTTTTTAATATGTGTAATAAGACTTTCTTATGATTTTAAAATATATTTCTTAATTAAAATAGGTACTAATTCATATTAAAAAAAGAACTTGTTTTTATTCTGAATCATTTTACGAATCATTTCATAACATTCAAAAATATTACTTATCTGTAGCTTTTTACAAAGCATAATAATTTTGCCTTATTTCATTATATTCCTTTAAAATGATTTCTATTTTACTATGAACGAGGTTTTGGAGAATCCTATTTTATTTTTAAACTTTTTAATTATTTTTGGTTTTATGGAGATGGTTTAGCTTAGCATCTGGGATTAGAAACAACAACAACAAACATCAAAATGATTTCTAAGCTAAACATGCTTTCATTATATTAACTGAAATATAGAGTTAGTTAAAGATTAAATATCAAGAAACATTTTATGTGTATATATAAAAATATTTAGTGCATTTGATCTTTTAACTTTCCAAAAAAGAATTTTTCAACATAATGTATTAATATAAAGGCGACAAAATTACAAGTCAAATAAAAAATATTTTCGAAAATCTTTAAATTTTAAATATTTTGATTTCAAATAAATAATTTTAAATAAGCAATTTGATTTTAAATTACAAAACTATATATGTTTGTTTATAAATATTCGTAATGGCTAAAAAGTCTGCTAGATAAGCAAAATGTTTAAAAAATAAGTTGTAGACAGAAAATATAAAATTTACTCAAAGGTCAACATTTCCAACGAAGTTTTTAACGAAATATCACTAAAGACGAAAATTTGTGAGTATGAAATTATGATATTCTAATCGGGTAAAGAGTGAAAATAAAAGAAAATTATGAATTTTCCTAGCATTTGTAGGTAATTACTTTTATATTTCCAGCGTTGTATCGTATTTAGATTCCAGGAGCAAAATTCTTTATATTAAATATTGCAGTGCTATTTTGAAAAAAAAAAAAGAATTCTCTTCTGTTTGGGGTCAGTCTGTTGCTGAACACAAACATTTTCGGACAAAAAGAACAGCTAATGAGGAATACATTTCAACGCGAATTTTTTTTCGAGTGTAACGCGACAGTAGACTAAGAGGTTACAGCAATGCTTCAGGTAAAAACTGAGCTTTTCTTTTCTGTGGGGCGATGTACAAGAATTTCTCCCAGAAATTCTAAGTCTCACTAACATCTTTCAGTTACGTTTTATATTCCTTATTTTTCTGATACATTTAATGATTTTTAGTAAATGAAATAGATATAAAAATCAATATCTTTAAGTAATTTTATTCTTTTAGCATTTTTAGTTTTTTCATCCTTGTCTGGTCCTTTATTTGATAAGGACGGGGCTCAAGTGAAGTTAATTTAATCAGCAAGTGAAAGAATTTTAAATAAAAACCATTAGAATATTTTATGCAACATTAATCATTTATAATATAAGTATTATTCTTTAAAATGAAGTTTTCTACAGATTCACTATATCACCCAGATTTAGCTTCACTGAAGACCTATAAGCTATACCACGAATTTATATATAATAATATATTTAAATACCTATTATATTTTTCTCGAATTTTATTGAACACAGCCATGCTAGTTTAAGGAACTTATAATTCAGGAGCTCCGCAAAAGAATAAACTCTAAGATTTAGTTTATTTACCTGACAAAAAATTTTTGGAACTATAATTCCATTATCATATACTGGTTGTCTATTCGAAATTTCAGTGATTAGAATGTGGCGTATAACTTATATATTTATAATAATAATTGTAATTATAAAAGTAAATTATTAAGAATTGAGAAATGAAATACTTTACACACATCCATTAATTTTATTTGAAATGAAATTTTTTGTAGGTTTTATACATTTTTCATTGATTATTAAAAAATGGAAATTTTAGGAGTTTTTAAAGAAAAACTTTACTTGTGTTTTAAATATAGTTTGACAAGTTTTTATTAATAATATTTCAGTTTTATAAAATTTCCTTTTTAGAGAGTGCTTTTTTTGTTTTATTTTAGTCGAAATGAGATTAAAACTTCACATTTTTTATTTATAAGAGAAAGTATTGTTTATTAAATAAAATGTTTTATAATGAATATAAAAATTGAATATGAAGTCAAATAATGTTTTAGAACATCAAAATTTTTACAAAAATATTTTCGAATTCCTAAATGATAAATAACATTATGTGAGTTCCTAATGATGTATTTGTCAGTTTGTCAGTCAATGCAATATTATTCATTACATATCTTTTTTTTTTAGTAGAAAAGATTTGCTTCATCAATTTTACATAGGTATGCAACTTGGTTAATCTTTCTGTATTCACTAAGTCATATCAGTTACAGATTAGATCATGAGCTTACCTTTTTGGAATCTCCCTAAATTATTGATTCGTAAATCACAAGAGATATAACATACACACTTATTTGGTAAATAAGTTGAAACTATAAAAAGGAAACTAACGAATATAATTTATATTTCAGAATTTATATCAGAAAAAATTTAACATATTTTCATCATATATGTACAAAATTTACTATTCAAAATAATGATAAAGCATAACAAATCTTGAGCAAAGTGTAAAAAACTGTGAGAAAAGATAATGGAAAACGTGATTAAAGGAACACACTTTTTAATACGAACTAAACTATATTAACTTATTAATATGGAAATATAAAAATAGGAACATTTTTATTTATGGTAAGCTCTTCAGCAGGATAAAGTAATTATTAAATTTAAAATATATTTCTCCTAATAAAATTGATATTTCACACAATTAAAAAGAAATTAAATTTTTCTGAAAAACAATTTCGTAACTATATTTGGCGCCCCTCTTAAAGCGGTAGCCCGGGGCACGATAGACCCCTTGCCCCCCCTTCACTATGCCACTGATTCACACAATATGTTTATAAAAGTGGATACAAATTAACAGACCAATAAATATTCCAGTAATCGAAAAGAAAGCAGTTTCAGTACATAACACATCCACGTAATTATCAGCAAATATGGGAAGGCCGCACTGTCACACTTCTGTTTGCAAGTATGCATTATTCATTTATTTTCTTTCTCAGAAGTTAAATTCTGTTTGCTAGTCTTATACGATGTTTCCATGAAGCAAATATGAACCAGATTCCTTTTTCGAAGGTCAGGCAGTTGAGGGAATAAGCCATCTTATCACTGGAGTTGCGAAAATGAGTGGACCTCTGACTTACAGGAAAGTTTGATTTCATTGGCACACAAGTATGTATCGCCGCCCGCCCTGTCTAGTGGTCAGAATCCCTGACTACGGCTAGGGAGGTCTTAGTTTCGAATCCCGGTTCGGGTATGGATGTACTTTTTTACTCTCTCTATCGATCCTGTCTTTGTCCTTTCCTTGTATGAATGAGGTGTGAATGATTGCCTACCCTATAAACGGGTCCCTATGGCATGTGTCTACTGAAGAAGTCGGACTCCACACCAAAATATGGTTCAGTTGAAAAAGTAGAGCAGCGCCCCCCATATTGCCAGGCTAGCTGGAACACGACAACAACAATAAGTATGTATCAACTTACGAAAACACCCGGTATCTTTCATCATTTTTAAGCACGCTTCTCATTCTGGAATTGATTAAAGCTCAAAAATTTAGAGGTAAACCAAGGCAATCAATATATTCGAAGGAGGTAAAAGGTCTTGCCCTGTGTGGGAGGTCCCAGAAGGCACCCAGCACCGAGGTGGGACGTGTGCATACTTTCCGCTCGAGCCCCGTATTGTGGTGTAAATATTGCTGCATTGCAACCACTCAGGGACTGTCTGTCAACTGTACAGAGCCTACAATTGTGTTTCAAGCTGTTCTATTTCCGTTGTGTGAACAATCAGCACCCCCTAGTGAGAAGTCTCTCTTCAGAGAGTATTCAAACACCCTCATTTAAAAGATGTAGCAGACAAATATCTTTAAAAAGAAAACTTGTCTAGCTGTCAACCATTTTATCCTACATCATATTTTGCAACTGAAACGTTTTTATTCCCCCCCCCCCTGTCTTCAACCGATCTTCGTAAGTAGGGGAGATGCATGAAACATGCTTCCTTGAATGCTGCTTTTAGGAAAACTGTAGAGGTACATTGCCCATGCTGTTCCTTAAAGGAGATGCTAGTGAGCATATTTATTAGTTCTATATTCCGATATGTTTGTAAATCACCTAGTACCTCCTAATCTAGAAAGTTATCGACTGCTTGCGGCGTTCATTTTATTCCAAATGAAAAATTTTTACTTGGACGAGTTTCTCATTCTTGGTAACATTAATTTCTTTTCATCTTCTTCCGAACATGACATGACATGAATTACATTTGTTCGTGGCAGAAAATAAATATTTATTCCACATGCTGTCCAATATTTTTCAATCGTACTTCATAATTATTTTTGTTGCTTTCTTAAAAAAATGTTGTTTTTGTTGTCATGTTGTATACTTTTCATGCCATGCTTCATGGTTTTTACCATCTAAATAACGAATGTGATTTCTCCGAATTTCAAAGGAGCATTCTAATGTATACATACATAACCAGCTTTATGAAAAGTACTAGAAAAGCTAGTAATTAATCCCTTGAAAAACCATGTATATAAAACGAATTTTTTCAGCAATAATCAATTTGGTTTTCATTGCTACATGTCTACGGAGCATGCCTTAAGTAAAACTAAAATTATTACAAACAGGAATAGAGAAATTAATCTTTACTCGGCTCTTCTTAGTTTTGATATTCAACAAACTTTTGACTCTTTTTGGTGTTTGAGAATGGCTTTTTTAAACTAGAATTATCTTCATCGAATATTGTCAGAACTTTTTATCGTTTCCTAGAAGACGGTAAACTTAAGACTATTTCAGATGGTTGTTCAACACAATTATCCAGTAAACTACAGGTTGTCCTCAAGGCTCTGTTAGAGACCCAATTTTTCGGAACATTTAATCTTATGAGATTGTATCCCATAATTATCCATCCCTCACAGATATAACTGAATTCACTGATGACACGCTTTCCATAGTTCAAGGCTATACGAGAGTAAAATTAATAAATAATTGTAATGAGACAATGCAAATTTTCTCAGAGTTCTGTAAAATAAATACCAAAATTACCAAAATTAAACGTTTTTTTTTTTACAAAATCAAAAGCTATGATCAGAAACTTATGAGAAACAACTCAAAAGTAATATTAGATGGAATCAGCTTGAAGTATAGGAAGGTGTTGATGTACCTTGGTGTTCAAATAGACAATAAGCTATCATTCCTGTCTTCACATTAGGCATCTCAAATTGAAAGTTGTACCAATTGCATAAAAATTGAGAGCAATGGCATATAGAAACTAGAGTCACGAAAGTAAATTAGTGGAGTCCACCTACCTCACCGTTATAGAAAGAATCCTCACACATGCTTCCTCATTTTGGGTACTTCCTCTCGGTAGAAAAAATAGCATAACTCTTCAGCATACAACGCTGCTTTACTTTCATCATAACGAAATGCAACAGTATTACATCTACAACAGCTACAACCGTGTTAGCAGGACTGCCATCACTACACCTCAAATTAGAGCAAGAAGCGCTGAAAACATTGCCAGTTATGCTTTAAGCCATGCATCACTAAGAGATCAACATTTCTTACAGAGCAGATTCAGTCAAAGCCCCTTCACATAAAGACGACATTCATCCGTCATCCACTGGCTTAAGAATATTGACTTGCATATCTACTGCAGTCACCAAAGACCGTCATACCACCCAAGTTTAATCCAACATTTGTAAACTATTTTAGAGATTGCTCAAATATGACCAATGTACAGGAGCTGGTATGGTAAATTTTTATTTGGTAAATTAAATTTACACAATTATGGTAAATTCGATTGTGAAGAAGCTATTATTATCTTTTCAAACTGCAAAATTACAATTTAGTCTTTCAAGCCGAAGCTTTGGCGCTCATGAAAGTCATTAACCATGCAAAAGCAATGAAGCACTCCTTAGTGATTATTTAAAGTAACAGCTTGTTAGTTGCAATGGGAATCTGTGATCCACAACATAAACCAACCTGAAATCATGAAATACAGCCCTCGCTTCAACACGAGGCACGAGAATTCAACTCGCCTGAATCCGTGCCCACGCAGAAACTCAGGACAATGCGGATCAAAGAGCAAAAGAGGCAGTAAAGGATACCAATGCCCAAATAATTGTCTTGTCGTACCCAAAATCTTCTCTACAGTTCATACTGAAGAAAGAGTTTAAGCTTATGGCAAGAGCAATGGGACACTGGTGAGTATATAGAGTCGATTCCCCAAATAAACAATCCATATAGTTTCAAAAAATACAATCCAAACAAATCCATACATCAATTATATGATAATGAGTCTCATGGTCCATTCCCTATTTACTTAAATAGAATTTAAAAAATCCAAGTCAAATATGTACGAGCATGGTATCGAGGCTACATTCAACCACAATCTACTGAGTTGACCCCTCACGAATCATTTACATGTAAAGAAATCTATTAATATTGCCATTCATCGTTTTTCTAAAATTTTGCCTTTCAAGCTCTTTTCCGAAAAAAATATTTATAAACATTGCGATGCTCTCGGATTGGATGTTTGTCTGCTGAAGAGACAGCCTGCGGCAGATTGAGAAACAGCTCACTGGATTTGGACTTCACATAAGAAACTCATTCACTTATATAGACAATGAAATTCCAATATTATGTATTATAATCATATAGAACATTTATTTTCCCATCTTCTGATTCTATATTAGAGTTATATATGCCGTTAACGATAGTCACAAGCTTTAAATAGTATTCCACGGTGGTTACAAATCATCTTTATATAGAAGTTTTATAATCAAGTATTACATTCTTAAAATTATCATTTATGTATTAATGAATCATAGATTCAGGTTCTTTTTGATGGATTGTATCAAAAAATTATTGTACTTTAATTTTCAGACATATACTTTTAAGTGTGGGGATATTAGCATCCTACTTTGTGTGTGTGTATATATTTATATATATATAATATATATATACATACATACATACATACATACAAACATATATATATATATATATATATATATATATATATATATATATATATATATATATATATATATATATATATATATATATATATATATATATATATATATATATATATATATATATATATATATATATATATACAAGGTGTCCAGAAAAGGACTCCCTGATTTCAAAATTAAATATCTCGAAAACAAAGATCGATAGAGAAATGCAGTAAATGGTTCGTTTATAGTGAGAGCTGTAAGAATTTTATACAGCAGTTTGAAATAATAGTTACAAAAGCTGCAAATAGATAGTGCTGTAATCGCCATACGTAATGCCTAGTATAAATAGTGATCCCAAGCCCAGAGCAATCAGTTCCACTGTTGAAGCGTGAAAGGAGGTTAGCTTACCGAAGGAAGAGATTAAACATGTACTCCATTGAACAACGCGTTTTTCTGGAGCTAGAGTACCACAGGTTAAAAGAGAGTCCTACGGCAACAAGGCGCAGTTTTCAAGCACGATTTAATGTTCCAAAAGGACCCGTTGCAAAAACTATTAGTACGCTCTTCACCAAATTTCAACGAACAGGTAGCGTAATTGATGATCTAGTGGGGAATGTTGGCCGCAAGCAAACTACAGTTACTCCTGAAAATGTTGCCACAGTTTCTGGAATTATTCAGCAAAATCCAATGTCATCCGTCCGTAGAATTGCATCTGAGACTGGTTTGAAACGTTCCAGCACGCAGAAAATACTGAGAAAGAGCCTACACATGTTTCCATTCAAAATTCAAACTCACCAGGGCATACCCGTACGAGCTGTGCAACAAAGAGTTGCTATTCAGATGCTCACAATGATTGATAGTGAAGAATTTCATGTTGGCCGCATCTGGTATACAGATGAAGCACACTTCCACCGGAATGGATTCGTGAATAAACAGAACTGGCGATTTTGGGGTTCCGAAAATCCATATTGGTGTAAAGCGAAACTCCTGTATTCTCCTTAAGTTAGTGTGTGGGCTGCAGTATGCAGCAAAGGCAGTATTGGCCCTTTTTTCATTCGAGAATACATTACGTTGCAATTTTGGAACAATTTATCGCCACACAGCAAGTGTTAGAGGATTGACCACGTACTGAATGGCAAGTGAACCCGACCACATCGTACCTAACAAGTGTTTCGCTTTCTTGATGAATACTTCGAGAATCGAGTCATTGCTTTGGAATATCCCAAATTTACTGGTGCAGGCATAGATTGGCCTCCATATTCACCGGATTTTACTCCCTGTGACTATTTTTTGTGGGGCAGATTGAAAGACATTGTCTACCCGAAGCATCCCGCCACGCTGAACGAGCTTGAATCGGCGATCTGTGTGGCATGTGAATCCATTTCTTTTGAGACACTACGAAATGTGATGGCAAATTTCATTCTTCGTTTTCGCCAACTTGTAGTGCCAATGGTGAAAACATTGTGATGTGATTTTTTGCAAAGAATGTTTTCATACAATTATTTCATTTATGTATGCTGATATGAGCTGTATAGCGTACAGCGCCATCTGTTAACGGTTTTTGTAACTATTATTTCAAACTGCTGTATAAAATTCTTACAGTTTTCACAATAAACATACCGTTTACTGCATTCCTCTATCGATCTTTGTTTTCGAGATATTTAATTTTGAAATAAGGGAGTCTTTTTCTGGACGTCACCCTGTACATATATATATATATATATATATATATATATATATATATATATATATATATATATATATATATATATATATATATATATATATATATATATATATTTATATTTAAATAAATGAGTGATGAAGGGGAAGTAGCTCGATAACCAATTAATTCAGAACGGGGTTTCTTCTCACTGATAAATGCAAAATTTCTTGTACTTACCACATGTTGCTAGATAGCAGATGCACATGCATTAGTACGGACTCCATATCGAATTTTTAAATTTTAATTTAAAAGAAGTTTTAAAAAATAATGTGCATTATTTTTTCATCGTTCTCGACTTTGTTTTGTTTAGTAAATCGATTTGACAGTAAATGTATGGAATTACTTGAAGTGAATATTTTATTAACAATTTTTAAGAAAATGAAATTATTAATATAAAACTTTATCCAGAATAATTTAAATAATCTATTTAAATATAAAAAAGAATTACGCTCAACATAATGTTTTATTTCTGTAAATAAATTATACTAAAATGTTAATATTTAATCAGAAGATAGCATAAAATTTATAAGCAAATTAAATAAATTTTTTTGTAAAAAAATATAGCTGCATGATTTATTATAGAAGAAAAATTTTAAAATGTTCATTCTTAGGTACAGAATGAAGCAGATTGATGATATGCCAATTTAAATTATTAAATCAAAAAATTAAATACAAAAAAGGAAAAGAGGTTGTAACCTTATTTATGAGATTTCATTTTCATAAAAGCTCAAGTAAGGTTCTGCGGTACCCAGGAATCTCATCCAAAGAGCCATGGAAGGAAAAAAAATTAAAAACATGAATGTTACTATCTCGAAAATTAAAATCATATTATATCTCATTCACAAAAACACATATCTAAGAAAGTAGGAAATAAGCATGAATTATTTTTCAATTTTCAAAGTTATTTCACATAAATAATACAAATGACAATCCAATATATTTATCGAAAAAACTATTTCAATAAATGAAACTGGAATAAATTATTAATTAAATACTTTTAGTTATACGAGTAATCACTGTTTTTTAAACTGCCAATTGAATTAAAATACAAACTGATAGCCTATTCTGATTTTTCTCTCTTAAAGGAATCTGCTTAGACAATGATATCAACATTGTCTTGAATATATATGTAACATAAATCCAAATGAAAATGAATGGAAAAATATAGTACATAAACTTTTCAACTCTTAAATATAGGGGTGTATAAAGTCTCTACTCTTCATAAAATGGCGAAAGTTAATTTGTTAATGGAAAAGCATCTGTGCATGAAATATTCACATGAGAAATATTACATAGTTCACGAAAGATATTAAATATTCATTAAAAACGAAAATTAAAAATGTTTTGCTGGTATATACCATACCAGTTACGTACCATACCAATTACGCACTAAGAAAATACGAAGCATAAAATCCATATAATTATACCGCATTGTAAAGAAGTTTTCAACAACTTGAAACAAAACCAAATTAAATTTAATTTAATTAATAAAATTAAAAATTATTAATTAGTATCGTTTTAAAGGACACTGCTATTTATAAATAATATCTATCAATCATGAATATTATAAGACTTTTATAGCTTTTTATTGATTTAATTTTAAAAGTGGTATCCGACCTATGGGGGAGTGGCTGGCATCAATAACTTCCAAGCAATAGGTCCCTGGTTCGAATCCTGGTTTGGGCACTGAGGATGATTCTTCTATCCTTCCAGTTTCGCGGCAAAAATGCAATATCACATGGTGACCCATTGCAAAAAATTTAGCATCACCTTCGTCTCTTATATAGCGCTAAATCTGATTAAATTCTAAAATTCATCCGCGCATTCGAAGGGAAAAAATCAAGAAATAGTACGCCTATTGTGTGTGTGAACCTGACAATTTCACTTTAAGTATTAATTCATTGTCGTGTGCCAGCTAGGCTGGCAATATGGGGTGCGCGGCCCCACTTTTTCAACTGAACCCTATTTTAGTGTGGAGTTCGACTTCCTCAGTACACACATGCCATAGGGACCCGTTTATAGGGTAAGCAACCATACACAACCCATTCATGCAAGGAATGAACAAAGACAAAATAGAGAGAGAAAGTACATCCATGCCCGAACTTGGATTCGAACCCAAAACCTTCTTATCCGCAGGCAGGCACGCTGACCACTAGACACGTTAGTCGGCACTTTAATTATTAAAAATTAAATTTAAAAAATGAAAAAGATTAAAAGAATTGATTTCAAGTACTAAAAATATAATCAGAAAAATATTTACATTTTCTTAATTTTAAGTATGTATTTTCGATAGCTTATATGAAATATTTACACACAAATTAACTTGGAAGAATAATTTGTAAAATTTGATTCATAAACAACATTGTGACGGCATCACGTTGTGGGCTCCCGCCTTCTTTGTAAAATCTAACATTATTTAGTAAAAGCATAAATTAAAATTCAAGAAATTTTTTTTCAATTGTAACTCCAAAATAATCGAGGAAGATTTATATATATTGTTTCTAATATTTCATTGGTTTATTCTTTTTTAACACTCGCGAATTATTATTTAAAAGAGTTTTGAAAAAATTATTGGTAAAAATTTTTTTCAGGAAGCTGAAAAATGTTCATTTGTTAAAAATATTCAGTTATTGAAATCATTAAGAATAATAATATTTATTCCAAAAATATCAACATTTTATTAAACAATGAGTAGTAAGCAAATGGGCCAATTAAAAAATTCATCAGCTAAATTGGAAATAATAACACAGAAAAATGGTAGCGTTTTTTACTTCTTTCACTGAAAATTATTTTTTTTAAATCAAAATTCGATTGAAGTTAAATATTTCGCTTAAATTTTTTTCTTTATAATAAATTAATGTGCTCTCAAATTATCACTTATGATGTTAAAATACACAGTAAAATAAATTCGTAAAAACTGAATATTGTGCTGCGTCTATTTAAAATTACAATCAATTTGAAACGAAACGTAAAAATTGCTAATAAGAGTTAAACAATGTAAATTCTTTAATTATTTTTTAAAAGAAAACAAACTTTTATCCACCTGATCTTCCAAATATAGGTTATTGATAACACAATAAAGTATGTTCTCACTTCTACTCAATAAAGAAATCCATTAGTAATAAAATGCTTATCGTTTTAGTTCTTTTTTCTCTAGATAAAGCCTATCGAACTTAACGCTGATTTATAAAGTTGAATTTGGTGCATAAATGCAACATGTTCCTAATCAAGCTTGCTGATTTTATTTATATGCATCGTCATTAACTGTAAATGCACGACTGAAACTCGAATAAATAAAGCAATTATTAAATAGAGAAAGCTTAGGATTAGTTAAGATACTGTACCACATTCATATTAAAAACTACGGAATTATTCATTTAAACATTATATTTAATTATTGCTAGAGAGAATCAATAAAAAGCACAATAATTTTTAAGCTGTCAAATGGCCAGAAACATATGACTGTTCGAAAGATAATACAAACAATTATTTCCAATATAGCGTCTATAAATTCAGAGGCAGAAAAATGTTCCTAAATTTATTTACCATTCTAAAGTAGTTACTGCCACCCAACACATAATATTATACACCTGACTATCCTTGTATTGATATAAATAAAAACATAATTTTATACATTTGATAAATTATAGCCTGGGGTTGGATTAAAATTGATTGCACAAAATGGAATGACTAGAGATATATAAATAAATGTTGATATTTGACATGGAAAAATTATGAAACTTATTAGGAATCTTTACGATTACTTCGTTCATTCGTTTCAAAAGAATGAAAAAAAAAAAAAAAAAAACACTACTTTCGCACATGTATTATCTTGAAGCTTTTATGATAATTATTTTCGCAACAAAAACTCTGATAATGTAACAGAAAATATATTTATACAGGAAGAGAAGTTTAGGAAAAAATAAATACATATTGAAATTTTACATAGGAATATCGTGTGTTAATGAAGAAATAAAGTAATTTAATCTGCTTCAAACTTAATAAAAATTATTTTCTCTTATAATAATAAAGAAAATTGGTTCAAATGGCTTGCCCTCCTCTTTTTGAAATTCAATCCTTATCGTTTGCGCCAAAAGATAAACTAGAACAAAGACTAAACATGTGAAATCAGAACTATAAAAAATATAATATAGCCATTTCTTTATTTCACTCTTGTAACATTCTCACATATTACCTACAGCTTTCTTAATGAACTCCCAGGTGAATCTCTTAATCATCTTTGGAAGTACTCTCTGGATACAGGAAATATAGAAATATTTCCTTTAAATTTAAACTTACATAAGAATATTCTTTTTCATTTATAAGTATTATTACTCTTAAATAAGTGTCACACAGATAATACAATCATTTTAAATTCCCATGGGTTTCACATGTCAACTGCAAGAAAGCAGTTCTGGATAGAATATGGTTATTCATTATATTTTTTGATTACTTGAATTTTAAGAATATTCTTACATATTATATTGCAATATCTTTCCTAAGGTGCTTCCAAGCGAATTTTTTAATCATCGCTGGAAGTACTCTCTGGATACTGGAAATATAGAAATATTTCCTGTAAATTTAAACTTACATAAGAATATTCTTTTTCATTTACAATTACACTTAAATAAATTGTCTATCAAATTTATTTATTTCTTCAACAGTTATGTTTCAAAAATTTTCTAAAATATTTTTTATCCTGCAGCTATCGAAAAACCTATAAATTCACGATACAATCAAGAGAAGTTTAAGATAATACAAGAAAAAAATTTATACATTTCTTCTTTTTTTGTATTTGTGTTCTTGTATTTGTTTTTATTCTTTCACAGCATTGAAAATCCCTTCATCAAGAAAAATAACGGATTTAGGCCATTCTTCGATAGACTGTTTTTTTTATCCAAGAAGATGCAAGCTACCGATTAGACTTGGGTAAGTTTTCAATGCTACATCCTCGCGATGGTAAATCAACTTTATTCTGTTGTCCGAAAATGTGATGTCAATTAAGTCTTAGTCCTTATTAGAAGTCTTTTTTATACATATAAAAAATTTTCTGTTGTTCGTTAGAATTCTTACCCGGGTTTAAATCAAGAGCGGCCAACTTAGAATGGAATAAAACTTATGTCAATATTTTACTCTCTGGTTAACTTAAAACAGGCTGTCTTTTATTTCGAAATTTTGATTTTAGCATTAGTAATACATTTAAACTGGAATTAATACTTTGAATTCATTGTAAATATCTTTTTACAGCAATGCACTGTTATGGAAATTTGCTCGCTTCAAGAATTATAGTGTTTTTCTCCATTTTAAATTCGCGATCTTGTGTTACGCCTGAGTGATTGAAAATATTAATATAGACTTTTTCCCTCTTTTTAAATTCCTCTGTGTTTGCTTAGAAAATTTATTAATAATACTCACTTTTCAGCTTTGTTTTGTTTTCTACTCTAGGCAGAGGAAGTGTTTTCGATTTTCTCAACACCCTGTCGATAGGAAATACGGTGAAACGTGAATAGAAAAAGTCTCAATTTCGCGTTGTTTTATAGCTTCGTAACTAAAAACATTCCTTAAGCATTTCAATAAGTTCGAATGTCTGAGTACAGATAAAAATAACTTGCATTGTTATATAGACCTCATCTCAGTAAAACAGCGTTTTGAAGACTGCTTAATGAATAACAAATATTTTTTTTCCAACGGCGGGCACTTGAGGGTTGAACCCTATGCCACAACAAAGCAGAAACGGCTACTTATTTGTCGTTATCCAGCGGGCACCTGTGAACCAAGTCACGGAGGCGAGTAGCGTTACCCGCGTCATACCACCACAAACCCATTTATAGGGTGGGCCACATTCATACATCATCACGGAAGAAAGGATAGAGAAACACAGAAAGAACAGAGAAAGAAAGAAACATCCGGGCCCGATCCGGGATTCGAACCCGGGACCCACAGCTCAGGATTCAGGAGCGCTAACCACTCAGCCATCGGTCGACTGAATAACAAATATTGCATGAGATATTAAATATCTTTGTCTTCCTAAATAGTAAATTTTCTGTTAAAACTAGGTCTGAGTATCCGTTTGTCACTGGGAGCCTCTTTTCTAGAAAGCAGAGTGCCTAAAGCCGCTAATGAGTATATGATTCACAAATTTCTATTCAAAGATTTGTTTCTTTAACGCAAAAACAGATTCACAATAGATGTTTATTATTTTTCTGAATTATTATTAAATAGTATATGCTATAATTATTTCAATTTAAAATTGTAGTTTTCTGAGTATGATTCCCAATTGTCTCAAAGCATACTAAATAACTTAAAGTTATGCTTTTTAACATTTTATCTTAAAAAAGCTTTTTTTTATAAAAAAAGAAAACAGGTGAAACTATGAATAATAATACAATAATGTTAGAGATCAAAACCTTTTAAATCTCAAAAATTATATATAATTTCATAAATATCTAATATCATTCATCAATTGGGTTTAATTAAACATGAGTAATACTTTCTCGTTAAGAAATGGAATTTGAATATTTTTGATTTGCTTAAATTGATAATGTTGTTGACATCGCTTAAAAAAGTTAGTTAAATAATCATATAGAAATGTAAAAAATACATATAGAAATATATATATATATATATATATATATATATATATATATATATATATATATATATATATATATATATATATATGTGTGTATATAATTTTTTAATACATCTTTCATCTAATCTTTTAGATTCATAAGAACAGTGAATGTTAACATAATTGATTATACAATGAAAATATTAACATCATATTATTTACTTAATTAATTTAAAAATTTCCAGTTTTTTGTTTCTTAATATGTTTTGTTTGTCTCTCAACGATCAGCTTTTGCACACGAGGGCTAATTAGACTGGGACCTACGGTTTAAAGTGGATTCCGAACCACTACAAACATAGATGACCAAGGTGGGATTCGAACCCACGAACTGTTGAACCGAAGGCAAGAGCGCTAACCATTCGGCTGCCAGCTCGGCTTGTTTCTTTATAAGAATTATCCATGTTAAACTACACTTTTTAGCTTATTATATATATTTTCAAGTAGTTATATACTAAATATTTTTCATGTATTTTAAATTAATGATCAACACAAACACATGGATTTTCTTCTATTTTTAATATTTTTTCTTGAAGTCATGTTTTCAATGTGTTGAGCAGTGCATCATCAAGCTACGTCATTCATGTGCCCATGAGTTTCCATTTTGAGTGGACACATAACCAGATAGCATAAATTTTGTTCCCATTCATAATTGTATATTTGGGAATAAAAAGACGTTTCAGATTCTAAATTGAGAAAATCAAGTTATTTGTGTTTAATGTGGCAGCATTTTATTCTCTTTGTAACCAAAGCCTGATACTTTAAATTTATATATACGTTTAACATGTCGTATCTGATTCTATTTCTTTGATCATGTACAAAAATTGGAGAAGTACGAGTATGTATCAACTGTTGATGATGGAGATGGAATTGAATTAGTAGAAATCAGTATTATCTCGTGATGTTTTTAAGCCAGATTATAGTTCATTCTGTAAGTCATCTGCGATATTAATACAAAATAAAGTTAGAGTCTAATTTTTATTTCAAAAAATATGATCATGGAATATAAAATGTCATAAAAAAGAATGCAATATCGATTAAAGCCAATAATTTCCCCACTAATATTTGAATTTATTGCCATGAGAGTGAAAAAAAAGCCACGACTACTGAACCAGATCGGGGGTAAAAATTGCGTTATTTTCTTAGCTCTGGCAACAGCTCAATCGGCTTTAAAAATCACGTGATTTCAGATAACAAAAATTTATATAAGACCCTACTTTGAAGCAAAATTCTTATGGCTGTTTTTATGTGGTAAGTTTATTTTCATTTATATTTGTAATTCATACTTATGTAGTTTATATTTTCTGAACTGAAGCATGAGCTATGTTGATAAAAATTAAATTGTGAAATGCTTTCATATGCGATCAATAATTTAAATATCAAACGTTGTTTTCAATAAAGTTAAATTAAAAGTTGCGTATTTTAGATATTACCATACTAGAATCGAAATGAATAGTTTTCTCCCAGAATTATGAATATCCTATAAATTATGTCAACTGCAGTAAGCATTCATTACCCTAAAATGTAGTTTTTTATTCGTTGGAGTAAAATGTCAGTTTGTTCTGTATACGATTATTTAATGTGATGAAATCGGTAAGAAATATAACCACCATGGAGTGTTCCTTCTAAAAATTAACTTAACATTTCAATAATAAATGGTATGCTATTTGTTTAAACTCTTAACGGCCTATAATTCAAGATCTGAAACTAATTTAAAACTTTGAAGGCTAAATTCTGATCTATAATCTTGTGCATTTCTCCATGCAGTTTTAAGAGTGTAATAATGAACTTTTTCCTAAGCTGGTTATGGATAACCGTGATATAACTTCATTTGTTGAACGTTCAGTAAAATATACTAATAAATGCCCTTTATTTCTATATCAGTTTTATCGAAAAATATAGAATTCGTATAACCAAGTCAGTAGGTTTCTTTGGACTTAAAACTCGACTGTAATTTTAGAGCTCTTAACATCCGTTCGAAATTGCATGTGTTCCTTTTAAAAGTGGTTTTGAACACCTTTTTGGTTTTTAATTAGGCTTCGATATATTGTAATTAGGCTTCGAGTGAAAATATTAATGTCAAATGAGCATGGGAACCCCTTTTGATATCTGGGCAAAAAAATCGCAATTTCAGATTTATTAAAATATAAGCCCTATGAAATATTGTCCTCCGTGCAGTTTTTCGTCTAATATCTTAAATCATTAAAATAAACCTCTAGGGATATGTTATAAACTATATTTCCTCACATATATTAATTTAGCATTTATACATATAAAATTTTAACTATATAAATTTCTTTTTAAGTACTTTGCACCTTGTTATTCTATTCGGTATCCAAATACTCGTATTCAAACTTGTATTAAATAGTTTTAACGAAGTAGTGTTATTGAATATTGTGTAACCTCAATAAACTTTATGTTGATTTTTATTTCTTTTAAATTCTATTTTGGAATTGGATATTTAGATGTTTTGAATCCATTTTGAATTCCAGCTCTCAATCTAATTATTCTTGGTGTGCAAAGAATAACCATTAAAAGATAAGTTAAAAGATCATCCAAAGTTCCATAAACTCGCATAATGCAAGATTAATCAACAGGATTTCTTAACTCAGTTGGTTTCATGAAACTTTAAATTGAAGATATCTTAAAATTGAAATTTGTAAAATATAATACTATAAAACATTTCTTATCTAAAAAGGAATCGTGTTACAGATTAGCGACAGTAAGTAAGAACATGGTTTCTCAACACTAACTTTTCGTTAAAAATGTAATTAAAATTTAATTTTTGTTAAATGTCGAATATTCCACAGATTTTGTAATTGAAAATACTTAAGCGTTTTACCAATCATTTTATTCCGAATAATCGGAATTGTGTGTATTACTAGTTAAGATGCCGAGCTGGCAGCCGAATGGTTAGCACTCTTGCCTTCGGTTCAACAGTTCGTGGGTTCGAATCCCACCCTTTGGGCATGGATGTTTGTAGTGATTCGGAATCCAGTTTAAGCCGGTCTAATTAGCCCTCGTGTTCAAAAAATGACCTTTGAGCGACAAACCAAATCAACCAACCGAACTACCAGTTAAGAACGGTTCCCTTATTTATAAAGGAATATATTAAATGAATAGTAGAGTTGCTTATGAAATGTAGAAAATAATGGAGTAGAACTTTCAGCAGTTTTTCATAAATTATTTGTTAAAACTGTTAAACTTCACCACAGCAACATACTTGTACGTATTTTAAAGTACTGTATGTAACCAAAAAAGCTTCAACTTGTAAAAAAATTTTAATTTGCGTATATGAAAATTAGAAATATTTTTTCTGAACGAAAATCTTTTATTCGTTATTAAAATAAAATATGGAAGATGAACCTAGCAAATTTTTCCTTTGAATAGTTTGAGTTTTACAAATAGTTCTGAATTACTTCAATTATTTACTTTATTAGACCTTAAATTATTTATCAATTCTAGGAGTTACAAAACAAATTATGATACTAAGCGGTTAAAATTCTCCAACTAAACATTCGAATTTTAAACAATTGCATATTAAATTTTCAGTAATTTGTTAATAAAATATATTTTACTATCGAAAACTCATTGTAAATTGTAGAGATATAAAACTTTCCATGACAATAATTTTAGTGAATCTTAATTTAATTTTCAGGAATGTGTCTATGCACTTCATTTATCACACATATCTAGCTTTTCAGATTTTACCAGAAATTTCTTTCGCGAATATAACAACTAGAATGTTTCAGCAAAGTTCTACATATACTTCCTGCGCATTCTTCATACCAGCTTACCCATATTATTGAACTTTAAATTCTAAATACTGTTATAAAAGACAAAAATTACCTGATTGAATTTTCGACTTATTAGCATTAATCTTAAATTTAATTCAAATGAAATTACGTATTAGATTTTGAGATTGACTTTTAAACAGCTTGAAACAGTATCAACAGCATAATTCACTACAAATGCTTGAATGTAGATTTGGGTAATAAAACATTTTAGTTTTGCTAAACTGCATTGAAATTTATTAAATGATGATTTGTGGCTTTGTTTTTTATTTCGATTAACATACAGAAAAATGTAAGTATGTAAGGATGTAATGCTTATTCCATTTTACAAAATGTTAACTGAAAGTTTAATAAAAAATTTCCTTAAAAATAATGTTAAATTTGGAATAATTCTTCTATTTATCTTTTATAGTCTTTTTAAATAAATTTAATATTAATTCTGGCGATAATTTAGAGAATGAGTTTCTTGTACAAAATTAATAAGAATCTCATATTTATTCTTCAAAACATTGCATTCATTTAATTCGTAAATCTAGAAGTTTTAGTAAATAATGAATAAATTTTATTGAAAAAAAATAGTTTTTAAGTAAACTCTTGACTTGCTTCAAATATGTCCTTAATAACTCGTTATGTAGATACTCTAAATTTACAACACTAAATTTTCAAATACAATTTTCAACTTTTTCTAAATGTTATGCAAAAACCCCAGTTTTAAGAGCGTAAGTTGATATTTTATTTTTAAATGTGTAAATTATAATTAAAACCTAAAAATTTGCTACCATGTATATTTTAAATTTTTTAATAAAGTTTATAATGTCAAATATAAGATCACACATCTGCCCCTATAAAATAATATAAACGAATTTTAACCTCTTTGAAGAAGAGATTTGAAAAGTAGCGCTTTCTATTCTAACATTCCCTTCAAAAGCAAATAAAACGGAATTTGTAAATACAAATGAATTAGAACTAGTTAAAAATTACTGGGAAGCAATAGGAAAATTTAAGAATAATGGTATAGCTCACAAGCTGAGTATTACATTTAACCCGATTAGATTTTAATATCTGGTAGATCTTGCAACAAATCACTACATATTTCTTAAATAAAACTATCTAAATTTTGTTTTATAGTCTACATATTTCATTATAAAAAGGGCTCCATTGACGAAGAATTAAGGTAAAAGTTGGGTAGAAACAAGGCCGCGAATGAGAGATAGCATTGATATGACCCCCATTTTGGATTACTAAAAGTGAATTTAATCTTTAATAACTTTTTTGGTTATATTCGATGAAATAACAGGTGAATGGTTAATGCTTTGTCATTCAAATGATCATTTCGTTGGCTACTATTCTATTTAGGGCAGGGAAGTTTGTTTTGGACTCCATTTCAAACTAAGTGCCGGCTTAGTTGGCCTTCCTGCAAAAAGACTAGCCTAATGCTATAATACAAAATTTTACAAAAATTGTACAGTTAGTCTGGGCTTAGATTTTTAAAGTTCTATTTAATTTCCTAAAAGATTTGTGTGTGTGTGAAACCAAAATTAGCATTCCTAAAAACTTGTTAATTTTTCCAGTATGTTAACTCGTTAAAATAAA
Source organism: Latrodectus hesperus (assembly GCA_037975125.1). NCBI lineage: Eukaryota > Metazoa > Arthropoda > Arachnida > Araneae > Theridiidae > Latrodectus > Latrodectus hesperus. The sequence goes on along the minus strand of CM075853.1, from coordinate 121,744,779 downwards.
GGTATTTTTTTGCTTGCTTTACATGCGTAACATATTCAGTAATATTTTAAAAATTTCTTCGCTAAAGAGTAGAGACCTTACAGAGGGTAAAATGCGCCAAGCAGGCGATAAAGTGGTGCTTTAAGTTCGCCAAACTGGCTTAACGGTTCGGATTACGCATGTATGACGTGCTTTTCACTTATGAGGTAAAGTGATCGCGTACCATGCGCCCCTCAGGGGTTTACCTTCTTTAGGTAAATATGGGTGTCGCAATCCCAAGGTACCCTAGCGATCTGTCCTCTTTCTCTTCTCCTTTCCATCCCTCAGGGGTTTACCTTCTTTAGGTAAATATGGGTGTCGCTATCCTAAGGTACCCTAGCGATCTTTATCCTCTTCTCCTCTACTTTTCTTTCTTTCTTTTCCTATTCTTTGTCGTCGTCGAGATCAAGACTTCTTGCTTATGTTGTATCTTGCTTTTCAATGGGTCTTACGTCCATTTTTTCCTTTGGTCTTCCACCCCATATGTTGGCCGTGTATGGCGTCCCGTAAGGAGGAAATTGGTGTCCTGGGGTCCCTTAGCGTTCCCTTTGGCCCAGGCTTCTCTGTAGACGGGTGGCTGGAGTGAGCCCGCTCTCAGTCAACCGGCTGGTGCTATGTTAGGAATGTTATACCCCTTGCATGGTGCTGTAGGGCTAGTCCTGCATTCTGGGTTGCGCGGACATGCTCGCTAGATCCTCAACCCAACATGTAGTACTATATCCTGGTGATACCCCTAAGGTAAGTGCCGAGGCTGGCTATTGCCAGAGCCGGTAACTGCCTTCCCTTGTTGGGCTCTGTGATGGGCGGGGGCCCACTGGGATGAACTTTTCTCTTTCTCATGGGTCCAAAAAATTCTGGCCACGGCGAGGGCCTTAACTCGTCACAAATTGATAGTAAATTTGACAAAACTGGAAATATTTATCCAAAGTTCATATTAATACAGAACAACGAGGGCATGCTTAAACAAATATCACCTTTCAAAATTCTCAAACAGATTAAGGCAGTTGCAGGAGAACCTAGTAATGTAAAAAAGCTAAGATCCGGAGATTTACTAATCGAGAGCTCATCTGCTCAACAATCAAAGTCTCTTTTATCTTTAAAAGTTTTTGGAGAAATTCCCATCATAGCCTCAAGTCATAAATCACTTAATCAATGTCGTGGTGTAATTTCAGAGATAGACCTTTTATCAGTATCTGAAACTGAGATCCTGGAAGAATTAAAAGACCAAAGAGTTTGCAATGTCCGTCGAATCACCATCCATCGAGGTGAAGAAATTTTCCCCACAAAAAACTTAATATTAACTTTTGACTGTCCTAATCTTCCCAATTCAATAAAAGCAGGTTACCTGAATTGTCCTGTAAGACCTTATATTCCAAATCCCATACGATGCTTTAATTGTAATAGATTTGGACACTCTAAAATGTTTTGCAGATCAAAAACTACATGTACTCGATGCTCAAGTCTGGAACACCAGGAATCTGACTGTAAATCTGAACCATTTTGTATAAACTGTAAAGAAAATCATAGTGCATCTTCTAAAACCTGCTCACACTGGCAACATGAAAAAGAAATTCAACGGATAAAAACGACGCAAAAAATCTCATATCAAGAAGCTAAGAAACAACTTCAAAATACAACAATTAATTTCAAGAAAACATATGCCCATGTACTGAAAAAAACAGTATCAACTGCTGTACAAACAGACGCTTCATCAATCGCCTTTTTTAAACCTGGAACACAAAGCAAACCTACTACAGAGAAGTCTATATTTATAAAGCCACAAAAAACAAGTGACTCTGATAACAGAAAAAAGCTCAAGATTAAAGATCAACCAAATGTAACTGCTCTTAAAACCAGCCTTCCTACAGACAGCCATAGTGATATGGATACTGATATTGATAATTTTGAGTTGATTGCGAAGAACAGATCACGCCACCGTAAAAAGAACCCTTCATAATGGTGGTTCTTCTTTCTTGGAATTGCCGTGGACTCCGCACGCATATATCTGACATTAAAGACATAATAAATTCATACTCTCCTGCTTGTCTAACACTCCAAGAAACCAACTTGAAATCTCATTCTACTTGGAAAATAAAAGGTTACACGCCTTATCGAATGGACATACCTGATGATTCTGTATCAGGAGGGGTGTGCATTCTTGCTTCGAATAACTACCCCCACACAGGATTTCCATTATGTACTTCGCTGCAAGCTGTGGCAGTTGAGATACACATTAATTTTCGAATCACTGTCTGTAACATTTACTTACCACCACGTAATGCCATTCCACAAAGCAACTTAAATAAACTATTGCAGCAACTTCCCGTCCCTTATATATTAATAGGTGATTTTAATGGTCATAGTGCTCTGTGGGGAAGCACTAATACAAATTCTCGAGGACGACAAATTGAGCAACTGATAACTGATCACTGCCTCTGTCTGCTAAATAATGATGAAAAAACTCACTTTCATGCTCCTACGAAAACATTTCATTCCATAGATTTGGCTATTTGTTCTCCTGTTTTATTTCCTCATCTGGACTTGACCACTGAAAATGATTTGTATAACAGTGACCATTTTCCTGTAATCCTTACTTTTGCCGATCCACCTTCTAATGGCTTACAACCTACAACCTTCAAGTATCACAAGGCAGACTGGAATTCTTTTGCAGAACTGGCAGTTATTACAGAAGAAATGATTACAAACACTGATATAAATGATGCTGTTATTAAAGCTACAAATACTATTATGAAAGCTGCTGAAATATCCATTCCAAAATATTCCTCTCGTCCTCGAAAACTGCGGAAACCCTGGTGGAATGAAGCCTGTGCAAAAACCTACCGTGAACAAAAAAAGTTTTGGAATATTTTTCGAAGACATCCTACTACCAATAATCTAATACTTTTTAAAAAAGCGAAGGCTGTAGCCCGCAAGATTCGCCGGCAAAGTCAAAGGGACTCTTGGATACGATATACATCAAATATTACCTCTAGCACTCCTAGCAAACTTGTTTGGAAAAAGGTGAAAGCAGCTAATGGCTTGTACCAAGAATTCTCTTTCCCGATATTGACTACTAACACTGCAGTTTATTCTTCTCCCGAGGATGTAGTTAATAAAATTGGCGAAGCATTTTCTAGTGTGTCCAAATCTGACTCTTACACACCTTTTTTCCAAGAGTATAAGAGTCGTACTGAGCAGATCAACATAAATTTTAATAATTCTGAGCAGTTACCTTACAACTATGAATTTCACATGTATGAACTACAAAAGGCTCTATCCAAGACCCATAATACCAGCCCAGGTCCCGATGGAATTACTTATCAAATGCTCCGCCATCTAAGACCAGTCTCTCTCACCAATATTCTGTTCCTCTTCAACAGAATCTGGAAGGAAAATACTTTCCCTTCTATGTGGCAAGAAGCAATAGTCATCCCCATCCTAAAACCAGGAAAAGACCCCAAAGACCCATTAAGTTATCGTCCTATAGCCTTAACAAGCTGCCTTTGTAAAACGATGGAACGCATGGTAAATAACCGTCTTGTTTTTTACTTAGAAAACAATCGGTGTATACCTCAGCAGCAAAGTGGCTTCCGTCAGGGTAGATCTACGTTAGACAATATTATTAATTTGGAAAATGACGTTAGAACTGCTTTCGTTCGTAGGAACCATCTTGTATCAGTATTCTTAGATATTGAGAAGGCCTATGATAGAACCTGGCGCTATGGTATTATTCGGACCTTACATGGTTTTAATCTCCGTGGTAACCTACCACTTTTTATTCAAAACTTCCTACAAAAAAGAAATTTTAAAGTGCGCATTGGGTCTGTTTTATCTAGATCCTTTGTCCAAACTGAGGGCGTCCCTCAGGGTAGTGTACTTAGTGTAACATTATTTATTGTTTTTATTTCCAAGATTTTATCTATATTACCTTCTTGTATTAAAAGTACACTTTATGTAGATGACTTACAGATTTCCTGTCAAGGTTCAGATATACATTCAATTGAACGACAACTACAGATGGCTGTAAATCAAATTACTGACTGGTGTGACAAAAATGGCTATACCATTTCACCAAGTAAGAGCAGTTGTATTCATTTTTGTAGGAAACGTGGCCTTCACCCTGATCCCAATATCCAACTTCAGGAGGTATCCATTCCTGTTGTTAATGAGATACGATACCTTGGGGTAATTTTTGATAACAAACTTACCTTCTTGCCCCATATATTACATTTGCGCAAAAAGTGCGAAAGATCTCTTAACATACTAAAAGTTCTTTCCAATACTTCTTGGGGTGCTGATCGAACCTCATTGTGCAGAATATACCAGTCTATCATATTGTCCCGTATCGATTATGGCAGTGTGGCTTATGGTTCAGCTTCAAAGTCTGCCCTAAAATGGTTAGACCCAATTCATCACGCTGCACTTCGTATCTGTAGTGGAGCGTTTCGTACCTCACCTGTCGACAGTCTCTATGTTAACTGCAACATACCTCCTTTAAAACTACGACGCATTAAGCTTTCCCTTAATTATTATTTCAAGAGTTTTTCTACTCTAAACCATCCACTAAGGTTTGCAAGAGTTGACTCTACGTTAAAGAGACTTTTTAACGCTCGCCCTTCTTGCACTCCTCCCTTTTATATAAGGATTCAACCTCTTATAGAGGAAGCTAATCTTCATTTAACTCCAGTCGAGATTGCTGACTACAATAGTATTCCCCCATGGGATTTTCCACAAATATGCTGTCTAAACAATTTTTCTCTGTTTAGCAAAGAACATACTGATCCCATAATTTTCAAACAAATTTATGGTATTCATCGGAATCAATTTCATGATTACTTCCCAGTCTTTACTGATGGATCAAAAACAGAAAGACACGTCGGCTGTGGCATAGTTTACGGCACTAATATCTATAGCTATTGTCTTTCGTCAGTCTGTTCTATTTACACTGCTGAAATTGTTGCCATTTTGAAAGCTCTTAACATAATCAAGTGCTCTCGCAGCCGCAAATTCTGCATTTATACTGACAGTATGAGCATTATGAAACAGCTTAAATTTTCTCAACATTTTCATCCCCTGATTAATAAAATCTTAGTTTTGTTAAATGAAATGTCTCGTAGTGGTTTCGAAATATTGTTTTGCTGGATACCTAGTCATGTCGGTATTACTGGCAATGAATTAGCAGACTTAGCTGCTAAAGAAGGTAAAGACCCTATAGACCAAGCAATCCCTTATACAGATATCAAGCATTCAATCTCTGTACATACGCATTCTATTTGGCAGAACTCTTGGAATACGCAAGTAACAAATAAACTTTTCCGTGTTAAACCTCACATTCGGAACTGGAGTAATATATCATACAGACGTGCTGACGTTATTTTATCCAGACTTCAAATCGGTCATACTCGTTTGACACATAGTTACATTTTATTTAAGGAACCTGCACCTCTGTGTTCGAGTTGCAAAATAGTTTTAACTATATATCATATCTTAATTGAATGTCCAAATTTTAACCATCTTCGTCTTACCTTTTTCCACAACACTGTTTTAAATTTACTGGACTTGATTGGGGAAATACCTCATCCAAATCTCTTTGCTTTCTTAAGGACTATCAGAATTTTGCACTGCTTATAACGCATTCTCTTTACTCCAAAAAAAAAAAAAAATTTTAATAAGATTCAAATTTATAATCTTTTACTGCAATAAACTTGTTTGCCAATTTTATAATGTATATTTTATTCTAATTTCAAAAGTTTTTTAACCTTTCGCTCGGCGCAGTATGTCCTTTTTGGATTTTGCGCCAGAAAAAGACAATCAATCAATCAATCAATCAATCGCGTACCATGCGCGTTTTGTATGTAACACTTGAAACTATTACAGAATCTTGAAGCATTGAGTTTCGATTTTTGGAGTTTGTGTGTTGCTTGCGAAAATTAATAAGTATGGATGAGGATCTATTGATTTTACGTTTTCGTGGAGTACGTATGGAGAAAGAATCATCGGGAAAATATAAGATATTTTAGATGCGATAAAAATGGTATATTCGCCGAAAAGTAACGATTCGGAGAGCGATGAAGATTAGGCGAGTTATTTTGTTTTTCTTTACAATTTTATTCATATTTAGAAACTAAAGTTTTTATAAAAATGTTCCATAAGTAAATGAATGTTTATGTTGTGTGTATTGCATGTTAGTGTTAGAATGTGCCGCCTACTGAAATTTCTTAATGTGGGCGTAACTGCTCGATATATTAAAATTCGAGTTTAAACAAAAAGTGAAATTTGTTAACGTTAGAAATTTAGTTTTATTGACCGGTTGGCACTGTAGTAGGTAGCGCTACACTGATGCTTTTTTAATTGTTCGCAACACTAAAAATCGAATTTGAATAAAAAAATGATATTTGTTAACGTTAGAAATGTAGCTTTATCGATTGTCATTGTAGTACGTAGCGGTACATTTTTTTAGATGAGCTCAATTGCACGGTATATTAAAATTTTTAATATTTGGAATTCGGAAAAACGCGCGATTTCAAAGCTGAAGTTAGAACGCGATCGATATTGATTGACGGTTATCGCGCGTAGTGACGTAATTTAGGTTGGCGACATAGCTGTACGAGTCTGTAAACTTTTACCGAAAAATTACTAGCTTAGTGCGGGTGTTTTTGGTTTTAACTGAGTTGGTTGCCTTCATTCCATTCTTCGGGGTGGCTGCAGGCAGTGTTAAAACTTCAAACCTTCGACCCCATTTGAATTATCCCTCAAGTACAGAAGGTGGCCATAAGGAAATAAACAAAATTATTAAAAGAGCGAACAGTGTTGGTTTGGCTATACAACTTTATGTATTTCGCAAGAAAGATCATTACATAACAAAAGCGATTACGTTAGAACTCTCGAATTGGATTTATCCAAATATGATTTACAGCATAGGGAATCCAAATAAGGTAAGACTTGAAAACAAGAATAGAAACGAATGTAACTGTTTACTTAAAGTGAACTGAATACCAGATAGCAAATGATAGTCCTTAGGACGTCCTTTCCGGACCAAATGGACGTGAAAGACTGTCCGATGGATGTCCGTCGACGTCCTACGGACGTCCTTAGGATATCCCAATGTCCGGAAGTAGTACGTATGTTGGACGTCCCACGTACCTGCGAGACTGACGTTATTTGGACGTGATTTGGCGTATATTTGGACATTCAGATAACAGCCATGAGGTTTTTTATATATTATTAAATGAGCGTTATTTTTAAACAATATTGCAGTTAACTTTATTATATTTTTTATATAATATAAAAATAAAGCTTACATATTTTATTTACAAGTAATTATGTATTTTAGTTTCTAAATTTTTCATAAAGTGCTTTTCAATTTTTTGTGTAGTAATTTTATTAATGAAATTCGCAGTTTTTTCAATGAATGAATTTCTAGTTTCTCCTTAAGGAGAGGAATTTTTAAATTTCCTTATTTTTTGCTACATTGTTCTGAATTTAAATTAATACTGTTTTGAAAAATAAATTATTGCGATAAAATTGTTGATGTATTAACTAAAAATGTCCTTCAAATGAAAAAAATTTATTCTTCTGAATGAAAGAATTTTTCCTTTTTTAAGGTAGGATGAATTTAAATGCAAGATTTTAAAATGTAGCACTTTTTTTGAAGCTTTTCATTTTGAAGTGTGATATACCTAAACATTAGTAACTTCAAAATATACATGAAAAGTAATTTAACTTACGAACTGAAAAGTAATTAAATTTCCTTGAATACAGTTCAAAAGCTGTTTTATATACATACAAAAGACAGATAAACATTTTAGGTATTACTATAAATAATTGTAGATAACTTTATATAACATTTATATAACGTTTTTTAAATTTATTTGAAGCAAAAAAGTCACATAGAACGTTTACAATCTATGTTCTGGATAACTAAGATTATTTAATCAAATGGTTTTGACATCACTTGTTTTTAAAGAATAGGAATTATGCATCTTAATGTAAAAGTACTTGATTTTTCTGTTTTCTATGAACATCAGTTTCATCTAGAAATATATTTTGCTACCTTTAAATCTGAATATTTTTAACGTTTCAAAAGTGCCCAGTTACAAGTACAAGCTGAGCTGGAAGCCGAATGGTTAGCGCTCTTGCCTTCGGTTCAACAGTTCGTGGGATCAAATCCCACCCTGGGCATGGATGTTTGTAGTGGTTCGGAATCCACTTTAAGCCGTAGGTCCCGGTCAAATTATCTCTCGCGTGCAAAAAATGACCGTTGAAGGACAAACAAGCCAAACCAGCTACAAGTATAAATTAAATGAATATTCGGGTAAGTGGAATTAAACATTAATATACAGTTTTCCATTTGTTTTACAAATAATACATAATTTTTATCTAAAATTTCTTTGTTTCTCTGCCTTTTCTGTTGCATTGCGCAGCCAATTGCTCTTGGCTGTTTCCGCTTTTGTTACTTGTGGCACTTGACTTTGGACCGCATCTATTAAAAAAGAAAGATTAATATTTTTATAAAATAATTTTACAAAATTTATAAGTATTTCAAGTTAAATTTTATTTTAAAGATGTAAATTATAGTTAAAATGGAATATTCAAAAAAATTCAACATTTGTAAAGCAATAAAACAAAATACATTTTCTTTTAATGCCATTAGATTCTCATATAATTAAAATAGCTTGCATTATAAATCTCAACAACGAAATGGCGAATAGAGCCTAACATTGGTATTAAGCAAATTATTTATACCATATTCTCAATACAACAGCTAAAGGTTATTAACTCAATCATTTTTAAGTATGGCTTTTAATATGGTCTCAGATTATGAATTTTATTTCGAATGAAGAATTATATTTTATAGTAAATTAACTAGAAAACTCACCAAATATAACATAGCAATAAATTTGAAAAAGATGTTTCCTTTTTCATGCCCTGGTAACTGTTGCTAACGAGTTTTAAATTAAATGACTCATTATGCGATTCACAATGTCACCAACACTGGAACCTCCAAGACGATTTACATAAATTTTCTAAAAAAAGGGATGATAAAATATCAGTAACATACAATTTCAAAACGCAAATATAATTACATATTACAGTAATTTCCATGAAAAAATTAAAAGAACAAAGACAGATAGGTTTTAAACTAAGACAGAAAATTTCATATTAAACTCAGAATTATTCATCATAGAAAATTTTTAGAATCATCAGTTTGTGTTACAAATAAAATAAGGAACAAAGTCTGAAATGGCTTCTACTGAAAGACTACCACACATGCTAGTCAAATTCAAAATAACTAGACTATAAATGATCATCTTAAAATGCATCGATAATGCTAATAAAAACAAAGAAGCAGGCATTGAATTAAATAATTTGCATGTATGTATAAATATAACAAATCTTAAATTTTGAAATTGCAGACCAATGGCTGAGTGGTTAGTGCTCCTGAGTCCTGAGCTGTGGGTCCCGGGTTCGAATCCCGGTTCGGGCATGGATGTTACTTTCTTTCTCTGTTCCCTCTGTGTTTCTCTATCCTTTCTTCCGTGATGTATGAATGTGGCCCACCCTATAAACGGGTTTGTGGTGGTATGACGCGGGTAACGCTACTCGCCTCCGAGACTTGGTTCACAGGTGCCCGCTGGGTAACGACAAATGAGTAGCAGTTTCTGGCCTCATTGTGGCATAGGGTTCAACCCTCGAGTGCCCACAGTTGGAAAAAAACATTGAAACTCCAATCATAATATAAATTGGTCAATTGAATATAATTGGTTTTTCCTTAGTACAAGATAAATTAGAAGTATGTCTGACGGCAAAGATCTTTTATTTTTGCTATGATAAATTAAAACTTCCATGCAAAAATTTAAACTGAGCAGGTAGCTTAATGGTTAGTGGTCTATTTTGTTCAAGACCTTGCGGGTTCGAATCCCAGGTTGAAATTGTATGCTTATAGTGGTTCAGTCACAACTTTGAGCCATAGGTCTTGATTTAATTAGCACTCCAATCCTGAAAATGATCGTTAAGCGACTAACAAACCAACCAAATTACATAAATTTAAATGAATATCTTACGAGATTGTGCAATATTCTAACTATAGGCAACAGAGATACTTAGGTACACCTTGAAGTTAGTCTGTAGAATGTTTAAAGAATATGAAAATCTTAGATAAGTTTCAAAATTAGAATAAGTCTGTAATGTTGTAAATTATAGTATTTTAAATACTCGTTATACAATATCTTTTTATGATATAGAAAGAAATTTTAATATATTTAATTTGCAATATTATCTTACTAATGAGATTTAGATTGGGGGAAATTGATTCAACAGTGTTTTGTAAAATGTTATTTCCTTGGAGCTCGTAGTATTAACGACTCGAGCTCCCCGTGACGCTTTTATTCAGAATTCTTACATATTGCAAGTCACTCCATCTGGTGTTTTAGATTCGACTTAATTTCAAAATATATAATATTGTACATCTGCAAACAGCTAGGTTTTATTGTTTAAACATATAAACTTAATTTTACTACCTGAAAATTTAATTCTAAATGGAAAAATTAATTTTTCTTTGTCGAAAACTCGTTTTTTGTCATATTTAACGGAAATTGTACTATTATAAATTCCATGGGGAAATTTTAATAAGGCAAATTATGTTGAGGTCCATTTTGCACTTAAAAAATCGGATTTCTCTTCCATAAAAGAGAAATGGTCTGTCTTTAAAAATATAAACTGCTTATAAAAACTTTCTTCGTTTATATTAAGCGAACAAAATTAGAAGGTTTATTCATTCAATATTAAATCTAGTTTTTTCTCGATGAAAAGTTTTGTGAAAACTTAGAAATGATTCATCTATACATTGTTGAAAATTAAGATTTATATCGAAACATTTTTTACGCTATCGATAAATACTTAAGGATTCCCTCACATTTAGGATTATAATGATTAATAGATTTTCAAAAATATCTAGTGTTTCAAATTTCTTAATTTTTCTATTTAAATCTAACCGTAGGTCTTATTATTTTATAAAACTATATTGTATTTTTATTTATACATATTTGCTTTTATTAATACTGAGTGATTTGCTTGAAAAAACCTTTCGCCAATTCTGTCGGCATATTGAAACATTTATAATCTATAAATAATAAATACAAGAATAACGATATAATCCTATGTTTAAAAAAAAACTTGTATTTAGTTCCCAATAGTCAGAAGAGATGAATAATAAAGATGTCTGATCCCACTCAGAATTTTTGAGAAGTATGTATTTAAGGCAGATCAGTTTTTTAAATTATTTTCCTGACATTCGATGTCTATTAATGCACATATGATTTCAAATTTTTCATCCATAGAGTATGATTGTAGTTTTTGTAACCTTATTCTAAATGTAAATTATAATTAAATGAATTTTACAAAATCGTCGTAATTATATATTTATGTAAATGGTTTACAACATTTCTTTTTATCTGCAGATAAATTAATTTTTGAAAAAAATAAATATTTTACCATGAAATTGCATAGCGGTGCCATCAAGCCCGATATGGTGCCACTTCCCAGACCACATAGTTTGAATTTTTAATATTTTGAAAAATTACATTTTTAATTTGAATTTCACAATTCATATAGATAATTCGATGGCGTATTGAAAATATATGAAATTAAATATTGCATCTTTAGTAATGTCATGAGTATGCAAATTTATATTCAATTAACTGATTGGTTTATTTAATCGAAATGGGATTTTTTCCAAATTTTCTGTTAACTTATTGGATTTGACATTCTATATTGCAATGTGTATCTAAATAGCTTTTTAATGCACTCAAGAACATTGGAAATAGTGGACCAAGAAGGAATCATCGGATTGAGATGAAATACCAGTATTGATAGACTAGAATCTCACTGCATTAAGGCAATTTAACCATTATAATGTGCACAACTGAATAAAAACAATGCAACATCAATAGCGCGTCACAATGTCTCTTTGTCGAGCTGGTAGCGGAATGGTTAGCGCTCTTTCCTTTGTTTCAACAATTCCTGGTTTCAAATACCACCTCAACTTTGGATGCTTTCAGTGGTTTGGAATCCACATTAAACAGAAGGTCCTGATCTCATTAGCTCTCTTGCGCAAAATATGACTAATGATCTAACAAATTGCAAGCAATCACGTGTTTCCATAAATGTCGAAACAAGATACTTTATTGAAGTCATTAGACGACTGATGTCCAGAATCAGATGGATTGACAAGCCTTTCTATTCCTATATAATAAACAGCTATTTCTATATAATACTGAAGGACGCGACAGCATCTGGAGTTTCAGGTGGTGTCCAAAGACCTATCAGGGACAAGTCAGGGGAGTTGTTTGCCTATAGAACGTTTGAACAAGAGGTAGGAAGTCTTAAGCAACTCGAGATGCTCATTAATGAGCATTTTCTAACAAGAAAGTTTTTATTATGGTTCCAATTTTAGAACAGGTAATCATATTGGATCATGAGTTTAGAATGTTAACACGGAGCCATTAAGATTGCACATACAACTAGAATGGACCTACAGAATACCCCAAGACGAATAAACCTGCTGGCTTAGCAGTGCGTAGTGTGATAGTGTTTTACTATTCACCATATAATCTTCTCGCATACGCGGTTGTCCTGCTCCAGGAATGAACCATGAAAACTGAACATTTGGCCATTCTGACATTCAACGGATCTGACTTGGCACTACTGTAGACGGTGATACAAGTGTTCTATTATTAAACGTAGCTTACGAAGAGGAAGTTGAAAGCCGGAGTGACATGGGTGATTTAGATTGTTGCGTTGAGGGTCATTACGTTCCATGACTGCTTGATCTTTGATGCTTCATTTCTCTCCATTAATCTCTTGGATGGCTCCATCGGGATGTCAGATGTCATTTCGTCCTAACTTAATCTGACGGTATTCCGAACTATAAACTTTGCTAGCAATACGAATTGACTAGTATAGTTTATAGACCGATAATGAAGCTCCTCATTTCGCGTAAGAGTTAGATATGTCTTCTAACACGACTACCTGCCATTCATCTAATTAAGTGCTGAGAATCATAATTGTAATCGCGGTAGGTATATAAATATCCAATTTAACGAAAATGTATCAATAATTTCCAATTGCTGCTCCTCTGTAGAATTGGTGGTTTCGTGTATTTGCTTCAATCTTGTATAAGGGATCTTGCTGTATTTTGCCGGAGTTTATTGTTTGTGTTTTCCTTTCATGGTGTGATTCCAGTGTTCTTGAGTGTATGTAAAATTATTACCCTTAAGATCAGTAGAGCTTGGACATTCAGGAAGAACATTATACCAAAACAAAAATATTGAGTCTTTGCCAATACTTTTAGATTAAAAATTAATTTAAAAGCTATTTTAATAGCAAGATTTTTCTATTAAAATAGTTAAAAATTCAATTTTAGACAAGAGTATAGCAGTTAAATTCTCTTCTGTATAAAGTTCGTATTCAGTCTTTTCTAAGTCTTTTTTCATGAAAGAGGCCTACGTTAAAAAGTTATAACTTGCTAATGCAGTCAAAAACTAGGAATTACGTTTTAGAGAGGAATCTAACTGTACGTTATATTTATGAAAAATAAAGGAAGCTGTATTTTCGAACCGAAAGTCGTAATGAAAAAGGGTATTAGCTTTTATATTTTTCAGTGTGTTTATTAATAGCCATAAGCATGATGCCCTTATTTGGCTTACACATTTGGGAAGAAGTGACAACATAGCCAACATCAAAAACAAAATCTCTTAAAGGTTATTGCCACAAAATTTTTAAGTGACCCTCAAACCATTTAAACATTCTACTTAAAGTGATGAAGATGTTAGTATGAAACTTATGTGGTTTTATTATTCTTAGCTAGGAAATGAAGCAAAAGTTTGAATATAAATATATACAGATATGAACTTTTTAATTTAGTTTTTAAAACGAATGTTCAGCAAAATTGCATAAAATATCCGTTTTGCTGTTTATTTTAAATCGTACTTCTATATCGCTCATTTCGTTTCTTTGCTTTTGTTTCATTTCAAAGAACTTTACCACTTGCCCAAATTAAGATTGATGCATTGCAGTTTCTTATAGACAATTATAATCTTGTTAAAACTTCACTAAAATTTACTAAAAATTAATAGATTTCAATAAAGGTTTATAACATGTAATTAAAATTATGGTTACTTTTGTGTCTTTAAATCTATTTGGATACAAGATGAAAGCCAAAGTTACCTTAAATGGTTTGTAAATGGTCTTTGTCTGTGAATTTACTCTGTATATGCAGTACAAAAACGTTTATTTGTATAACCTTCACTTATTATAGCACATCCCTTTTTGGATTGGTGTGCAAAATACCCATAAGAGACACATTAAACCACGAATGACACGCGCTGAAAGTTCAATTCAATGAAATTCGGTTAATGCTGACAGTTATAAAAAATGCAGTTTCACATACGTAAGATTTAAAAAAAAAAATTAATGCGCCAATTTACGATTAAAATTTCAAATGTTCTTTTCACTTTTATAAAACTTAACTGTTTACTATTAGTGTGATTTGACACTGCTGCAAATTAAGTTTTTATGAAAAACTTTTCATTCTCCAAACATCATAACAGTGAAATATGAATTGTATTTCAATAGTATAGAAATGTCCTTTGCGGCTTGAAATTGAATTCAATAAAGTAATTTAAATTATCCAGTACAAAATTGCGCTCTACTACAGCAATAGGTAATTGCTTTTAATTGAGCAACTAAAACAATAAAATTTTTAGATGCGAGAAAGATCGTACAATGATCATCCAAAGAACCATTTTAAATTTCATTTATATAATTTTTTAATACCATCTTATAAACAAGAAATATTCATAGCTTAATATATCATTGCATACTCAACATAAATATCAATCCCTAAATTTGAATCGTTAGTGAGATCTTACTCAGTTGGTGAGTAATACAGTGACGGCAAAAAGTATTGGCACATCTAGTTTTTCGCAAATTTTGAATTTATTAAATAAAACAATTCATTCAATTTAGAATAAACAAAATGCTTATGATTAACTGAAACAATGTGTATTTCACAAAATTTTTTAATTTTAAATACTATATAGAAATATAAAAAAATACATAAATCTACTTAGAAAAAAGTATTGGCACATTTTCATCATTTAACGTTAAACAATTTAATTTAATTTTAATACTTAGTAAAAAATCAAATTGCATCAATAATGGCTTGGAGACGCCTGGGCATTGAGTGAACCAAGTTTTGGATCAAGTCTAAGCTTATTTTGTCATTCTTCAGCCAAAAGTTGTTTCAAATGATTCCTTCCTGTAATGTGGTGTTTTCTCACCATTTCATCTAGAGAATGCCATAAATTTTCAATTATATTTATATCTGGTGATTGGGGAGGAGTGTGAAGCTGTTTTGGAACATTGTACAGTAACCATTCTTTGGCTCTGAGTGCAGTATGTTTTGGATCGTTGTCCTGCTGAAACATTTAGTCACTTTGAAGTCCCATTTTTGTAACACTTGCTTTCAGATTATCACGCAAAATGGTCACGTACCCTTCTGCGTTCAAATTGCCTTCAATAAAAACAAGGTTTCCAACACCATTATATGAAACACATCCCCACACCATAACATGCCCACCTCCGTGCTTTACATTAACAATCACATTTTTCTTCTTTAACTCTTTTTTTTTTTCTTCACCAAATTGTCCTTTTACCGTCAGAACCAAACACATTAAACTTGCTTTCGTCCGTGAAAACAACAGTTTTCAAAAATCTAGAGGTTTGTTTATGTTTTCTTTGGCAAAAGCGAGGCGTTTCTGACGATTTATTTCACTGATAAAAGGTTTTTCTTGGTGTTCTGCCATGTAGACCAACAGAGTGCAGTACATTTCTTACTGTTCTTTCAGAAACCTGTATTCCAGAAACTGACTCGACCATATTAGCCAAATTCTCGCGCTGGCATTTTTTTCGACTTCTTTCATAACTTTTCTAACCATTCTAGCATTTAGCTTCTTTGGTCATCCTGTGCGCTTTTGGTTTTCAACCGTACCACGTTCTTCATACTTTTTACACACATTTCTCACTGAGGAAAAACTTAAATTTAAATAAGTAGCAATTTCACGGTATGTTTTTCTTGATTTCACAGCAAAATTATCTTTTCACGTGTGCCTATACTAAGTTCTTTTGTTTTAGGCACATAACTAGATAATTTAAATATTTATATAAATTTATACACTTAGAAAATTAGTTCACAATTTATAGTATGCATTATAGCTAAACAGTGAAAGAAAACTAAATACAAAATTTAGAGAACACTGATTGTGCCAATACTTATCTCCATTTGACTTACTTAAATAATTTATTTTTTAAAATAAAATTATAGCTAACCAAAATTTTTTGAAAAACATTTATATCAATGTAAATTTCTTCTTTGGTTGTGAAAAAATTATCAAAATTGTATAATTTTCTTAAGAGTTAAAGTTAAAAAACATTGTGCCAATACTTTTTGCTACCACTTTAGATTCTGGACTTCAATTCAGAAGTTTGCGAGTTTGATTAGCATCTGACTCTAACGCTTGTAGTGGCTCGGAGTTTACTTTAAGCAATAGGTCGTGGTTAAAATAGTTCTTTTGTACTTAAATCACTACAGAAAATCTATGAACTTTAATTAACTAATCAAGATTTCAAGTAGGACCGAATGTTTTGCGTGTATTTTTTACATAGAGTATAAACAGTTTGGTATTTAATTTGATAATGTTGATTCAACATCTCACGCATGGGTGATTTAATGGTTCGAAATGTACCTTAAATATTAGAGGCTATGAAATTGGTCTTCAAGCGTAAAACCCTGAGTGAGAAAATAAACTTAATATAATTGTACTGTTGAAAGTAAATCATTCTAACATCAAATCATAATTTCATTGAAAACGCAAAGAAATGTATTTTTTCGTTCAACAAACTTATTTTATATTGAATAAATTATCCGATATTTTCAACAAAATTTGAATTTTTTATTCAGTGAAACAAAGATTTAGGAATTAGAATAAAAGTTGCGCTTTCAGTCCGTGGAAAATTTTCTTAATTGAGACTTCAAAAATAATTTGAAGTATAGTTTATAAAAGTAAACTTAGTCACTTTAAATTAAAAATCCTTAAAATATTCTTTTCACAATAAAAGGGTAGTCTCTGACCAAGTGTACAAAGTCTTATTGAAATTTTGATGGGTGCACATATATATATAAATTATAAGCGTTAAAAACTAGCTTATAACTAGTTTTGTTGCTTTATCCCTACTCAATTTTCCAATACTGTCTTTAACGGTCATCTAAACTAGTTGAAATTAGAGAATTAGAGTTTAAAATTGAAAATTTTATAAAGATATTAGAATCAGTTTAAAACTGGTGCAATGACTTTCTGAAATTTTGCTGATGAATTATTAAGTAGGTTTTCATGTTTATTAATTCAAATTTTTGATTTTATAGAAATATCAAGGTGGATGTTTCAAAATTCCTTTACTGCTTAATAAGATTGCTGAAATATTAGGTACCTCCAGTTTAAATAAAAAAATTTCTAATTATTAATAAATTTGTACAAAAAGAATTGACTATTTGTAGAAAAATTTGATGAGGAAACTTGCTCAACGCATCTGAAACTGATAAAAATATTATTGGGGGTGGATAAATTAAGTATCAATAAACTCCTTTCATGATGAAAAAAACTAAAATTTGCCAGTTACTTAGTATACCAACTTGCACCTTAACTTAATATAAAAGTATATTCTTTAATGTGGAGGTGAAGGTGGAAAAATTAAGTAAAAATAAACAGGTCATCATGAAAAGAACTGAAGTTAATGTGCAAATTATGTACCATATGGACTAGTACGTTAACCTAAAAGTATAGTGGAGAGGTGAAGGTGGAAAAATTACGTAAAAATAAACTGCTTTCATGATGAAAGAAACTACAATTATTGTGCAAGCTATGAAGCATATTAACTTGCACATTAACTTAAGATAAAAGTATATTTTTGGTAGTGGAGGTTGAAAAATTATGTAAAAATAAACTGTTTTCAAGATGAATGAAACTAAAATTTATGTGCAAGTTCCTGGGGCCTGAGCAGCTACCAGGAGCGTCAGCAGTTGGTGGATCACCAAACGTCCTGTAGAAATGACAAGATAGCCTTAAATACAAAATCAGAGGCCGCGAACCAGCTACTGTAAACCCTGGTGTTATGCGACCCTTGCCTTGGGCTATTTGGCACCGCAGAAGTGGTGTCTTAACGGAGCCTCTAGTTGCCTGGAGATTTTCTAGAGCTTTTTGCCTTGCCCAGTAACTCAGGCAATGCTGGGTGGACTGTTGTATTACCTGAGCCTATTGTTATTCTATGGTTGAAAAAACAAAAGAAATAACAAACCTTTCTGAATTTGCAGATGAAGCCTCTGAAGTAGACCTTGCTGAAAAACTAGGAGCTGAAAAACTTTGCTGAACCTTGCTGAAAAAAAGGGAATCCAGAGACAATCTAGTGAAGGACAAGGAAGGAATCCCTCACAGGAGGTAGAAATAACCTCCAAACCATCTTCTGGTGAGAGTCAGGAAGCTATCGCTAGCATGACTGACTCTCTGACAAGAATCAAGCATAAAAAGAGACTTTCTGATGTCCAGAAAAAGAAGCTGGTAAAGGAACGCAAAATCGCAAATGGGACTTGGGTTGATAAACCAAAGGCAACCAAAGGCGAGAAGCGTCCCGCCAACCGGACGGACCAGGGCAAGGCCCGAAAGGCTGCCAGGAGAGAAGAACCAGGAGGATTTACCTACAGGTGGCTCTCACCATGGTCAAGTTGGCTGTGGTCATAGGACATCCGGAAGAACGGCTAACAGAGGAACGGGCCTCCGATCTAGAATTCTTGTTAACTTTTAAAATAGAAAGGAATGAGGAGGGTTTTTCCCTAACATTTCTATCCTGTAAACTTGAGAATGGGGCACTCATTGTCAACTGTGCAGATATGGGGAGTTCAAAGATGCTTTTGACTGTCAGTGTCATAAGCCCCTGGCAGGAGCAAAAAGTCTTGGTGAATGAGGCAAGGAAACTTGTCAGAACTACCAAGATAATTGCAAAATTGCCGAAAATGTGCAGTAAACTGGAGCCTAAATAGGTCCTGAGGAAAATCGAGGCACAGAGTGTTGGGGTCACTCCAACGGAGTGAAACGTTCTTTACGTTAAGAATGACCTAGCTGGGATACCATCGTTCTTAGTGTACCCGAATTAGATGCGGCCACACTTGGTGTAAAGGGATATAAATTTTATATCGGACTTCACGAAGTGCAGGCAAGTGCTTGACAAACTCGCTCCTGCTGATGGGGGTGAATGTAGTTCAAGCCAACATCCACCACAGTAGAAGTGGTACTACTAACCTCAGTAAGAAGTTTCTTGCTGGGGATGTACAACTGGCCATGATTCAAGAACCCTGGCTGGTTAGGGAGAGAATCAGTGGCCTCAAAGGAACTAAAAGAAAGCTTATCTATTGTACCAATAGTAATGCTAGAACTTTCCTACTTTTACATAAAAACATTAAGGTTTTAGCCCTCTGAATTTATCCCTGGGGACCTGACAGCTGTGAAAGTCGGACTCAACATAGAAGGACGGAACAGAGAGATTGTTTTTGGCTCGATATACCTGCCCTATGAAAAGAAGGCTCCACCTGACCATTCTCTGCACAAGCTCATGAACTTTTGCAGAGACAATAACTTACAGGCAGTCCTAGGACTAGACTGTAATACTCACCATGTTGTCTGGGGAAGCAAGGACACAAAAGAGGTGAGTGCCTTTTAGAATTCATTCTAAACTACGGTTTAGATATTCTAAATAAGGGCAACGAACTATCTTTCATTACTTAAAATCTATCTGCAGTAATTGACATTACTATAGCAACAACGCTAATTAGTAAAAATATCAAAAATTGGAAAGTAGATTGCAGACCTTCTGGCTCAGACCATCAAAACATCCATTTTGCAATTCACTGTGTCTGGATCGCATGTTTAGAGACCCAGTTAGGATGGACTTGAAGAAATTCCAGAAGGATTTGGCTGGGTTGGTTGATCTCGGGAACAGACCTATATATATATATATACATATACATATATATTAGAGACAACTACGATCTAGAATTTACAGCGGACCTTTTGCAAAGTAGTAATCTAGATTCTTATAAGAATTGCCCTATTTGAACTAGGAGAGCTAAACTCTAATGTCCTTGATGGAATGACTCTCTAGTAACCGAAAGAGGTAAATGTTAGGAAAATGTTTAATACAGCTAAGAAAAATGGTGAATGGGAGAACTATAAAATGGCCCTCACTAATTATGACAAACTTGTTAGAAAAAGCAAAATTAACTCCTGGAGGAAGTTCTGTGAAGAGATAGATTCTATTTCTGAAGGAGCTAGACTCTAAAAATTCCTTAAAAGGGATGAACCTATTTTGGTTGGCACCTTAAAAGACGAGTAGGGTAATTTTGCTGCTTCTGGGAATGAGGTTATGGAAATTATGACCGAAACCCACTTTTTAGGAGCTAGGGATATTTATAGCAACGAAGGGGAGCACTGCATTGGCTCTTTGCAAAGAGTCAATAGCGATCAATGGACCATCGCTAAAAATATCGTAAACTACAACATTGTTAAATGGGCAATTTTTGCCTTTAAACCTCTAAAAAGCCCAGGGCCTGATGGAATTATGCCCATCATGATCCAGAAGGCAGAGGAGGTTGTCATACCAGTGCTAATTAGAATTTACAGAACTAGCTTAGCACTGGGTTACATACCATAGATATGGCAAAAGACTAGGATTGTTTTCATTCCTAAACCTGGCAAGGACACCTATGACCAGGCCAAGTCTTAAGGACCAATCAGTCTTTCTTCATTCTTAAAATTATGGAGAAAATCATAGCATCGGATCATAGATCGGCATATTAGAGATTACTTGGGTAGTAATAGTCCCTTGCCTGCTCTTTTGCCTATCAACCCGGCAAATTTATTGAAACCTCTCTGCATCAGCTAATTTCCATGATTGAAACCACTCTAGATTAAAAAGAAATTGCTTTGGCAACTTTCTTCCATATCCAAGGTGCCTTTGATAACACTTCCCATCTATCTATCCTCAATGCACTTAGAGAGGCAGGGATTAATCAGACCCAGTGTACTTGGATTGAGGCCTTGATTTTGGATACATGTATACAAATAAGCATCTTCAGTGAATCATTTGAAAAAACTACTAGAGTGTTGACTCAAGAGGTGTTCTCTCACCAATACTCGGGAACCTTGTTGTAAGTAGCCTTATAAAAATCTAAATGATAAGGGCTACTATACGCAAGGATGCTGATGACATTGCTATATTAATCCTTGGTAAAGATTTCGACATAACTTGTCATCTCATACAGGATGCTCTATATAGGTCAATGGTTAATGGATAGGGACCTGATGGTTAATCCTCAGAAACCCTACCTTGTACCTTCTACACGCAAAAGGAAATGGAAGGTTGTTTCATGCCAAGACTTCTTGATGTTCAAATCAATGTGGCTTCAGAAGGTAATGTATCTGGGCATTTATTTAGACCAAAAACACACCTGGAATAAGCACATTAATGATAAAATTAACCGAGCAAAGAAAAGCATGATTTTCAAGCGAATGGTTGGTAAAAACTGGGGTCTACATCCACAACTGATGTTGTGGATGTACACAGCTATTGTCAGGCCCATTCTCACATATGCCTATGTGATCTGGTGCAATAAGGTGGAACAGAAGACTGACAGAATTTGAGGTCTACAAAGTCTGGCCTGTCTCTTCATCACAGGAGCAGTGTCCACTGCGCACACCAGAGCATTGGAAGTTATATTGGATCTGACTCCCTTAGACATATTCATCTGCAGCACTGCCAGAACGACTGCATGCACAATGAAGCTACAAAACCAAAGGTACGACCAATCTGTTGCCAGAAGGGCACAGGGATATTACCAGGAAAACTAAAGATCTTACTTTCCTGATGCCCTCGAACATGGAAAAGTCATACAAATTTGAAAGGACATTTGAAATAGTTTTTCTACCTAGAAACGAATGGGATATCAACATGTTCGAAACTAAAACAGGAGATCTAATCTGGTACACAGATGGATCACTGAAAAACAGCCTGTCAGGACTGGGAGTATGTGGCGTGTCACCAAGAACCAGCCTATCTTTAAACCTTGGGCGATACGCTACGGTCTTCCAGGCAGAAGTTTTGGCCATTATCCACTGTCTTCGACTAAATATGAAGAAGGGCTACAACGGTAAGCTGATTCTTGTTTTTAGTGACAGTCAAGCCGCTTTAAAAGCGCTTAATTCTTTTGAAATCAAATCTAAAATTATTTTGGAATGTAGAAACCTTTTTACAGAACTGGAAACTAGAAACAAGGTGATCATTGTGTGGGTGCTAGGGCATAAAAGTATCGCAGGTTATTAAAGGGAACTTGTTAAACAAGGAGCGTCTTTTGCTCCCATCGGTGTAGAACCTTTATGTAGGATCAATTTGAAGACCGCAAAAACCAATGTTCTTAGATGGGGAAAACGGAAGATGTCTGAAGCTTGGTTCAACCCTCCTGGTCAAAACCACGCTACAAATATGATCTGTGGAATCATCAGCGAGGATTGTTTCTAAAATTCTAAGATCTAGTCAGAAGATGCGTTTAATCATAGACTTCATAACTGGGCACTATTTCAGAAAACATCCAACCCTTAATGGAAACTATAATCAGTTACAAACCCTTAATGGAAACTATAATCATATGTACTCCTTGTAAATATTAGCAGAAGTTTTCCGGTAACGTCTGGCTGTTAACCTGGTAACCACGCTAAAAGTATGATCTGTGGATCATCAGCGAGGATTGCTTCTTAAATTCTTAGATGCTCTAGGCAGAAGATACGTTTTATCGTAGGCTCCATAACTGGGCACTACTATTTCAGAAAAAACCTCCATAAAATGGGACTGTTTCAGCAAGACCCTATCTGCTGGAAATGTCATACACAAGAGGAAACGGCCAAGCATATCATTTACGAATGCGAGGCCCTTGCCCTCCCTAGATTAACTTCTTTAGACATTATCCATACTAGAGAGTTACAACTAGACTCAATTAAAGAGTTATATATATTGAACTTTATTAATTAAGTGGTAGATCCGAACAACTGGAACTAGGAAACATTGGTATTGGAGTTAATAGTGCAAAATGCTGATAAAAGCAGAGGTGCCCAATGACATACAAACACAACTCTAAGAAGAATATGGCTTTTGACTTCAGTCTTTATTGATATTTTTGATGGAACAATTTTTGAGAATTGATATTTGAATGTAAAATTCCTGACGAGAATATGAAAGGTCAATATTTCAGCCAACGTGGGCTGCAGTACCGGCATTATAAATACCATTCACAATTTCAACCGTTAGGATTGATTTTTTTACCTTTATGAAAGAAATTATACATTGTTTTCACAAAGCTTTCCTTTTTAACACCATGTAACCCACAACTTGAATAAATCAAAAAATCATCAAGTAACTTTGTCACATCCTTTCAACGAACATGAACCTGAAATTGCTTAATCCATGCGTTTGAAAGTATCGAACATTACAGATATCAACTGAAAAAATGAAGGGCTTTTTTGGCCAACCTAATGTATAAAAAATAAGGACTAAAGAACCATTTTCTAAGAAAATGAAAAGATGTCGGCATCTATTTTAGACAATATTTCCACATGAAATTTAAATGTTGTAAGCTTTAAAAGACTCTGAATATGGAAGTTACAGTGAAAAATGCTACAGATTTATATTTAAAAGATATTACAAAATTACTGGGAATTTATTTTGTTAGCAGTGTAAAGAATATGAAGTTTCAGTTCAATTGTTTCCAATAACATACAAGAAACCTCCTATAATTAGGTTTATATAATCCAACGCTTACAAATATTTGATTAAACTTTGTAAATTGAAATTTAAGGTCTTCTACATTACTTGAAAAAGAATAAATGCATCTCATTTTTTTAAATAAGTAAATCAACAATTTATTGCGTGAAGAGAAGCTGAAAGCACAATGACTTAAATAAAAATTATTTTAGTCCAGGGCATACGTGAGATTTAATTAACCTATCATAAATTTGAAAAGTTAGCGTAAATGATTATTTATTTCGAAAAGGCTGTATTTCAAAAATTTAACATGTGTATACACATATGAGGAATATATGAAAACAACGGCTAAAAACTAAAGTATATACACACATACAAATTTTCATAATTTGTCCCTCTTGTGACATACTGCTGGACAATTGCTAAGGACGGATCACAAATTGCAATGTAGCATAACATTAAGCGAGACATGAGACCTAGTAGGATAAAATGTAGTTGCCAAACTGTTCAGAAATTAGAATACAGAATATTTATTGTTCTGGAAAGTACAAAAGCTGTGAAACATCTGAAATAAAAAAATGTTCATTTGATGATGCATACGGAAAAATGGAACAATGCATCTAAAAGTCAGCAGGCACCTTGAAGAAAGGTATCAGTACCGTATATGTCCACCGTGCAGTGTGATGCAACATTCCACGTCATATCATATTTTGCACAACATTATCCAGCAGCTGTTGAGGCAATTTATCCCATTCCTCCGGGAGTGCACGGATGAGGGTGTTCTTGTTTGTCGGAGGATAATTTTGACCAGCAGTTTGCCTCCCCAAAGCATCCCACACATTTTCAATGGGGTTTAGATCTGGAGAACGTGATGACCATACAAGGCGTTGAATACTATCGCTGTCTAGACAATCCTGAACAGCGAGTGTTCGATGACATGTCGCGTTGTCGTCCATAAAAACAAATTTATCACCGACAGCACCACGGAAAAGACGAACATGAAGTAAAACTTCATTAATGTATCGTTGGCCCGTCATAGTCCCATTCGCATTCACATGTAGGAGCGTGCGGCCATTGATCATGATGCCGGCCCATACTATGACACTGCATGTTGGATATCGGTCCCTTTCCTGGGTATTTTCTGGATAAGTAGTACCTCTCGCACCAGATCAGTTGGCATCTACAATCCTATGACAGACTGAACCTACTCTCATCTGAGAATAGTACGCATGTCCAGTCCTGTTCAGTCCAATTGCAATGCTCACGACACTATTACAAACGGGTAGTACGGTGCTGTCTGGTCAATGGGACACACACAACAGGTCAGCGGGTGTATAGTCCTCCTCCCCTCAAACGTCTGGGAACAGTTTTTCGCGAGATCTGCTTTCTTGAGGCAGCAAGAAACTGATTTGCCACCAGCTGAGCTATGGTGCGCCTGTTCCTTTTGGCTGATTGGATGATGTGTCTTCTCCAGGCGTCGTACTTCTAACACGACCTCCCCCGTGCCGCCTACTACACATTCCAGTAGTTTTAAAGACTTCCACAGCCGTGAAACAACGCTGTGAACGATGTCAAACTCCCTGGCAACATCTGCTATTTTTTGCCCTTCAATCTTTCCAACAATTCGGCCACGCATAAAATCTAAGTGATGTCGGGAAGACAAGCCAAAAATTTCAAGTTCGTCTGTTAAATCTTTCCTGTAAAACTGTTAATTGAAACAATTGTCCACAAGCGTCAAAACCTGTAAAGCTCTTATGAATGCTATCACGTGATGAACAGCCGTGGAAAAAAATTTGCATACGTATACTTCTTACAATATCCCGCACTTATTCTTCTAATTTTCCACATTTTGCTTCCTTTCATTTTGTGGATTCTATGAATGATAGTGTTGTTCATCGTTAGCAATTGTCCAGCAGTGTATATCCAGAATACAATCAAGCGTATTCCACACATTTTGGATTAATTCTACTGAATTGTACATCATTTTAGTTCTTTCATTACATAAAATTCTAAATTTTATTTAACATGTCTTTGTGGCGCGGTTTGTCTTAAGCAGGACCTTGTGCCATTAAATTTCTCAGAATCATTTGTAGTAATTAGTTTTTGAAATTGCCGATAAAATCTTCTATATTACATTACATTGATGGAGAAGTTTGAGGTTTTTGCTTTGAGAGGAGACTATACATGCTTCGAGGGAGAGGCAATATTCGTAAGTAAATATTTACGTTCTTTTTTCTGGAAATAAAGTTTATAATTAAATAATCATAAAATATGGCGGTGGTCATAAGATGGCTCAGGTTTAGAATAAAATAAAAAATTAAGCTTCAACAAAATAACTGGAATAATGTTTCAATTCACTTCAGCTATTTGGGATAAGAGATTGACTACCAAAATGACATCACTCCTGAAATCAGAAAGATCATTGCCACAAACCGTTGTTTCTTTGGTTTAAGACCTTGAAATCTCACCTAATCAGGCTAAGGACTAAAATATTATGCAAGACATTGATTAAACCATTTCTAACCTGTGCCTCGGACATGAACCTTCACGATGAAGGAGAAAACATTGGCGATTTTTGATAGAAAGGTCCAAAGATTTATTTTTGGTGCTGTCCTGGAAAATAACACCTGGTGAAAAAGGTGTAACTTTGAGCTGTACAAAATTTATGGAGAAGAAATCATTAAATCTATAAAACTATCTAGAATGAGATGGGCAAGCCACCTCATGAGAATGAGTACAGAACGAACACCAATAATAGTCTTCAACACCACCCCTTTCTGTAGTAGACCAAGAAGACCCAAAAAGATATGGAAAGACTGCCTGGAAGAAGACTTCAACATAAACTGAAGAACTGGAGGTCGATTTCTAGAAAAGGGGCGGAATGGCAGAGACTTCTGAAGAAAGCCAAGGCTCACAAAGGGCTATAATGCCAATGCTGATGAATGATTCAATTCAACATTTCCAGAAATATCTTGTACGTACCTGAGCCGCTCGCCAACCCAGAAGCGAAATGGGTGGAATCTTCTTCGTATACTCCGTCTGAGTGGCCCCTGGACAGAACCAGCTGGAGGTTCTGAAGGTGGAGGAGGTGGAACGATTGGTGGAGGAGGTGGAACGATTCTTGGAGGAGGCGGAGAAGCTGATGGATGGGCAGGCCACCTCTTAAGAAAGAGTACAGAACGAACACCAATAATAGTCCTCAACACCACCCCTTTCTGTAGTAGACCAAGAGGATGTCCCAAAAAGATATGGAAAAACTGCCTGGAAGAAGACTTCAACATAAAGTCAAGAAATGGAAGACTATTTCTAGAAAAAAGGCGGAATGACAGACTTCTGAAGACCAAGGCTCAGAAAGGGCTGTAGAGCCAATGCTGATGAATGATTCAATTCCACATTCCCCGAAATACCTTGTACGTACCTGAGCCGCTCGACAACCCAAAAGCGAAATGGGTTAAATCTTCTTCGTATACTCCGTCTGAGTGGCCCCTGGATAGAACCAGCTGTAGGAGGAATGATTTGTGGTTCATAAGTTACTTTATTTTTTTGGCATCCATTAGAAACAACGAAATGACTTTAAAATTTACTATCTAACATTCAAGTATTAATGTAGTCAGAAATAATTGAATTCACACAATTTTTTTTCACAAGCAGCAAGTTAATTAACATTATATAAAAAAAACATTAGACATTCTCGTTACAATTTTGTTAAATAGCGTAAGAAATACATACAGCCGGAAGAAACGACCAGACCAGGGTCCAATTACTGTTCAATTTTCTTCGTCTGATGGTTGAAGAGCGGATTCCGCCAGACGCGAAAATTCAAAACGACGATGCATCTTGCGTCTCTTCTTGGGCAGAATCGGTGAAGTCAAGAACTGGAGGTTGATTTCCAGAAAAAGGGCGCAATGGCAGAGATTTCTGAAGGCCAAGGCTCACAAAGGGCTGTCGTGCCAATGGTGATGAATGTTTCAACAATTACACATTCATTGAAATATCTTGTACGTACCTGAGCCGCTCGCCAACCCAGAAGCGAAATGGGTGGAATCTTCTTCGTATACTCCGTCTGAGTGATCAATGGATAGAACCAGCTGGAGGTGGAACGATTGGCGGTGGATGAAGAGGTGGAACGATTGGCGGTGGATGAAGAGGTGGAACGATTGGCGGTGGATGAAGAGGTGGAACGATTGGCGGTGGATGAAGAGGTGGAACGATTGGCGGTGGATGAAGAGGTGGAACGATTGGCGGTGGATGAAGAGGTGGAACGATTGGCGGTGGAGGTGAAGGTAATTGAGATATTCGTTAGTAAAAACTAACGTTCTTTTTACTGGAAATAAGTATTATAATTAAATAATCAAAAAATATGGAAGTGGTACATAAGACGGCTCAGGTTTAGAAAAATATAAAAAAATTACGCTTCAAAAAAACAACTAGAATGTTTCAATTCAACTTTCCCCGAAATATCTTGCACGTACCTGAGCCGCTCGCCAACCCAGAAGCGAAATGGGTTTAAACATCTTTGTATACTCCGTCTGAGTGGCCCCTGGACACAACCAGCTGGAGGTGGTGGAACCGTTGGTGGAGGAGGTGGACTAGGGGGCGATGGGAAAATAAACCTAGGAAGTGAGATTACCGGAGGATGATCTGTTGAAGGTGGTGGGCTATAATTAGGAGGTGGAGATGGACTTTGAGCATTAGGGGAAGGAGACGAATAACTAGATGGAGGTGGGAGTGGAGGAGTTGGAGGAGAATGTGGATTTTGTGGTTGAGGAGTAGGTGGAGATGGAAAAGGAACATACCTTCTCAAAGCGACTCTGGGTTGATTTCTAACTATGGCCTGGATTATTGTCACTGCGAGGCGCCGCCTTCCTGTTTTAAAGATGATATAAATTTAGTATTACTGTTTTACGTAACACGCTGTTTTACGTAATTTAGTAAACACGAGTGAAATGTGAAAAGAACTTAAGAAGCCTGCCTAGACTGCGAATGAATGGTAATAGAAAGTTTCTCTTAATTTTCACAGCTGCTGAAGCAGAACGAGGTCATTATCAGTGGAATATGGAGATATTCTATGATACAAAAATGTTTGCTTACGTTTATTTGTATATTATAGCTGTGCATTACGTTTCAAAAGACATTATGAAAAATAATTATTTGTATAAATTAAGCATTTCGTGATTTTATCGATTATACATCTGGGAGCCGAATGACTTACATGTATTTAGCCAATAAGATCTTATTATTGGTTTATATGGAATGAACGTAATTGAATATTTTCTTCAAAGAGCATTATACAATCTTATTAGGTCAAACATAATACGCAGATTACTATACAAAGCGAAACTGCTTCATAAAGTTCTTAGAGACCTTTCTGGAAAACCCTATATTGAATATACTAGGTTCTGTTGAAACGAATGTATGAATCAATCTGAATCGAAGAGTTCTAAAGTTAGAAAAGAAGCAGGAAAAGAACAGCATCCAGTTCTGCGAGGTGTGGAGTATCCTCAGGAAGTTGAATGTTATTGTGCCGGAGGGGAAGCCTTGCATAGATCCAAGCAATTACTATTCAGGAAGTTAATAATGCAAATGATTTTGTGCATTAAGTGTGGTGAACTGATGATATAGTGATAGATTGGGACAGTGTTGATCATTGATTCTTATTTCCTGACATGCCATTTTGAAGTTAATGTACAGTTGTAGATGTAATGGTCCAGATCCCCGAAGCTGTTGTAGACGCAATTGCCCGAACATGATTTCCCGAAACTATTAAAATATTGCGGAATGTCAGTGTGGCCCGTAAAATATTGTGCAGTAAGAGGGTTTTTGACAATTCTATCGGTTGAAATCTCTGGATAAAAGTTAAATGCTCTACCTTCGGAGATGGTGTTCTATAGTTCTGTCCACTGATCATGAGCAAGTTTGCGAAGTGTTATGGTGAGGTGGGATTTTGGCCATTTAATCTTATTGAAAAACTACGTTTGCGAGGTTGCAACTTTGGCAAGGTTGTCGGCCATATCATTTCCAAGATTATTGTGGGCTTTAATCTATTGTATGAAGCATTTAGCTGAGGTATCAGGCTGGTTTAAATCTGTTGGATAGTGGAACTTCCTCGTTCGTGGTTGAGGATTGCTGCTATTGATTCGCGGACTATAAAAATCGTAAAGCTGCTGAATTGATTATTAAGTGCACGGTCGGTGGCCTAAATCATCGCAAGGGATTCTGCTTGGAAGACGCTGTTGGAGTGGAATCTTTGATACCAGTTCGCCATTATATCTTCACCCTTGAAGAAGACAAAGGCACTTCCAACATTTCCATTTAATTTGGACCTATGTGTGAAGTACTTAATTTCATCACTATTTACTGGAGTAGTTGGTTTGTTGGAAGTAGAGATTTTTGCAAATATTAATAAGATTTGAGATGGCAGTATTCTCCATGTTGTAATCCATCTGTTGTATATGTTGGTGATTAAATATGCAATCCTGGTAGTCTTAAGATGCGTGTTTGGCTGCTTCCATTTCCGTTGTGATGTGTAATGGTAGAATAACGGAAATATAACCCTGAGGGCTTGTGAAGAGGTAATTCGGAAGTCTCTGCTTATAGGAAGTGTGAATTGTCACTGAATGCTCGTGAAGTGCCTGATCTTGCCATTAGTCATAGGAAGGGCCCAGACAGGGGGACCATAGTTTATAATATCTTAGATGACTGCTGTAAAGGATTAACATTTTTGTTAAATACGCAATTATTGCCAGTCATGCACATATATTGTAATGTGGTGTATTTAGGGATTCTATTACCAATGACCAGGAGTCTTGGGTAGGATCGTAGAGTTTTCTTGTGTTTGTTGAAAAACATGGCCTTATTCTTTGAAATGAAGATCTTGACCTTACGTTAAGTACAAAGGTTATGGAATCTGTGGAGCGAATCTTGGTTGTTTATTTCATGTTTGGTTGGTGCGTTGACTATGTGAATTGCATCATGAGCATATGCCTGCATTGTTGTGTGAGTAGGCCATGGGAAGGGGAGGAACTAGAAGAGGTTCCATAAAACTGGATCTTCCCTAGATCCCTGTGAGCACCCTCTGTTTATATTTCTTTTCAAGATACCACCGCTGTAATGGATTTCTACTGTTCTGTTTCGCAAATAGCTTTGGATTATCTTAAAGATTTTATCTGGGAATTCAGTGTTACTAATGTGTTGTAAGATTGCTGGCCACCAGATTGTATCCAATGC
This sequence comes from Latrodectus hesperus, assembly GCA_037975125.1. Classification (NCBI taxonomy): domain Eukaryota; kingdom Metazoa; phylum Arthropoda; class Arachnida; order Araneae; family Theridiidae; genus Latrodectus; species Latrodectus hesperus. The sequence continues at coordinate 121,713,618 of CM075853.1, read as the reverse complement.
ACTCTGAAGATCCAGACTGACAACTGCCTTATAGTGGTCTTGAGCTTTATTTTCATGGATATTTTGGAGAAGGTTATTAATTGCGTGATCAGTAGAAAGAGAGATGTCTTCTTAAAGCAAATTGGTTGCGGCTAAATATGTTTTGATGAAGGTGGAAATTGAGTCTATCAATAACTAGCTTTTCCAGGACCTTACCCATGTTTGGCAAGAGACAAATGTGTCTATAAAAAGTGGGTAAAGTGGGGTCTTTTTCTTATGGAGAAGGATGGATTGTGCCTATTTGAAGATGTTTGGGAAAAGTTGCAGTTGCAAGTATTTGTAATTGAGAGTGAAAAGTTTTGGGATGGCTTTATGAATTAGTTTAATAATATTTTCAATGAGGTGTGGTCAATAGGCTTTTTTCCATGGAAGTCTTCTAATAATAAAATTTGTTTTGATGGAGAATGGTAAGGCATGGAATTCAGATGGGGGTGTTTGATGTGTATAATGACAGGCTGTTAGGTGGTATCACTGGATGGGTCATCAGTAGGGAACACTTAATTGGGCACCGTTCGATTTCCGGAGTGGTTCGAAAATTTTGCTGCAGCTAATCTCATGAAGAGGGTCATATGTATTAGTTGATTCGGTGCAGTATCTTTTCCAAGAAAGTAATTTAGCGTTGGTAAAACATTTTCTTCTATTCTACGGATGCTTTCTTATATTGGGAATGGAAGTTCGTCCTATCACTGGGATTTTCTGCAGCCCTCATTCTTTTTCGCAGCGCACGGACCTTTTTCTTGAGTGTATGGAGCTTAGAATTCCACCATTGGGGTATATTATGAAACCGGATCTTATTCATTGGGAAAATTAGAATGCATATGAAAGCGATGTCTTGTATGACATAATTTGTGACATTATAAATTTCATCTGAGGTGCATGTAACATTAATGTCTTCAACATAATGTTGCAGGGATTAATTGAGGTCATAAAGGTGATATGTCTGGAAGTTGTATTAAGTCGAGTAGAAGTGTAAGTAAGTGCTGAGGTGGAAGAAGATATAATTGTCTGGTCTGAATAATCTGGGGTCATACGAGACGGTGCAATCCAGTTGGGATTTGTAGGTGCTGATGGAGATTAGGGTGATATCAGGCCAAACTTTGTCTGTGGTGGCTTCAAAAGTAGGTGGAGAATCAGGGTATTTAAGTTGTGTGTGTGTGTGGTGTTCTCTCCACAATAAAATCTTCTTGAATATGCCTCTGCGGTTGTTATTGTAAGCATTTCCAAGTCCTTAACCGTTTTACATACGTAACATACTGGCCAACAAGACGCTTCATTGTAAAACACCTCAAATTATTGTGCTGTTCAAAATTTGTCTGCGTCAAAAAATTGGTGTTGGTGCTGAACTCTGGTGCCTGCCTATTCGGAGCATCGGCGACTCTGGTGCCTGCCTATTCGGAGCATCGGCGACTCTGGTGCCTGCCTATTCGGAGCATCGGCGACTCTGGTGCCTGCCTATTCGGAGCATCGGCGACTCTGGTGCCTGCCTATTCGGAGCATCGGCGACTCTGGTGCCTGCCTATTCGGAGCATCGGCGACTCTGGTGCCTGCCTATTCGGAGCATCGGCGACTCTGGTGCCTGCCTATTCGGAGCATCGGCGACTCTGGTGCCTGCCTATTCGGAGCATCGGCGACTCTGGTGCCTGCCTATTCGGGGCATCGGCGACTCTGGTGCCTGCCTATTCGGGGCATCGGCGACTCTGGTGCCTGCCTATTCGGGGCATCGGCGACTCTGGTGCCTGCCTATTCGGGGCATCGGCGACTCTGGTGCCTGCCTATTCGGGGCATCGGCGACTCTGGTGCCTGCCTATTCGGGGCATCGGCGACTCTGGTGCCTGCCTATTCGGGGCATCGGCGACTCTGGTGCCTGCCTATTCGGGGCATCGGCGACTCTGGTGCCTGCCTATTCGGGGCATCGGCGACTCTGGTGCCTGCCTATTCGGGGCATCGGCGACTCTGGTGCCTGCCTATTCGGGGCATCGGCGACTCTGGTGCCTGCCTATTCGGGGCATCGGCGACTCTGGTGCCTGCCATTTACTGGCATACTCTGGCATCTGCTGGCACCCGACCTTGTTTTTACCAGCAGCAGATGGTACTCTGGGTAATTTTTAGGTAAAATCTGTTAATCGAAATTTTGCAACTTTGTTAAGTATCTTTGGAAATTCATTCTTCTGTTAATTCATATTAATAGACGTGGTTTAATTTGCAAAAGTCAACAATGTTTATAGAAACTTGAAACTATTCTTTGCAAATTGCTCTTATAAAATCAATTTCGTTAAACAGATTCTCTGGTAGTTTCTAAATAAAAATATTCATAAAGTTTGCTTGTACTACTGGAAAAACTTTAATTGCGTTGCTAGTACTAGTGAGTTAATAATTCTTTTCACTATGCTAAATGCAATGCTTGTCTTCAGTCAGAGGGCTTGGTAAGTGTTTTCGATAAACATTGAAACGCAAACTAATACTTCAAAATAATTTGAGAGCTATATTCTGTAATATTTTAGGGAATTTGACTTAAAATATAACTTGATTTCCATGTATATGTTTCAAATTTTATCTTAAAGCACTTTATAACATATCAGTTTCATGATTGAAAGTTCATACGTTTTTTTATTTATAATTTATCGTCTAATCTCGTGGATTTAATCTTTTTTTAATAACTTAGCATTGTAAATGTGAAATATTAGACTACATTATACAAGTGACTCTTAGGATGTTTTTACAAAACTTCGAATAGTTTTGGTTGACAAGATCTGTAAATGTACCAAATTTTAACTAATTGTTCTATATATTTCAATGGTGATAAAAGTATTGCAGAAAGTTTAAAATTGCAAGTATTATGTGTTATAGGTATTTATAAACTGAGATAAATATATTTACTAAAATTGCATAAAACTGTTTCTGAAGTTATCAGATTAGGGCGATAATTTGAGGAATACTCAATATTTGGAAATTAAATGACATTAAATTTTAATTGATCAGCATGAATGAGAGATTTTAATTGTACAGCCTAAAAGTGTTTTCATGTATGTCAAAATTTAAATTGTATTTTTTAAAAGCACCTGGATGTTGTGAAACGCATCTCGATGTGTATAAATGTATGAATTCCAAAATATTGTTTATAAAGCAGTTATTTGTACTTTAGATTTATATATTAAGCAGGATTAATTTTAATAGAAGTTAGTATTAATTGTATGCCAGATTGTTAGCCATCAAAAAAGCTTTCAAAAACTGTAAAATAGTAGATAAGGAAAAACTAAATTTATGGAGAAATGAATATTAATTTTATGCTTTAGATTCATGGAAATTAATTAATGCAATAGTTTGTAAAATTTTCGGTGATAAAGTTTTGCAGGATTAATAAAATGGACTCAAACAAGAGATTGAAATTTCCTGTAAATAGTAAACTTGAATAGAATAAATATGGACAGGAAAATCAGTTTTAGTTAACTGTTAAAACTTAATTCTTTTTTCTTACATAATTCTTTTTGGAAAATCATAAAATAAAGTAAATTCATACGCTCTGTTTACTTAGTTCTCCAATTTTACTTTGCATAATTCTAATTTACAAATTTGTTTTAAACAAATATTTATTTCAAAGATATTCTTTTAAAAATTCAAATCATAAAGTACTATAAATATATCGCCTTTCATCACCAAAATTTCAATCTTGTCAGTAAATGCTTAATTTTTGAATCGGATAAGGATTTTATTTCGTAAATTGCGTGTAATTTTCCACTAAATCCTTTAGGGGGTTTTATATCACATAAAATTGCCAAGTATATTCACATATACTTGGATATACATCCACTCAATCATAAATTTCTAATTCTAAATCGAGAAAATTGAGAGAAACAAATTCTTTGAACGGTAATGCCTAAATGTATAGTTCTTAAAAAGCTCTGCTATTCTCTTAATTATTTATGCTTTTGTTACAAATGTGATAGCAATTAGCATGTATTTAAAAAAAAGCTATTTAAAAGCAGAAATACTCTGGACTGTTATCTAAAATTTCCAAAAAGAATTGCTATCATTTTTAAATTGTGTATAACATTCTGATATAAATAACTAAACAAATATTACTTAACAATAACTTAACAAAATTATATTAACCATAACCCGTAAAGTATAGATTTTGCGAGCAGGATAGATGGACTCTTGTGTTACGCTACTAAACTGAACGTGAATAAATTCTGAAATATCGGATTAACATTAAATAATTATAAATCGTTTTATATTAAAGTTTGAACAAATTTTCAATAATTCAAACATTTATAAATTTCAAATTTTTATTAATAAAGATTGATAATGTGGCTATTAAAAGTTAACGTAGGTAATAACTTTACCATTAAATAAAGCAATCCCATAAACCTCAGTAATATTGTTACTTACTACATCATTAAACTCTAATTTTGAAATGTCTTAATTCCTTTAACTTAAGTATTTCAGTATGAATTTCCAGGAAAATCAATAGAATATTTGTCCAATTTTCTATAATCCTGAAAACTGAAAATATTTCAATAGGAATTTAAGCTTTCTGGCAAACAAAGTTCCGGATAGCATCTGCTTATAGAAATTTAAAAATAAAAAATTTCGTAGTTTTCTGAATGGTAAAATAGCTAAATATCTTGGGAAAAAATTAAGTATATATAAGACATGGGTGTTTGAATAATTATTTGTAAAATACACTATGTAGTTCTATATAGTACATTGCTTATTTTTTTGAAAATTAATACAATCTCTATTTTAAATAAATTGTTGGGATGCAGCTGTTTTCCAAACATTGGTGTCTTGTCTGGAGGAGTCATCAGTTTTAAAATTGGGTAAGTCAAATGATTTTCTAGAATCTATTAAATATATATACATATATTCATTAATTACACTACTTGGCACTTTGAGGAGAAGGTTTCAATGTAGTCTTAAAATACGGATAATTTGAATTTTCGAAATGATGTAGCGCAGTATTATATAATACACATTCTTCGTTGTAAATTAATTGTAATTATCTCAAAAGGAATAGCGAAATTAGAATGAAGTTATACTCTGTGATTGCATTTATTTCTCATCTAAAAAAACACCTTCCTTGTGAGAAGGCCTTTAAAAATGTACGAATACCACTAATTTAAGCTCAAATTTACTTAAGTTATGCAACAAAATGATGAGGAAATTTATCAGAACAGCTATAGTACTTCTTTCTTATTTTAAATACGTGATACATATTTAAAAAGCTTGCGATTAAAAAACCTATAAAATTCTTTCTCCAGTTTAAAGTATAAATACCATTAATTTAAAAAAGCTTGAATTCTGATTCAAGTTTTCTACGGTATTTAAGACATTTTCTTAGATTTCTGTAATCTATATATATACTGCATATTGCAAAAAAAACTGGTTAATAAACTTGTTTGAAAGAACTCGGAAAATTGAAATATTTAACCTGAAATCTAATAAACATTAATCTCTATTGATTTGGTCATTATTTCTGTTATGAAATATATTTCCTTTGGGAAGGCTAAATATAGTAAATTTTATTATTTTTAAATTTCAGTCTCTTCACAAGAATAAAAGCTATTTGAGAATTCATCAGAACTTCTTTGCATTATAACTTAATAAGTAATTGATTGTCCTCCAGAATTTTGTCCTGATTTGAATTAAAAAGCTACACAGAATAGAATTTTATATCGGTACCTGCTTTAGATATAAGTCAGTAAGAATTCATTTTTTTATTCATTTGAGTAAATTTTGAATACAATTGTAAACAATTTTAAATCTTCTAAATTTGAATCTTGTGTAGCACCAATTTGACTTCCTTTTGATGTTGCTTATTCCACGATGTAGCTTAAGCAATGCAACACTACACTGCGGAGCTTCCGCTTCAAGAGCTGAGCTGGCAGCCGAATGGTTGGCGCTCTTGCCTTCGGTTCCACAGTCCGTGGGTTCGAATCCCACCTTGGGCATGGATGTTTGTAGTGGTTCGGAATCCACTTTTGACTATAGGTCCCGGTCTAATTAGCCCTCCTGTACAAAAAATGACCTTTGACCGAGAAACCTTCCGGTGTTTTAGATTCGACTTAATTTAAAAAATATATAAAATAGTAAATCCGCAAACAGTTAGGTTTTATTGTTTAAACATATAAACTTAATTTTACTACCTAATAATTTAATTCTAAATTTAATTCTAAATAATTTAATTCTAAAAAAATTAATTTTTCTTTGTAGAAAACTCACTTTTCGTCAAATTTAATGGAAATTATAGAATTATAAATTCCGTAGGGAAATTTTAATAAGGAAATTTATGTTGTGATCCATTTTGCACTTAACAAATCGGATTTCTCTTCCATAAAAGAGAAATGGCATGTCTTTAAAAATATAAACTGCCTATAAAAACTTTCTTCCTTTAATATTAAGCGAACAAATTTATAAGGTTTAGTCATTCAAAATTAAATCTAGTTTTCTCTCGGTAAAAAGCTTTGTGAAAACTTAGAAATGATCCATCAATATATTGTTTAAAATTAAGATTTATATCGAAACATTTTTTACGCTATCGATAAGTACTTAAGGATTCTCTCACATTTAGGATTATAATGATTAATAGATTTTCAAAAATATCTAGTGTTGCAAATTTCTTAATTTTTCTATTTAAATCTAACCGTAGGTCTTATTATTTTATTAAACTATACTGTATTTTTATTTATATGTATTTGCTTTTATTAATACTGAGTGATTCGCTAGAAAAACCTTTCGCTAATTCTCTCGACATATTGAAACATTTATAATCTATAAATAATAAATACAAGAATAACGATATAATCCTATGTTTAAAAAAAACTTGTATTTAGTTCCCAATAGTCGGAAGAGATGAATAATAAAGATGTCTGATCCCACTCAGAATTTTTTGAGAATTTCGTATTTAAGGCAGATCAGTTTTTCAATTATATTCCTGATATTCGATGTCTATTAATGCACATATGATTTCAAATTTTTCATCCTTAGAGTATGATTGTAGTTTTTGTAACCTTATTCTAAATGTAAAATATAATTAAATGAATTTTAAAAAATCGTCGTAATTATATATTTATGTAAATAGTTTACAACATCACTTTTTTTATTTGCTGATAAATTAATTTTTGAAAAAATTAAAACTTGGCACCGCTACGCAATTTCATGGCAATCAAGCCCGATACGCCTCCACCTCCCAGGATTTATAGTAAGAATTTTAACATTTTGAAAAATTACTTTTTGTTAGTTTGTACTTCACAATTCATATAGATAATTAGATGGCGTATTGAAATTAAATAAATTTAAATATTGCATCATAAGTAATGTCATGAGTATGCAAATTTATATTCAATTAACTGATTGGTTTCTTTAATCGAAATATGATTTTTTCGAAATTTTCTGTTAATTTATGGGATTTGACATTTTATATTGCGATGTGTATCTAAATAGCTTTTTAATGCACTCAAGAACATTGGAAATAGTGGACCAAGAAGGAATCATCGGATTGAGATGAAATACCAGTATTGATAGACTAGAATCTCACTGCATTAAGGCAATTTAACCAATATAATGTGCACAACTGAATAAAAACAATGCAACATCAATAGCGCGTCACAATATCTCTTTGCCGAGCTGGTAGCGGAATGGTTAGCGCTCTTTCCTTTGTTTCAACAATTCCTGGTTTCAAATACCACCTCAACTTTGGATGCTTTCAGTGGTTTGGAATCCACATTAAACAGAAGGTCCTGATCTCATTAGCTCTCTTGCGCAAAATATGACTAATGATCCAACAAATAGCAAGCAATCACGTGTTTCCATAAATGTCGAAACAAGATACTTTATTGAAGTCATTAGACGACTGATGTCCAGAATCAGATGGATTGACAAGCCTTTCTATTCTTATATAATAAACAGCTATTTCTATATAATACTGAAGGACGCGACAGCATCTGGAGTTTCAGGTGGTGTCCAAAGACCTATCAGGGACAAGTCAGGGGAGTTGTTTGCCTATAGAACGTTTGAACAAGAGGTAGGAAGTCTTAAGCAACTCGAGATGCTCATTAATGAGCATTTTCTAACAAGAAAGTTTTTATTATGGTTCCAATTTTAGAACAGGTAATCATATTGGATCATGAGTTTAGAATGTTAACACGGAGCCATTAAGATTGCACATACAACTAGAATGGACCTACCCCAAGACGAATAAACCTGCTGGCTTCGCAGTGCGTAGTGTGACAGTGTTTTACTATTCACCATAGCATCTTCTCACATAAGCGGTTGTCCTGCTCCCGGAATGAACCATCAAAACTGAACAACATTTGGCCATTCTGACATTCCACGGATCTGACCTGGCACTACTGTAGACGGTGATACAAGTGTTCTATTATTAAACGCAGCATACGAAGAGGGAGTTGAAAGCTGGAGTAGCATTGGTGATTTAGATTGTTGCGTTGAGGGTCATTAAGTTCCATGACTGCTTGATGTTCGATGCTTCAATTCCCTCGATTAATCTCTTGAATGGCTCCATTAATGTTATTTCCTCCTAACTTAATCTGACGGTATTCCGAACTATATACTTTGCTAGCATTACGAATTGTCTAGTATAGTTTATAGGCCGATAATGAAGCTCCTCATTTCGCGTAAGTGTGAGATGTGTCTTCTAACACGACTACCTGCCATTCATCTAAGTACTGAGAATCAGAATTGTAATCGCGGTAGGTATATAAATCTTCAATTCAATGAAATGTAGGAATAACTTTCCAATCGCTGCTCCACTATAGAATTGGTGGTTTTGTGTATTTGCTTCAATCTTGCATAAGGGATCTTGTTATATTTTGCTGAAGTTTATTGGTTGTGTTTTCCTTGCATGTTGTGCTTCCAGTGTTCTTGAGTATAATTACTCTTAAGATCACTAGAGCTCGGACGTTCAGGAAAAACATTAGATCAAACCAAAAATATTGAGTCTTTACCAATATATTTACATTAAATATTAATATAAAAACTATTTTAACAGCAAGCTTTTTATTAAAAAATAGTTAAAATTTCAATTTTAGACAAGAGTATGGCTCTTTTGTAAAAGGTTCGTATTTAGTTTTTGTAAGTCTTTTTTTATGAAACAGGCCTAGTTTAAAAAGTTAAAACTTGCCTAATGTAGTCAAAAACTAGGAATTACGTTTTAGAGAGGAATCTTACATTACGTTATATTTATGAAAAATAAAGGAAGCTGTATTTTCAAACCGAAAGTGCTAAAGAAAAGGGGTATTTCGCTTTTTATATTTTTCAGTGTGTTTATTAATAGCCATAAGCATGATGCCCTTATTTGGCTTACACATTTGGGAAGAAGTGGCAACATAGCCAACATCAAAAACAAAATCTTTACTTTAAAGGCTTTTGCCACAAAATTTAAGAATTCCTGAAACCATTAAACACGCTATTTAAAGAAATGAAGTTATTAGTATGAAACTTCTGTTTAATTATTCTTAGCTAGGAAATGAAGCAAAAGTTTGAATATATATAGATATTAACTTTTTAATTTAATTTTTAAGGAATGTTCAGCAAAATTGCATAAAATATCCGTTTTGCTTTTTCTTTTAAATAATACTTTTATATCGCTCATTTCTTTTCTTTGCTTTTGTTTCTTTTCAAAGAATATTGTCACTTGCCCAAATTAAGATTGATGCTCATTAGTTTCTTATAAACAAATTATCTTGTTAAAATTTACTTAAAATTAAAAGATTTCAATAAAGGTTTGTTACATGTGTAATTAAAGTTATGGTTAATTTTGTCTTTAAATCTATTTGGAAACAAGATGACAGCAACATAGATACCTTAAATGGCTTGTAAAGTGTCTTTGTGAATTTACTCTGTATATGCAGTACAAAAACGTTTATTTGTATAACCTTCACTTATTATAGCACATCCCTTTTTGGATTAATGCGCTAAATACCCATAAGAGACACGTTAATCCACGAATGACACGCGCTGAAAATTCAATTCAATGAAATTTGGTTAATACTGTCAGTTATAAAAAATGTAGTTTCACATACGTAAGATTTAAAAAAAAAATTTTAATGCGCCAATTTATGATCAAAAATTTAATTGTTCTTTTCCCTTCTATAAAACTTAACTATTTACTATTAGTGTGACTTAACACTGCTGCAAATTAAGTTTTTATGAAAAAAATTTTGATACTCCCAACATGATAACAGTGAAATATGAATTGTATTTCACTAGTATAGAAATGTCCTTTGCGGCTTGAAATTGAATTCAATTAAGAAGTAATTTTAAATGATCCAGTACAAAATTGCACTCTACTACAGCAATAGGTAATTGCTTTTAATTGAGCAACTAAAGCAATAAAATTTTTAGAGGCGAGAAAGATCGTAAAATGATCATCTGAAGAACCATTTTAAATTTCATTTAAATAATTTTTTAACCCCTTCTTATAAACAAGAAATATTTATAGCTTAATATATCATTGCATACTCAACATAAATATCCATCCCGTAATTTGATTCGTTAGTGAGACCTTTCTCAGCTGGTGAGTAATAGATTCTGGCCTTCAGTTCAGAAGTTTGCGAGTTTGATTAGCATCTAAATCTAACGCTTGTTGTGGCTCGGAGCTTACTTCAAGCAATAGGTCGTTGTTAAAATAGTTCTTTTGTACTTAAATCACTACAGAAAATCTATAAACTTTAGATAACTAATCCAGATTTCCTGTATGACCGAATATTTTGCGGGTATTTTTACGTGGAATATAAACAGTTTGGTTTTTAATTTGAAAATGTTGATTCAATATCTCACGCATGAGTGATTTAAAGGTTCAAAATCCACTTTAAATACTTAGTGGCTATGAAATTGGTCTTCATGCTTAAAACCCTGAGTGACAAAATTAATACAATTGGACCGTTGAAAGTAAATCATTCTAACATCAAATCATAATTTTATTGAAAATGTAAAAAATGTATTTATTCGTTCAACAAACTTATTTTATATTGAATAAATTATCCGATATTTTCAACAACTCGAATTTTTTATTCAGTGAAATCAAGATTTGGGACTTAGAATAAAAGTTACGCTTTCAGTCCGTGGAACATTTTCTTAAGTTGAGACTTCAAAAATAATTTGATTGAGGTAGTTTTTAAAAGTAAACTTTAGTCACTTGAAATTAAAACTCCTTAAAATATTCTTTTCACAATAATAGGGCAGTCTGTTACCAAGTGTACAAAGCCTAACTGGAATTTTGATGGGTGCACATGTAAATTATAAGCGATAAAAAGTAGCTTATAACTAGTTCTGATACTTTTTCCCTACTCAATTTTCAATACTCTCTTTAAAGGTCAACTACACTAGTTGGAATTAGTGTTTAAAATTAACAAATTTATAAAGATATTAGAATCAGTTTAAAACTGGTGCAATGACTTTCTGAAATTTTGCTGATAAATTATTTAAGTAGGTTTCCATGTTCATTAATACAAATTTTTGATTTCATTGAAATGTCAAGGTGGAAATTTCAAAATTCCTTTACTGCTTAATAAGATTGTTGAAATATTAGGTACCTCCATTTTAAATAAAAAAATTTCTGATTATTAATAAATTTGTACAAAAAGAATTGACAATTTTAAAAGAATTTGATGGAGAAACTTGCATAACGCATCTGAAACTGATAAAAATAAATTCTTCGGGTTGGAAAAATTATGTATCAAACTCCTTTCATGATGAAAAAACTAAAATGTGCCAGTTACTTAGTATACCAACTTGCACCTTAACTTAATATAAAAGTATATTCTTTAATGTGGAGGTGAAGGTGGAAAAATTAAGTAAAAATAAACCGGTCATCATGAAAAGAGCTGAAGTTGATGTGCAAATTAAATACCATATGAACTAGCATGTTGACCTAAAAATATAGTGCAGTGGTGGAGGTAGAAAAATAATATAAAAATAAACTGCTTTCATGATGAAAGAAACTAAAATTAATGTGAAATTTACGTTTTTTTTTGGGTGTGGAGGTGGAGATGAAAAAATTATGTAAAACTGTTTCATGATGAAAAGAACTAAATTTAGTGTGCAAATTATATAGCATATGATCTAGCACATTATCATAAAAGTATATTGGAAAAGTGGAAGTGAAAGAATTAAGTGAAAATAAACTGTTTTTATGATGAAAGAAACTAAAATTAATGTGAAATTTACTTATATATGAATAATAGAATCTGAAAATTGAAATAACCATTTCCATGCCTACATTTCATGAAAATATGTAAGTTGTGTTACAATAATGCTTTAAAATCCAATGTTCACGCAATATCTATAATTCAACTATTTTTTTAAACTAGTGAGAATATTTTTTTCAGATATCTTTTCATTCTCAATTTCATAATTTCTTATAGAACTTGTATATCTTGAAATTTATCTTTGAAAAACTTTTACCCTGGAAATGTTCATGTCTCAAGCTGTTAATCTATTTTTTGTTTTTACATATTTTTATTACAAATATTAGATCACAATGAAATGAATTTTTTTGTAAACTTTAAGACTTCATTTAATGTTAGTTTATCACATTAGTTTTGTTCTAAAATATAGCGCCATTTTAAAGGTAGCTTCACAGTGCCTATGACATATTGGTTCTTACTGTAAAAAATCGATTAATTTATAGTCTTTTGATTAAAATTTATCTCCCAAAAAGTTAAGATCATTATTGTTTTGGCACAATGTTGTGTTACCCTGCTCTCATTCCCCCAATCACCACCCATCGGAAAACTAAGTCAATCTATGTAAACTTTAAAAACTTGATTCATCATGTTTTGTGTTTACTTCACGCTAGCTAGCTGTGTGCAAATTGCTTAAAACTGTTTTATGCGTCATCTACAACTCAAGATTGATGCTGCGACTAATATTGCTTTTGACTTCAATCTTTAATGGTATTTTTGATGGAACTATTTTTCAAAATTGATATTTTAATTGAAATTCCTGACGACAATATGAAAGGCAAATTTTCACAAAGTGGGCTGCAGTACCGGCATTATAAATACCATTCACAATTTTAACCGTTAGGATTGATTTTTTTTTTGCCTTTATGAAAGAAATTAGTTTTCACTTAGCTTTCCTTTTTAACACCACGTAAGCAACTTGAATAAATCTAAAATTCATCAAATAACTTTGTCACGTCATCCTTTCAACGAACATGAACCTGAAATTGCTTAATCGATGCGTTTGGAAGTATCGACCATTACAGCTATCTACTGAAAAAATGAAGGACTTTTTTGCCCAACCTGTAATGTATAAAAATTAAGGGCTAAAAGACCAGTTTCTAAGAACATAGATGCCGGCATCTATTTTAGACCATATTTCCACTTGAAATTTAAATGCTGTAAACTATAAGAGATTCTAAATATTGAAGTTATAGTGAAAAATGCTACAAATTTATATTTAAAAGATATTTAAAAATTACTGGGAGTTATTTTGTTAGTGTAAGAAGTATGAAGATTAAATTCAAATAATTCCAATAACATACAAGAAAACTTCCATAATTAGGCTTCTATAATCCAACGCTTACAAATATTTGATTAAACTTTGTAAATTGAAATTTAATTGTCTTCTACTCTACTTGAAAAATAATGTATGCATCTCATTTATTTAAATAAGTAAATAAACAATTTATTGCGTGAAGAGAAGCTGAAAGCACAATGACTATAGAAAAACAAATTATTTTAGTCCAGGACATATGAGAGATTTAATTAACTTTTCATAATTATAACGAGCGTAAATGATCATTTATTTCGAAAATGCTGTATTTCATTTTACATATGTATATACATATGAGGAATTTATAAAAAGAACCGCTCAAAACTAAAGTATATACACCAACAAATTTTCATAATCTGTCCCTCTTGTGACATGACATATCCAGAATACAATCGAGCGTATTCCATACATTTTGAAGTGGTTAATTCTACTGAATTGTACATTATTTTAGTTCTTTCATAAGATAACAATATTCCAAATTTTATTTAACGTCTTTGTGGCGCGGTTTGTCTTAAGCAGGACCTTGTGCCATGAAATTTCTCAGAATCATTTGTGGTAATTAGTTTCTTGAAACTGCCGATAAAATCTTCTACATTAAATTATATTGATGAAGGAAAAATTTGAGGTTTTTGCTTTGAGAGGGTTGAGAGGAGGCTATACATGCATCGAAGGAGAGGCAATATTCGTTAGTAAAAACTTGCATTATTTTTCTGGAAATAAAGATTATAACTAAATAATCATAAAATATGGAAGTGGTACATTAAACGGCTCAGGTTTAGAAAAAATAAAAAATTACGCTTCAAGAAAATAACTAGGATGTTTCAATTCAACATTCCCCGAAATATCTTGCACGTACCTGAGCCGCTCGCCAACCCAGAAGCGAAATGGGTGGAATCTTCATCATATACTCCGTCTGAGTGGTCCCTGGACAGAACCAGCTGGAGGTGGTGGAACCGTTGGTGGTAGTGGAACCGTTGGTGGAGGAGCTGATGGAGGTGGCGATGGGGAAAATAAACCTAGGAAGCTGAGATTACCGGAGGATGATCTGTTGAAGGTGGTGGGCTATAATTAGGAGGTGGAGATGGACTTTGAGCATTAGGGGAAGGAGACGAATAATTGGGGGAGGTGGGAGTGGAAGAATTGGAAGAGAAGGTGGATTTTGAGGTTGAGGAATAGGTGGAGATGGAAAAGGAGCGTACCTTCTCAAAACGACTCTGGGTTGATTTCTAACTATGGCCCGGATTGTTGTCACTGCGAGGTGCCGCCTTCCTGTTTTAAAGATGATATAAATTTAGTATTGATGTTTAATATTCCAGAAATAAACATTCCCTACATTGAAATTAATCATGTACCATAAATTTCTCATAACAGTGAAATGTACAGGGATTACGTAAATGATTCATTCGTTTTGAAAATGTTATATTTCTGAAATAATTCTGTAAACACACGAGTGAGATGTGAAAAGAACTTAAGAAGACTGCATATGAATGGGGATAGAAAGTGTCTCTTAGCTTTCACAGTTGGTGAAGCAGAACGAGGTCATTATCAGTGGAATAAGGAGATATCCAATGATACAAATATGTTTGCACGGCTATAATATACAAATAAACATAAGCAATGTGTTTCAAAAGACATTATGAAAAATAATTATTTGTTTAAATTAAGCATTTCGTGATTTTATCGATTATACATCTGGGAGCCGAATGACCTACATGTATTTAGCCAATAAGCTCTTATTAATGATTTATATGGAATGAATGTGATTGAATATTTTCTTCAAAGAGCATTATACAATCTTATCTGGTAAAACATAATACGCAGATTACTATATAAAGCGAAACTACTTCATAAATTTCTTTGAGACCTTTGTGGGAAAACACTATAGTGAATACATTCTGTTAAAATGAATGCATGAATTCTCGTTTCGTAGAAAGTGTCAAATTACTTTACGGTGGTGAAAATTTCAACTTATGGAGTTGAACCGTATACGCGTGACATGCAAAGACAAGGAGATACTAAGGAAGGCACTTAATCAGTACATACAATGGCCTCCAAAAGTTAAGTAACAACCGGTTTTTTTGGCCTAATTTGCAAATGAATGTAGAAACACCAAATTTGGATGGCATGTGCACAAAACATATATTTATCGACTGCAACATAAAGTTTACTTAAGAAAAAGCAAAGGATTTACATTAAAAAAATGCAATCTCTAAAAAAGTCCACTCTTGGAAAAAAGAATAACAGGTTTTATGTGGTAAAATGTAATAGAAGCATAAGAAAAATGAGTTTTAATGAGGGATATGCCCACCCTAGCTTACATGCATTGGCGGCATCGACTTTGCATGCTGTCAATTAAGTTGTCGGTTCCCGAAATTATAAGCGAAGACCAGACACAGAGTAAGCTTTGTTCCAGCTCTCCTAAAGACCTTGGAGGAGGATTTAAAGCAGCAACCTGTCTATCAAGATAGTCCCACAAACGTTCTATTGGATCCAGTTCTGGAGATTGAGCTGGCCATTCCATTCGCTCCAAACCAAGATCCTCAAGATATTCCTCAACAACTACAGCTCGGTGAACTCGTGCGTTATCCATCAGAATGAAATTATTGCCACTTGCATCGGCATATGGGCGGACGTATGGATCAAGGATCTCATCCCAATATCTCACACCAGTCAGTTCCTCCCTGGAACACATGCTGGTCAGTGTAACCACTGATTGAGATACCTGCCCAAACCATTATTCCACCGTCACGCTAACTGTCTCTTTCCACAATATTGAATTGTTATCTGGTGTTTTTTTCCCTCCAGATCCGAAGAAATCCTGAATCGCTCTCCAATGTGAATCTGGACTCGTCTGTGAAGAGTACAGAAGCCCATTGTCTGGTCCAGGAAATGTATGGTTTTTTTTAAGATAAGTGAGCCCTTTGTCTTCCGGTGAGGGGGACACACACAACTAGTCGCCTTCGTACCGTACTAGTGGATGGATATTCTTCTCCCCTATGCTACAGAGGTCTGCAACAATTTGTGGAACAGAAATTCTTCTCCTTTGGACTGAAAGAGCTATAAAACTGTCTTCTGCAGGTGTTTTGAATCGTAGTCGGCCTGGAACATGTCTTCTGGATACAGAAACTTCAGTTTGACATTGAATCCAGAGACGGTGGACCACACTGCGAGACACATTAAAGCATCAGCCTGTGATAACCCCATTTCCATCCATCCATCCGACCACCATCTTAACGAGTCGGGCAAACGGCTTCTCTCAAACATTGCGGGACCTTACTGCCTATTGTCAAGGAAACTGCTAACAAAAGTTGTAAATCAACAAAAATTACACGCTTAATTACGAAAAGCTTATATTTGCTATTTTTCTCTCACTCATATATAGCTAGTTTGATCTATAAAAAAGTGGCAGCTACCGTTTTTGCATAAATTTGCATCCATCCGAGTTCGTTTTTCATTTTCGTTTTTATCATTTATATAAATTGTTTTGTTAGTGTCATTTTTTTATGGTGAACTTCGAAAAACATGTTGTCCCTTAACTTTTGGAAGCCTGTGTAGTTTAACAGGTATCACCTTCCTTCGTATATGTCCAGCAAAGCCAAGACAGCACCTTTCAAATGTTGCCCGTTCACCGCTGCAAAGAGGATTTCGCTGAAAACCGTAGGAAAAGTAACAAGATGATTTTATAAAATAATGCGCCGACAATGGTGCTATTTACAAATGAAGTAAGGAAAAATGAAATACTTGACAAAATAGATGTACAAATAGTGATGCGTCTCACAAAAGTCCATAAAAGTTCTTAATAACTTGACTAGTTCATTAAAGTGTATTCGAAAAAGAGTATCAGTCTGAATCGAAGAGTTCTAAAGTTAAAGAAGCAGGAAAAGAACAGCATCCAGTTCTGCGAGGTGTGGAGTATCCTCAGGGAGTTGGATGTTATTGTGCTGGAGGTGAAGCCTTGCATACATCCAGGCAATTACGATTCAGGAAGTTAATAATCCAAATGATTTTGTGCATTAAGTGTGGTGAACTGATGATATAGCGATAGAGTGGGACAGTGTTGATCATTGATTCTGGTTTACTGACATGCCATTTTGAAGTTAATGTGCAGTTGAAGATGTAATGGCCCAGATCCCCGAAGATGCGGTACACACAATTGCTCGAAGATCTCCCGAATCTATTAAAATATTGCGGAGTGGCTGTGTGGCCTGTAAAATATTGTGCGGTAAGAGGGTTGTTGACAATTCTATCGGTTGAAACCTCTGGGTAGAAGTTAAATATTCCACCTTCGGTGATGGTGTTCTATAGTTCTGACCACTGATCATGAGCAAGTTTGCGAAGTATTATGGTGAGGTGGGATTTTGGCCATTTAATCTTATTGGAAAACTCCGTTTGCGACGTTGCAGCTTTGGAAAGGTTGTCTGCCATATCATTTCTAAAGTTATTATTGTGGACTTTAATCCATTGGATGAAGCATTTCGCTGAGGTATCAGAGGCTGGTTTGAATCTGTTGGATGGTGGGACTTCGATGTTCATGGTTGAGGATTGTTGCTATTGATGATTCGCCGCTGTGAAAACCGCGGTCTGTTAAAATCGTAAAGCTGCTGAATTGATTAAGTGCACGATTGGTGGCCTGAAAGATTGCAAGCGATTTTGCTTTAAAGACGCTGTTGGGGTGGTCTTTCAGACCAGTTCAGACCAGGAAGTAGAGGTATATGCAAATACTAATAGGATGAGAGATGGTGGTATTCTCCATGTTGTAATCCATTTGTTGTATATGTTGGTGATTAAATATGTAATCCTGGGGAATTCTTAAGATGCGTGTTTTGGCCTGCTTCCATTTCCGTCGTGATGTGTATGAATACTTTTGTTTATATTCAATCAGTCCTCTAAATAATAAATTTTCTAGACGAGAAATATTAATAAGGAATAATTTAAATTTGAAAGGAATAAGAATTGAAACAAGAAAAAAGAATTTTTCTGAACCAGCTATTTTTGTTTACTTGCTGAAATATGTTATTAAATAAACTTCTAATTATATTTAAAACTGGTTAATTTATCATAGGTTCTAAGTGATTCCACGTCATCTCCTTGGATTTTTCTACCTGAACAGAATTTATTTGGTTCTCATGATGTGCAGCGCTTGATGAAACGGAGTCTGGTCTCAGAGATGGCATGCTCACTGTTGTCAAGCAGCTGTGGAGAACGATGCCTCAACCGTTCATCACGAGCGAAGAGATCAAGTACACTTTGGGGACGTTGATTCCAATAGAAAATAGAGAATATGTAGAAGCATTGTTTGAAATTCAAGCAAGAATTCGGGGACTCTGCTTACACTCCCCGATCTGAGACATTTGTCTCGATGTGCAATTCGAAATAAGATAAATGAAAACGGAAAGTTGCCAGAAGGTATGGAGCAATTGCCTATTCCTCCATCAATGAAAGAGTATTTACTGTTGGAAAGATAAAATTGTAAATTATCTATTTCTGTACCATGAATCAGCGTTAAATTCAAAGACAATGTATTCAAATGTATTAAATTGTAAAAATTTCACAATAAGCATTTTTATTTTTGTAAAAAATTTTTTAATTATCTTATCTCTGGATTTCGTTTCCTCAATCTACTTCAGTATGTGAGACACAAATTCCTACATTAATATCAAATTCAAAAATTTATTTTATTAAAATGCGTACCGGTTTTATAAATATTATTTAGAAACTTTTTCTTGAGTAAAATTATTTTTCAATTTGTTTAATTTAGCTTTCTTTCTTCAATTTAATATAATAGCTGTGAAAATATTATGTTCTTTTATCTTAGATTAGAAAATATATGTTCACTTTTGCCTTTGTTAATTTCTGTCAATATAATTTTCAATTGTTCTTATAATTATTGAAATTTCCCTATCTATTCTCATATATATAGCATTTTTTAGAAAATTATGTTTAAATTTAAGATTTTACTTCTCAAACTAACTTTAGTATGTGTTAAAACAAGGTTTCTTATTTACTTTCCGAAATTTTTAAACATTAAATTGAAAAATGTTTATTAAATTAACATGGGAATATTTTTGCGAATACTTATTCAAGTAACAACGAAAAGTTTAACTTATGACATTTGGTTATTCAATGAAAAAAATTCTATAAATTTTTCGATTAAAAAGAATAGCTTTCTCTCAAAAAAAAAATAATAAAAAAAAAGTTAAAGTAAGAAAGAAATAAAAAAAATTTTCATATTTGAAACAAATTTTTATATTTTTTGCCAATAATATAGTAATTTTATATTAATATTTCAATAAAAAAATTTATTCTCCAAATTCTTTTTTTATTACAGAAACTTAGAATTTTGTAGAATAAGACTTAAATACTTTTTAAAAGCAACCTGAATACATATAACATCATTTGTGTACATACATAAAGACATTTTTATATAAAAACATTTATTAATAATGTCTATAAAAAAGATTTATACTATAAACAAGAGAGAGCATGTGTTGAATACTGTTTCTTTAATAATTAGAAATTCTTTTAAAAATATTTTGGTAAAAATATTATTTTTATTAAAAATTAATATTGAACAAAATTTTTATTATATATGTAGATATTTTTAGTTTTTATTGTATTAAAAAAATAAATTCGTTACGCTATTAAAATATAAAGCAGATAATTCTAAATTTTTTATAAATAATTTTAATATTTAAATTTTTAAAGAACTTCAACTATCTGTTAGTATATTTTAAGAAAGTATTCAATAACATCAACCACTTCATTTATTGTTCATTGATGATGACCGCAGGCAAGTGTTACGAGAACGGTTTAATGAAACTTGACATGAAACACAGCTACAAAAAATAACGCGTCATTAGAAAAAAGCAAAATCACAAATTCTGAATATTGATCAACATGCTTGATCGTCTTTTCATTTGGGAATAAAATCAGCAGCTCATCCCGTATTTTTATACGTTTTTTATGTAGATGCGTCGTTCTTAGGTGGTGCTATTCAAAGTAAAGTTTTTGATGGAGGAAACTTTTTCCTGATGGAAAAGTTCTGTCCTATTGAATAAAACACTTAATGAAGCAAATGAATAAGTTACCAACTGAAAGATTTTGAAAATCTCTCTAAAATTTAAAACAAAAACCTTTGTTAACCAGGTTAAATAAACGCATTTAAAACTTCTTTAAAAAAATTGAAATATGCTAACATAGAAATCCTAAAATCATTTACCGGGAACATGCAAACAAAAATTATTTTAACCGACTAAATACATCTACGTTTTTGTGGAAAATTCCTTTTCGATCAACAAATTTTAAAGTTATAAGGTTGTAAAGGGAGTGCCCAACGCTTTAGTCTAGAATTAGTATTAGCATTTAAGCAACCATGTTAATGGACTATGGTTCGTCTGAATAATGATTGCATGATGACCGTCAAGATAGAAATGTAATTTTTTAGAGCATATATTATAGCTGCTTCACAATGCGTAATTTTTTTACTTAGATACATAACAGATTTTTCGTTTTGATTGTCATCCAGATAGGATAAAATTATCTCCACGCCTGGATTAGACCTTTATTTGTGATCAGGTCATGATAATGGGAGAAAACTCATCTTGACGGGAAAACAGTTGACAGAGTGGTAGAATGCCGGAAATAACGCAGAGGGCTTGCGACGACGTAGTTCGGAAGGCTCTGCTGATAGGAAGTGTGAATTGTCACTGAATGCTCGTGAAGTTCCTGATCTTGCGAGTAGTCATAGGCTGGGCCAAGACAGGGGGACCATAGTTTACAATTTCTTCAATGACGGCTGCAAAGTATTTTTAACACTTTTGGCTTAAGTGCGCAATTATTGCCAGTCATGCACTTGTACTTGGTTGCAATAGGGATAACCTTGTTCTTGATCTGTTGAACATGTGGCAGGAAAGAGTTTGTTGTCCATTGTAATTCCTAGATATTCTAATATGGTGTATTTAGGGATACTATTACCATTGATCCAAAGTCTTAGGTAGGATCGTAGAATTTTCTTGTGTTTGTTGAAAAACGTGGCCTTAGTCTTTGAAATGAAGATCTTGAGCTTATGTTGAGCAAAAAGATTATGGAAACTGTTGAGGGAATCTTGAGTATTTAATCCTTGTTTGGTTGGTGCGTTGACTATGAGAATTGCTTCATCTGCATATGCCTGTGTTTTTGTATAGGTAGGCCATGGGAAGGTGAGGAACTTGTTAAATAAGAGGTTCCATAATAATGGACCTAGCCAAGATCCCTGTGAGCACCCTCTGTTAATATTTTTTTTCAAGATACCAACGTTGTAACGTATTTCGACTGTTCTGTTGTGTGCAAATAGCTTTGGATTAAGTTAGATGTTACCTGGGTATTCAATACAATTAATGTCTGGTTAAGATTCCTAGCCACCAAATGATATCAAATGCACTCTGAAGATCCAGGCTGACAACTGTCGTATAGTGGTTTTGAGCTTTATTTTCATAGATATTTTGGAGAATGTTATTAATTGCGTGATCAGTAGAAAGAGAGATGTCTTCGAAAAATCAAATTGGTTGAGGCTAAATATGTTTTGATGAAGGTGGAAATTGAGTTTATTGATAACTAGTTTTTCCAGGACCTTATCCATGTTTAGCAAGAGACAAATGTGTCTATAAGAAGTGGGTAAAGTGGGGTCTTTTTCTTATGGAGAAGGATAGTTTGTGCCTATTTGAAGATGTTTTGGAAAAGTTGCAGTTGCAAGTTAATGTAATTGAGAGTGAAAAGTTTTGGGATGGCTTTATGAATTAGTTTAATAACGGTATTTTCAATGAAGTGTGGTCCAGGGGCTTTTTTCCTGCGAAGTCTTCTAATAATGAAATTATTCTTTTTGTTGGAGCATGGTAAGTCATGGAATCCAGATGGGGGGGTGTTTGAAGTGTCTAATGACAGCCTGTTCGGTAGTATCACTGAATGGGTCATCAGTAGGGAACACTTAATCGGGCACCGTTCGAATTCTGGAGCGGTATGAAAATTTTGCTCCTGCTAATCTCATGAAGAGGGCCATATGCATTAGTTGATTCGGTGCAGTATCTTTTCCAAGAAAGTAATTTATCGTTGATAAAACCCTTCTATTCTACGGATGCTTTCTTATATTGGGAATGGAAGTTCGTCCCATCCCCAGTATTTTCTGTAGCTCTCATTCTTTTTCGCAGCGCAAGGACCTTTTTCTTGAGTGTATGGAGGTTAGAATTCCACCACTGTGGTATATTATGAAACAGGATCTTATTCCTTGGGGAAGTTAGAATGCATATGGAAGTGATGTCTTGTATGACAAAATTTGTGACATTATAAATTTCATCTGAGGTGCATGTAACATTAATGTCTTCTACGTAATCTGGCAGGGCTTTATTGAGGTCATGAAGGTGATATGTCTGGAAGTTGTATTAAGACTAGTAGAAGTGTAAATAAGTGCTTGCTGAGGTGGAAGGAGATGTAATTGTGGTCTGAATAACGGGGCTCATCTGAGACGGCGCAATCCAGTCAGGATTTGTAGGTGCTGATGGAGACTAGGGTGATATCAAGCCAATCTTTGCCTGTGGTGACTTCAAAAGTAGGTGGAGAATCAGGGTAATTACGTTGTGTGTGGTGTTCCGCAATAAAATCTTGAATATGCCTCTTTGCCATTGCTATTGTAAGCATTTCTGAGTCCTTAACCGTTTTACATACGTAACATACAGGCCAACAAGACAGGTTTCATTTTAAAACCTCTAATGTGCTGGGCTTTCCTTCTACCATAAGCTGGTGTTGGTGCTAAACTCTGGTGCCTGCCAATTCCGAGCATCGGCGACTCGGGTGCCTGCCTATTCCGAGTATCGGGGATTCTGGTGCTTGCCTATTCCGAGCATCGGCAAACCTGGCACCCGACATTGTTTCTACCAGAAGCAGATGGTTCTCTGGGTAATTTTTATGTAAATTCTTCTGTTAATTCATGTTAATTGATGTGGTTGAATTTGCAAAAGTCAACAATAATATGTATAGAAAATTAAAACTATACTTTGCATATAGCTGTAATGAAATCAATTTTTGTAAACAGATGCTCTGGTAGTGCATGCATAAACATGTTCAAAAAGTTTATTTGTCCTACTGGAAAAACTAGTGTGCTGATAATTCTTTTCACTATGCTAAATGCAATGCTTGTCTTCAGTCTGAGTGCTTGGTAAATGTTTTCGATAAACTTTGAAACGCAAACTAATACTTCAAAATAATTTGAGAGCTATAATCTGTAATATTTTAACGGAATTTGACTAGAAATATAACTTGTGGTTTCCATATATATGTTTAAAATTTTATCTTAAAGCGCTTTATAACATATCGGTTTCATGAATGAAAGTTTATACTTTTTTATTTATAATTTCTCGTACAAGCTCGTGGATTTAATATTTATTTAACAACTTACCATTGTAAATGTGAAATGTTAGATTACACAATACAAGTGACTCTTAGTATGTTTTTACAAAACTTCGAATAGTTTCGGTTGACAAGATCTGTAAATGTACCAAATTTTAACGAATTGTTCTATTTATTTCAATGGTGATAAAAGTATACTCGTGTTATGTGAGAGCGGAAAGTTAAAATTTACAAGTATTATGTGTTTTAGCTGCTTATAAATTGAGATAAATATACTTATAAAATTGCATAAAACTATTTATCAAGTCATCAGATAATGGCGATACTTTGAGAAATACTCAATATTTGGATAGTAAATGACATGAAATTTTAATTTATCAGCATGAATGAAAGATTTTAATTCTTCAGCCTATAAGTGTTTTCAGGTATGTCAAAATTTAAGTTTTTTAAAGGGCACATGGAAGTTGTGAAACCCATCTCGATGTGTATAAAATATGAATTCCAAAATATTGTTTAAAAAAGCACTGTTTATTGAACTTTAGATTTATGTACCAAGCAGGATTAATTTTAATAGAAGTTAGTAGTCTTGGTATGCGAGAATGTTAGCCATAAAAAAAGCTTTCAAAAACTGTAAATTATTAGATAAGGAAAAACTAAATTTATGGAGAAATGAATGATCTTAATTTTATGCTTCAAAGATTCATGCAAATTTACCAATGCAGTAGTTTGTAAAATTTTCGGTGATAAATTTTGCAGGATTAATAATATGAACTCAAATAAGAGATAATTGTATTTAGCAAAATTCTAATTTACAAATTTGGCTTACACAAATTTTTATTTCAAAAATATTCTTTTAAAAATTCCAATCATAAAGTACTGTAAATATATCGCCTTTTTTTTGAAATTTATAATATTTAAATTCATTATTTTATAGTTAGATTAAGAAACGTTTTTTCATTGAAATACTTGTTGCGGCCTTTTTTTAAAAAAAAAAAATTCAATCACTTTTCTCTTCAGGATTTATTTCAACAAAAGCAAAAAGCTACTTTTATAGATGAGCGGTAATTTAATGCATGTGTATACATTCGTTACTGTAACTGATCAAATAACTCATTCGGAGCACAACACATTAGTTTAGAAAGGAATAACTTTGGTTGACTTAATAAAATTTGCTTGAACTTGATGTAAGTAGCAGAAAAGGGATTTGGTTCCCGGTCCAGTTAGTTGTCGGTTAAAAAAATGACCATTGAGCAAGAACAAGCAGAAAATAAGCATTAATATTTAAAATCTATTTGATTAGTTTTTTTTAATTAAATTCTTGAATTTCTATCAGTTCATTGTTAGTAGCAGTATTTGTTCATTTCAATAAAGTGAAACAAGCTTGATGGCATTTCAATAACGATTAAAAAAGGCATGACACTGATAACAGTTTTTTTCCGCAACGGCAAGCACACTTGTGTGACGAACCCTATGCTACAACAAGGCCAGAAACTGCTACTCATTTGTCGTTACCCAGAGGGCACCTGTGAACCAAGTCAAGCAGACGAGTAGCGTTGCCCTCGCCATACCACCACAAACCCGTTCATAGGGTGGGCCGCAGTCATGCATCATCACGGAAGAAAGGATAGAGAAACACAGAACAGAGAAAGAAAGTAACACCCATGCCCGAACCGGGATTCGAACCCGGGACCAACAGCTCAGGAGTCAGGATCGCTAACCACTCAGCCATGGGTTGGCACACTGATCATAGTAGAAATTTCAAAACTTGGCTGATAGTGTAATTAAAGTTTAAACATTACAACATTAAAATAGTGTCATTTTAGCCCTGCGATGAACTATAAATTGTACTAAGGATGAACTCGTGTTATAGTTAATGAAAGCATCATTTACATGCTATAAAACAACGTTGCAGTTTCTGTTTGCTACCTTTTATAATAAAAACTTAAAACATTTGTAAATGCATAAAGTTAAAAATTGAAAGGTATAGATTTCCGCGTTTTGTGCCCATTGTTTAATCCAAGACAAATGGTTTTTTGAAGACTAGTTTCATAATCATACACAATATTGACTCGCTTAGACGGAATTGTACAATTTTTAGATTAAAGTTATGAGTATATAAAACCTAAATAATTTGAACTCGTCATCCCCACTTAAGCAAATATATTCTATGCTGAACTTCTCAGTTATCTAACTTGCCTTGAATAATGAAGTTAAATTTAGATGGCTAATTTTCATTCTTGTGTATATATATTTTTACGGTTAACAAAAATCTAAATCACACGTACTATGAAATATATTAATTCTAATATAAAGATCAAATGCCGTAAATATATATATATATATATTAGCATTAACTACATTTGGCAAGTTTTGGTTGGTTTTAAATAATTTAATACACAAGGAATTCTCAATTTTTAATTCTATTTCATATAAAAGTTAAATGCTAAGATTTAAATATTTGTTCTTTATAGAAGATTTTATTTAAAACAGTCTCATTGAATTTGCTTCATTATTTTAATTTCATAAATTTCTAAAACTACATGATAGTATTTCAAGATCAAACACAAAACTATTAATTTTAACTGAACTGAAAAGCCTTAAAAATTTGTGTGTGTGAGAGATCATCTAATTAGATACAGTGAGTGTAAAAAGTATTCGTACAGTACGACAATTGATTTAAAAGAGATCCGTTCATAAAAAGTATTAATATAAATTCCATTTTAATGAATTAGAAATATATAATAGAACATATTTTCACTAGTTTCATGTGAAATTTACACAAAAATAATTTTATACATGAATAAATATTTACAAAACTGAAACAATCCAACATCTTGTCGGGTAAAAAGTATTCGTACATCAGCATATATTGGCCAACACAATCATAATATTACAGCTAATATTTTGTAGGATATCCTTTAGTTCGAATAACTGCCTTGAGTCTCTTTGGCACCGAGCTGGCAGCCGAATGGTTAGTGCTCTTGCCTTCGGTTCAACAGTTCGTGGGTTCGAATCCCACATTGGGCATGGATGTTTGTAGTGGTTCGGAATCCACTTTAAGCCGTAAGTCCCGGTCTAATTAGCCCTCGTGTGCAAAAAATGACCGTTGAGTGACAAACAAACAAGTCTCTTTGGCATCGATTCCACCAATTATGCTGTTATTGAGCTAGATATGGCATCCCATTCTTGATTAAGAGCCGATTCCAAATCATTTTAATTAGAAATGTCTGGATCTAATATTTTTATCAAGAACGTCCCATACATTTTCGATGGGGTTGAGGTCCGGCGATTTAGGAGGAAATTTCATGAACTTTGGGGTATTATATAGTGTCCAGAGCCTTGTGTTTAGGGCTGTGTGCTTGGGGTCGTTATCATGCATGAAAACGTAATCACTATTCAAGCCCATTTTTGTTGCACTAGGTTCTAAATTATTGTTTAAAATGTCAATATAAAGTTGATGATTCATAATGCCTTTAATAAAGACTAATTTGCCCACCCCAGAAGCATTCATACACCCCCAAACAATTCCACTCGCATGTTTCACTGTTGGCACTAAATTCTTAGGATAAATTTCTGTATTGCGCTTGCTTTATACCATTCGTCTCCCGTCCGATCCAAATATGCTGTATTTACTTTCGTCTGTAAAGATAAACTTTTTCCAGAAATCTGGACTTTTATAATGTATTGCTTGGCGAAAGACAATCGCAGCTTCCGATTCTTCTCACTAACAAAGAATTTTCGTCTCGCAACACGGCCATGGAAACCTTCATTTCTGCATGTATTTCGAACAGTACTTACAGAGACTGCTGTTCCCATGTTCTTCAGTTCTGATGTTAATATAGGAGCACTTATTTTGGGATTCTTCTTTAATGAATGTACCAGAAACCGTCTGTCAAATGATGTCAATAGACATGGTCGCCCAGTACGCAGAACTGTTTTGAACCGTTAGAGTGGCAGCAAACTTTTTTATGATTGACAGCACAGTTGAACGGGGTCTACCAACCAGATCAGAAATTTTGTTGTATGATTTACCATTTTTACGGATCTTTAAAATCAGTTCTCTTTCGGAAACACTTGTCTCTTTACTTTTACGACACATTACAGAATTTCTAGTTTCTCACTACATTAAAATTTCCACTGAAGAACTTTTTAAGTAACTTACAAGATGACGGAAATTAACTACATCTTAATGGCTAAACCAATCACAAAATATAACAAAAAAATTTGCATTTCTTTTAGTGTACGAATACTTTTTACACCACAAGATGTTGGATTGTTACAGTTTTGTAAATATTTATTCATGTATAAAATTATTTTTGTATAAATTTCACATGAAACTAGTGAAAATATGTTCTATTAGTATTTATTAATAATTAAAATGGATATTATGTTTATAATTTTTATGAGCGGATCTCTTTTAAATCAACAGTCGTAATGTACGAATACTTTTTACACTCACTGTATGTATTATATGGAAGTTGCGATGTACATCCGTGATACATTTCTCGGAGAAAGTTCAAATTTATTTGCAGTATTTATTTGAACTAGGGCATTAAATATTCCGGAATTAAATAATTCCTAATTTCTGAGAAATTAGAACACAATTTCTGCCATGCTTAGTTTCTAATCTGTATTATCAGCTTGCACTTGAATGTTTGCTCCATGAGCATTTATTCACAATAAGCGAAGTTATTGCAAGTGGAATCTGAATGACAAACAGCAGATCGCGGAGCAATTAGCCCTAATCAGGAATGCTTAGCTCCATGAGCTTTTATTCAACACTAGGTGAAGTTATTGCAAGTGGAATCTGAATGACAAACAGCAGATCGTGGTGCAATTAGCCGTAATCAGCTAAAACTTAGTGGCCTTATGACAAGCTAACAAACCAAATCAAAACTTGCCAAATGCGTAGTAATTGCTGTAGTAATTTATACACTCAGTTATTGGAAAGTTTCTTACTAAAAATTAACGTGTAAACCTAATTTGTCTCCCCCAATTCGCTTCAAATTTTTAGAAGGAGATTAATATGAAATTCTGAAGCCGAATTCTCAATTTTGGCTTAAGCGGATGTCTTAACTTAGTTTAAAAAAGAAAGAAATTAGCTTTTCTCATTCATGCTGTATGAACTTTAATGTATTAATTTAAACTACAAATTTAATGTATTAATTTATATTATATGTATTAATGTAATCATTATATGTAATATGTATTAATTAAAACATTAAATAACGTATGTAAATTTAATGTATTAATTTAAACTAAAAATTTAATTTAAATTTTAACCCTCTTATAAATTAATCAGTTAGTGAGAAGAATTTAAAAAAAAATCATTGAAGGCAACATTTGCAAGTTGGCTATTATATTTCCTATTTCTTACAAATCTTAAGAAAATAAATCGGAATAAACATAAAGATAGAATGAAATTATAGAACTTTTATTTTGATGAAATATATTATGTACAAATTTAAGTACTGAAAATAGAAAAATTCCAAAGATAATAAGCTTATTGAAAACATTAATTTGGCTAGATACAGAAATGATTAATTTTATGAAAATACTTGATTTTGAAGAATATTATGACATGATCACAGATAAAATTTAATAAGTCTTCAAAAATATTTAAAGCTCAGATTGATGCTAGATTGTGCAATAGAACTGGGACAGTTTACAATCCAGAAGGCTAACAAAAGTGGCGTTGGAACTGTGTGTGTGTGTGTGAACATATCTTAAAATATATATCATTGAGAAAAATTACTTTTATGTGCAACAATTATCTATGAAAACATTTCTGAAGAAATGAAAGAATGATAGAAATGTAAGAAACAAAAGTAATAAAAATATATAAAATTTTTCAGTTTTAAAACACAAATTCAAATTATAAACAAAGTGCTTTAAGATAATAATTGGTATGCTAAAATAAATGCGATGTCTTAACTACATGGCTATGATTTTGCAAATTAGAATGCATTGGCAAATAGCAATGTGCTAAACACTATTTAAATATCTCTTAGAATTCATGTATGTAATATAAATCTATTACATCTTCATTAGCGTAATAAAACTTAAAAAATGTTTTAAAGTGAATTGTTGGTAATTTTAAGAATGATATTTAGATAAGAATTATGAAAACATATTAAGCATAGGTGAAATGTGATGTGTAAATTAGTTAATTTATTGATACACACGATTCTAAAATTGTTAATACGTATGTGTGCATTGTTTCTGTTTTAATATGATAATACTGTTACTGAGTATTCATTTATGTCGTGTTGTGGTTTCCCAATTCAAATCGTTTCATTGCGAATATGTTGTTGGAGGAGCACTTTGCTGCAGTTGTTGTTGTCGTGTGCCAGCTACACTGGCAATATGGGGTGCGCTGCTCCACTTTTTTTCAACTGAACCATATTTTGGTGTGGAGTCCGACTTCTTCAGTACGCACATGCCAGTGATCCGTTTATAGGGTAGGCAACCATTTACAACACAATCATACACAGAAAGGACAAAGACAGGATAGAGATAGTACATCCATGCCCGAACTGGGATTCGAACCTAGGACCTCCCTATCCGTAGTGAGGGACTCTCACCGCTAGACTGGGCGGGCGGCACTTTGCTGCAGTTGGAAATATAATTAGATGGTGGAGTAGAGTTGAGAAAAATTAGTTCTGTGAAGAACTTCTCCTTCGATATGTAGTGAAAAGGAAGCATGCCGTTAGAGTATAGTTATTTAATTTAGAACTGTGTGCATATATAAAGTACACAGCTTGCTACTGTGCTTTGTCGTAATTTATGTTTAGGACATGTTCTATAATTTAGTTTTTTTATCTTGAAAGTGGTGTAGTCCTGTGGCATACAATCGTTACACAAGATGATACAGTAATTATTTGCATATCACTAAAGTATCTGCAAATGTAGCAGTTCTAAATTGAGGATTAATCAAACTTTCTTCCCCAAAGTAATCACCGTTGCTAAAGGATTCAAAGATTGGGGAGAGGAATATTTGGGTATTTAAATATATGGAATACCTGTGAATGGTTTTAATATCATATTTGTGTGATGTTTCTAATTGTAAATATTTTGAAGAGTGTTCTTTTAGAAAAGAGTTTCTTTTTAAGTGGTACTATATTGACGTAAATGGAGGTAGTGCTGCGAACACTTAATTTAGAGTTTCAATATTCTCTGCACAAATGTACAGGAAAGAAATTATGAGAAAGGAGTTATCACAAAAATTGTTCATGTAGTTCATTGATTGTTAATAAAAGTTTGTAATCATAAAGCATTCGTTATTTTCTGTTAAAATATTTACTTACATTTATTTAATTCTAAATTTTAAAATGTTTACACATTTAAAACCAGTCTTGCCTAATAACATTTGCAAAAATTAATGCAATACATGAAATGAGAAATATGTCACATGCTATAACCTTTTTCCTTCTAAACCAAACTATTCAAAAAGTTAGACGAAGAATGCATAGATAAATGAATCCAACATATCTGCCTATTATAATTTTGTTAAACATTCTCACTCTCCAAACTGAAAAGATGCAGTTCTAAGTGCTTTACAAATTAATTCGCGAGTAAAAGATAGTCGCCATATATTTCAATAATTTTCTAATGACAATTTCTTTTGAAAGTTAAGGTTTTGGAGCAGAGTTTGCATCATTTTGGACTTTGCACCAAAAAAATTCAATCAACGAAACTTATTAGTTCAACACTTTGGGGTTTACAGTCCCGAATCAAGTCTCCATTTTGAAGTGATTGAAAATCTATTTTAAAATCCATAACTTTCTGTAAAGAAATATTAGTGAGGGCAAAATGAGATCATAAAGTTACCAACAAAATCCCAAAAGATGTTTATCCGTTGGAACTAAAAAAATAATTCTCAGTTGTTTTCTTGAGTCAGCAATACTGTGTCCATGTTACTTATGGCACATGGACAATCAAACTCGTATCGTTGGCTATGTGAACTGATGTCAGAAGGTGGCTTCTTTGATTTAACCAGAGCACCACGATGATGAAAGTACTATATTGCTCTAAATTCCTCCGATAGATGGTACCTCCAGAGGATCCTCTTTTTCAATTCTTTATGTTTGTAAAATAACCTTTATATACATAGAAGTACGTGGTAATATTGCTTAAAAAAGCATGAACTAGTTATTCTGTGGATACACGCATAAGCGTTCTAAGTTTTCTCAGGTTTCATTTTTCATAAGGCTTTTCTTGAGTTCGTTATTCATAACTCATATTGGGAAACGAGACCCATCAACTTTATTGAATTGGCTTTTCATTCGTTCTCGTAAACAACGAAAATTTATCTTAAGTTTATTTTAAATTTAAGATACATATATATATATTTATTATACTAGCATGTTCAATGTCAACAACGCTTCAAGTTTCATTTTCACCTCAATATCAAACAGTACAATCTTCAATAATCCCGGTTTATAAAAATTAATATTCTAATTTTAATGACGAATCTACTCTCAAAGTTTAATAAAACATGAGGAAACAATTTTATTTTTTAGTTTATTATTAGCAAAGTAGTTTGGAAATGCTATTTTTCTTTAACTCACTTACCATTTAGGATGTAAGACTTGCTCAAGTGAAATTTTAAGTATCTTACAATATCAATAAATTTGTTTTGAGGTACAGATAGTGAAAAATAAAGGAAAGCAATTTTTTAAAGTCTTCTCTTGGGGTAAACGATAAAAAAATCACAGAAAAGAATTTCAATTTTTAACGAAGTAGTAACGGAAACAGTAAAAAAAAGCGAAAGAAAAAGTTGCATGAAAGTTACTTAATAGCTTATTAATGCTTCTAAGTCATTTTCGCTATGTTAACATTTTTTCTGTCATTTAAGAAAAATTTGAAACGAGATCAAACAATGACACATTATACGAAATCTCTTAAAATGGGAATTAGAATAAATATCAATTTTATTTTCAAATATTTCAAAAGAATTAATAAATGTTGAAAAATGTTTTTTTAGATATATCTATGCTGTAAATATATTTGGTACTGTGTAATCGAATTAAAAACTATTCATTTTAATATTTCTTGAATAAATGATACCAGTAAAATTACCCTAGTAATGAGATGAGACGGCATCGAAATAGTTAGCTTTATTTCCTTTTATTCAACAGTTCACTGGTTCCAATATGATTTACAAAATGCATGCGGCATCTAAACTACTAATCAGTTTTTCTAAATGTGGAGAATAATTGCTTAAAAATTTTGCATCAATTTTCTCCTTGACAAACGCTGCTAACGCATGCATTCAGTGTGTAGTTTTTGCTATTTTGAAACTGAAGCCTTTCTTGTCTCAACTTTTCACGTTGGAATGAGAAGCAGAATATAAAATATTGCTGGTGTACTTTACAGATTATCGCGTAGATGACGGTTCGATAGCTTTTGTTCGTAATCGTCGGATATTAATGATACTTCCTTTCAGCAAGATGTAAAATGAGCTGTTTCTAGAAGCGGGTTAATAACTTTTAAAAAAATGTCCCATGTTTTCCTGTCTTATGCTCTATCCAACATGCAACCTCAGTACGCGACACTGTTCGATTATAAAGGGGTATTTTGTTAAAATTTAATTAATGGTGAGATATTTTGTATTTGAAACATAAATAAAATACAAGTACCTGCTTTTTTCATACTATTAAAACCAGTCAAATAAGAATTGCTACATTCATCATCTGACAGAAAGGTCCTTGGGACCTAACACTCAGCCACGTAGGCTTCATAACTGGGCACTACTATTTGAAAAAACACCCATAAAATGGGACTGTTTCAGCAAGACCCTATCTGCAGGAAATGTCATACGCAAGAGGAAACGGCCAAGCATATCATTTACGAATGCGAGGCTCTTGCCCTCCCTAGATTAACTTCTTTAGGCATCATCCATGCTAGAGAGTTACACCTAAGCTCCATTAAAGGGTTATATATATATATATATATATATATATATATATATATATATATATATATATATATATATATATATATATATATATATATATATATATATATATATATATATATATATATATATATATATATATATATATATATATATATATATATATATATATATATATATATATATATATATATATATATATATATATATATATATATATATATATATATATATATATATATATATATATGTATATATATATATATATATATATATATATATATATATATATATATATATATATATATATATATATATATATATATATATATATATATATATATATATATATACATATATATATATATATATATATATATATATATATATATATATATATATATATATATATATATATATATATATATATACATATATATGTATATAACCCTTTAATGGAGTTTAGGAAAGCCCCATAGCTTTCATTTCGTTGCTGTCTACAAGGTTTAGGAAACTAAATAAACAAATAAATGATTCAAAATATGGAACGATTTGTATTGCGCTTCCTTTTGTTTAATCTTTTATTTACTATGCAGAATCTAGAATTAACTTTTAAATTTTATTTATAGATTAAAATGAAAAAATAAAAACAAAAATTAAATAAAAGAAAGTAAAATAAGTGAAAATTTATATTCATTCACTTTTGCTAAAATTCCTGGAAAACAAATATATAAATGAATAATAATTAAACTTTAAATTTGTTAATACTTTTTTATTCTTTTTACACTTCTCTCTTTTCCTTCTTTTAAAAAAATCAGGAATAAATTATATCAATTATAGCAGAAGGTTGTTCTACTTTATCTTATAGAACTTGAGGTAAGAGCCCAGCTCCAGAACTCCGAAAAACTTTCCAACACAAGATTCATCTCTCGATTGGTCCGGTGAATGCCCCGGCAAAGGTAATCCTTTTCTGGATTGTTCTTTGGCGGCAGTCAAGGACTCCCTATGCCATCACCTTTAGGATAACACAAACAGATGCAAACAAAATTTCAGACATGGACTCATCTTACACTAAATATACAAATCTACTTACTTATACTATAGTAAATTTCCACTATAGAAACAGGTCAAAATCCAGCCTATGCTCAGTCAAATTGGTTATATAGGGAAGCCATGCAAAAGAATTGCTTTTACAAATTTAGATGACTAATGTGTCACTAATTCCGACTCTTTTATGTCAGTTGATGAATCGGCGATTTATGTATCGTAGCAAAATTATTATACTTTTCTTATTCTTGTATTCAACCAAAGTTCGTCATATCAGTGAAGCTATAAAATGAATATTACTATTATTATTATAATTTTGCGTTTCAAAATCGAAAACAAGTATTTTTAACAAATATTTCAAAGTTGTTATTCATGGAGTTTGTAACTTCCCGATGCTGGAGATTTTTTGATTTAATAATAAAAGTATTCTTGAAACCTGATTCAATAACGAAAACAAAAGATTTCAGTGACTAACACAAAACATTATTAAAGCAGCTCCCTGTTTCCTAAGAGAGGAGGCTCTAAACTGGGTCATCAAACCATTCGCTTACGTAGCTACTCTGACACCCTGTGTCTATTACCACGCCAATAGTTTTTCTGGCCACTTTGACACCTAATCCGAACAGAAAGGGTGTGTAAAAATACCGTTCCTTTTCTGCCCGTGATAGAAGCGGAACTCTCCTTTTCAATATACTTTTGTTCATTTATTTTTCATTGCTTATTACACAGAATATCATAATGATTAGTTTCACAATAAGAGCAATTTAATTGATTTTTTAACTTACAATATTTATTTAACTGTCCAGCCTTTTTTAAACAAGTAAAATTTGCAAATTTTTTTAATAACAATTGTTTTCTTATCAATTAAGGTCATTTTCTTCGCGGTAAAACATCTTTTGCTAGGGCGCGATTTATCGAAGAAAATACAATTATTAATGGACTTATCTGAATTGTCCAAACTTACTTACGAGTGCTGATGCTGTTACCTGTTCAGCTGGTTTTACCTGTTCAATTTTCAGCTGATTTTGACGGTGGCCGAATCCAGAGCGTGCCAGTGTAGTACCATTTCTTCACCCTTTAACTCCTGACAGAAAAAGTCCATTAAAAGTTCTAATGATCTTGTTTTCGTGGAGTCATGGTTTTTCTCCTTTCCCAGGCGACCAGTACTTCTTCGGGAAGGCGACTCTCAACCAAAAGTGTCAGGAAATCTCCGTATTTTTCCTGAGTTCTTCCAAGACTTTCCAATGCGGTTAGTTTAATTTCTGTCTCATCATAAAGAAATGGGAAATCAGTTCTCGCTCTTCCTGTAGAGGCATTCTTCATGACCATCGACAATAAATCTCAGACATAAATCTGCTTTAGTAAATCTTCGTGCCCAAAACGCTCTTTTAACTGTTCAATTACCTTCGGATAGTTATCTGCAGTTGCTGGGTAGCTAAGCACTAAGCGTTCAGCTTTGGAGCTCGGCTCCATAGATTGAAATAAATATTGAATTATGTCTTCGTCGGCAATGGTTCTGTCATCATGGAGTTTTTGAAACAAACTCCAAAATGTGTGTTATTCTTTTGCTTATCCATTGAATATTTTAATTTCAATTTTCGGTAATTTGAACTTCCTCGATTGCTTATCACATGGAAGGGACAGTTCTATTAATTTCAATTTAATTTGCGAAGACATTTCAATAAATTGATCTCTGTAGTTTTCAGCTTCAACAAAATCACTATTAAATAATTGTTCGTCATTTTCAGACTGCAAACGTTTCTCAGATATAGCAGTCTGACAAACATCCAGTCTTTAAAATTTATCATTTAACTGACATTACAAAATTAAAAGAGTTTTTATATCTCTTACATCTTTTGATAATTCTGGTTCAATTTGTCTCAGAGTAAAAGAGGATGCTGTTCGTAATACTCTCCTTTGAGTATTAAGAGCGCCAAAATCCATCTCGAATTTTGAAGTTCAGTCAAAAATCATAACAAAATACTCCGTCCCGCAGAGGGTGCCAATTTTATAATTGCTTTCCAAAATCGAAAACAAGTCTGTCAAATACTTTCAAAGCTCTTATTCGTGAAGTTTGCATGTACACAATGCTGGAGATATGTCGATATGATAATAAAAGTATTTTCAATAAATGATTCATTCAGGAAAACAAAGAATTTTAGTGACAAACACAAAAGCACATCTTTATTACAGCATTTTTACTCTACTACTACACTACAAAAGAACTGAAAACATGATGTGATTAACAGCGCCGCTCAGCGGCCAGCCACAGTTCCTTTCACTTTCTAACATGTGGCGTAATACAATTTCATGTGATCTGCCATTGTATATTTGTAATTTAAGCAAAAGTTAGTAAGGACTTCCACTTGTTGATCACTTATAATAATCTGAAAATGGATAATATCCTCATAAATAGTCTAATCATTAAACTATAATTTTGGAAAATGTTGAATTTAAATTTTTAAGTAAAATTTGTAATATTTATGCATTTTATAAGAACTTAATTATTTCAAAGTAGATTTACTCAAATGGAAAATAAGTAAGAAAATCTGTTAATCGCGTTGAGGAATTTCGGAATTTAAGATGATTTTCAGGAATTGTGGAAACTTGCTAACTTATGGCTTGTGTATGTCTAACCACACAGACGTTGCAAACCTTGTTGAAATGACAAAAGAAAAGAGATTCGTCAGAAACATCGGAATATACTTCGCTACTTGCAGAATTTCATTACGAGCAAGTACTTCTGCTCTTGTATAAAAGCAAAACCCGTAATCGAAATCTGAACTCTTGATCTCGCTATGTTTCTTTAATTACATTTTAAACATACAACTAGCAACAGTGGAGCGATAAAAAGAGCCAATGGAATTTATAAAGACTTTATTATTTATATTTTAAAAATCGAAGCATCTGTATTCTTTTCTACAGATATTGCATTTTTCCTTAATGAAACAGTTGCTAATGTTTCAAACTCTGGTTCTTATCGTTTATAAGGACTATATCAACAAGACTTGTCATAAATGGGGAATTTGGAATTTTTAAGTTTAAGAAAAAATGAAACCACTACAGCAGACCAATAACACATGTCGCAGACCTAACGAAATCGGCTAACTTATGCCTTGACATTTAAATCCAAATTCCTCATCAAATGTACTTCCTATTCATCAGAATCAAGATTGAAAATAAGTTTTCAACACTTTGTAGTGATTCCTGAAGCCTAGTAAAGATACTTCAGATCCTTTCATTTATCAACCAATAGCTTAATTAGTCCAATAGTGGTTTCTATAAGGAAAGATCTACTTTTAATAAGTTACTTATCTGGAAACCCAAATCTGCAACACTTTCATGTCGAGAAATCATTTAATTCCCTTTTTTGTGACACAGGGAAAACAAACAATTATACTTATAATTTTGGGGTAATTTTCTAATATTCCTACTAAATTTCTCGTGTTTATAAAGTTTGTATTGGACCACTTCTATCCAAAAATTTTTATTCACGCCAATAGTCACCCATGGCTCAATTTTAAGTGTTAATTCTTAATTTTTCTAAAGTAGTATATGTCCCGTTTAATCTCTGACATCAGGAAACTTAAATCTCTTTGGTGCAATGAGTCCTTCAATAAAAATTACTTGCGTTACAATAACACAGAACAGTTTATTCACAATTTTAAAAGACCTTCTTTAAATCATAAAACAGTACTCAGAACATGATGTAAGTAAAATAATGCTTATTAAAAGCACCTTAAACAATAAAATTATATAAGTTACTGAAAATCAATTCTTATTGAGTAAATAGAACATAAGAAGAAATCTGTTTCTATTCAAAATATAAAAAATAGTTAAAAAAAAAAAAAGATATTGATCAGGTATTGTGAATCAAACCGCATACTTCATGATTTATCACAATCTTTTTACGGTAGACTTTATGTGGATATCCCAAAAATATCTTGTCAAGGCTCACATAAATATGCGTCTAATTGAGAGAATTGCAAACAGTGTCTTTGAAATTCACTGCATAGTAAGCAAAGAATAACTCTATTAAATTTCCTAGTAAGAGTAGCTGCATCCACTTCTGCTTGCAAGGGAATTGACTCTTCGAGATGTTAGTTTATTTCCACCTGATTCTCAGAGTTTTAGATGTTTCAATTTTAATAGACACTAAATATTTACTGTACAATAACAATTGAAATGACTACAAAATCTATTAGCATTAAGTATTTTATATACTTCAGAAAATACAAGCAAAACTTAATCTTTAATATTAAGAAATATTTTAAGAAATGCTTCAGCGTTCTTATATATTATCTCAGAGTGACAGTTTGTTTACATTGATTACAAAATTCATATTTGTAATTACTTTCTTCACTTAGGAGTAGAAGATGACTGCGAAATTATGCCGGTCACTAAAAGGAAGCGAGACTTCGGGCCGTCTTCTGAAAGTAAGATTTTTATACAAATTGTTAACTTATTTT
Organism: Latrodectus hesperus; assembly: GCA_037975125.1. NCBI lineage: Eukaryota > Metazoa > Arthropoda > Arachnida > Araneae > Theridiidae > Latrodectus > Latrodectus hesperus. The sequence goes on along the minus strand of CM075853.1, from coordinate 121,674,249 downwards.
TTCACAAAAAATTGAAATACTCCTAATTTGACGATTCATCATCATTGTGAAAGAAACTTGTGAATTTGACTTTTTACACTCACATTTATTAAGGTGTATGTGTATATGTATATGTGTGTATGTGTATGTATCTGTGAATATATACTGTCATACATTTAGCACCAATGTTAGTGTTTATTGGATTATATTACATGAATACTTTAATTTCAATCATCTTATTTAAATAAAGACTGCTTACAACTAAAGAAACGGCTTTTTGTACAGTATTTGACTAAACATATTTTAGGATCGTAGATCTATGCATTTCTGTTTACATTGACAAATTCCCATTGAGTAAGGTGAAATATGTTAAATCTTTGTTACCTTGTACTTAGTATATACATTTACTGGAAAGGTTTACTTCAGAGTAAATATTTAAATTTTTAAAATTATGACATTATTTTTAATGTTTCTTTCAGAAAGTAAACCAAGTTTTAGGTTGTTCAAATTTATTTTTCCCAAGAGTAGAAAGCACTAATTTAGAAAATTTTAGCCTTTAAAAGAAACTGAATGGTTAAAATTATTATAACAAATGGTGATACATTTGAAAATGTAATCTAAATTTATATTAAAACATCAAATAATTGTAATAAAACATTTAATGTATTTACATAAAATGTATTTAAATAATGAGCAACCGAGAAAGTTTCTCACATTGTAATGATCTATGCAAAATGATAAGAGTCAATTTATTTCAAAATCTAGCAAAAAATTGTTATTTTTTATCATAGTAAGTTGCATGATGTTGTCATCCTTTGGCCAGATTTTATGTCAATACTGGTAGCTTTCAATATAAATGTGATGCATCTTAGAATATGGAAAGTACAAAAATATATTATGCTTTTTGATAATGACACTGTTTAAATTATTTTTAATGTTTTAACTTGCTAACAATTGTAAGAAAATTTATCAGACATAAAAAAATCAACTCTTGATACTGCAGTATTCTAAATAACTGCTCCATAAATCCTAATTATTTTCCAAAAAGGAAATTTGAAATTTGTTTCTAAGAACAGCAAAGTAACTTCGCGCGGATACTGGTTTCTTCAAATTAACCTGCATTTTTGTAGTTTTTTCTATTATGCTCCTTTTCGAAATGGAAGTAGGAGTTCCTTATTCATCACTGCTTAAATGATGTTCACAGATATGCACGTATTTTTTTATTCAATATGTCAGCAATCTACAAACTTGCCCACGTTTTAATAATGGCATTTAGAACGTATTTATAAATTATAAAATTGGACCACACAATAGTCCGAGTATGCAGCAATTGTTTCACTGGAATACCTTACGATGCACATCTGAAGCTATTTTAAAATGATTACAATAAAATCGCAAGGAATATCTAACTTCTTCAGTTTTGCAAGAATTATTTATATATTGTCACAATGGTCATCTGACAGATTACTAGCAGCAGTGGCGTAGCGAGCACAATTGGCGCCTGGATACGATACTAATTTTGCGCCCCATCTCAAAAATAATATAATGTATAGAATAAACATGTAATAAAAGAGTATAATGAAAATAACAGCAAGGTATCTACTTTAAAATAATCTTAAATATAAATAATTTTAAAGGCTCAGGTTGTACGTTTAAATTTGAGTTAAAAAATCTAGTAAAAAAAATCTTAACTAGAATAGGATTCGGAAATGCATCAGTAGAAATTAAACTTACGGAAATTTAAGAATTAGTCAAAGATTGTGTTAGAAAATCATTTTTCTGAGATTCAATAATATTAACCATGTGTTTCGAGACAGAGTGTAAATTTGATAAATCCAAATGTAAAAAATCTGGCAAAATGTAATTCTAATTGTTACAGCAGTCTAATGTATGTAAATAAGTAAATTTAAATCAAATGTAAATAAATTATTTTTTAAAATATGTTTTAATTTGTTTTGACATGGAAGTGTTTTTATAAATTCTATTTTAAATTGTTCTTTTTTCAAATCTTTTAATTAACAAAATAGGAAAGTTATCTATAAGAACTAGTTAATATTTTAAGTTCTGTATTTTAATAAAAATTATTTACTGAGATAACAATCTAGACTTTAATTTACTTTTAGTAATTTTTATCATTTTATGTTTTTGAATACCTATTACGTCAGATATTACTTATACTATAATATAACATATCGGCCTTTTATAATATCTATTGAAATGAACGTACAAATAAAACACAATTATTTAATTTCTTAATCTGAGAGATTATTGTATGCTTTATTCTAAGTCTTGTTTTTCAAACTCTTCTGGACGAATTATTTAATATAGCTTAAAAATGCTAATTCTTTAAAATTAAAATATTATTTTTCTACAAAGTAATCGGAATTTGACATTTCCCATCACGCATTGGGGATTATTCATTTGCTTACAGGATTATCCACATATTTCAATAATTTATCACATTTACCGAGTTTAGTGGGGATTGTCTATAATCACCGGTTATCATAAACATAATCGTCGGATTAATAATCTTTACCGTAACACTATCTTTAATTTTACTCTGACAGCTTTTCTCGCTGAAAATTTTCAACTTATTTTCAATATGTTTAAAAAGATTTTCTTATGAATTTAAAAAATATTTTTTATTAAAATAAAATCTAATTCATAATAAAAAAACTTATTTTTATTCTGAATCATTTTATACATTCAAAAATATTGCTAATCTGTAGCTTTCTACAAAGCATAATAATTTTGCCTTATTTCATTATTTTCCTTTTAAATAATTTCTAAGTTAAATATACTTTCATTTTATAAACTGAAATACAAAGTTACCGATTAATTATTAGGAAAAATTTTTATGTGAACATATAAAAAATATTTAATACATTTAATCTTTTAACTTTTCAAAAAAGAATTTTTCAACATAATCTATTGAGTAAAACAAAATTACAAATCAAATAAAAATTATTTTCGAAAATCTTTAAATTTTAAAATTTTGATTTCAAACAAGTAATTTTAAATAAGCAATTTGATTTAAAATTTCAAAACTATACATGTTAATATATATTCGTAATAGCAAAAAAATCTGCTAACTAAGCCAAATGTAAAGAATAAGTTTTACACACAAAATAAAATTTACTCATAAGAGACCATTTCCACTACGAAGTTTTTAACGAAACAACACTGAAAACGAAAATTTGTGAGTGCGAAATGATATTCCAAGCGGGTAAATAGTGAAAATAAAAGGAAATTATGTGAATTTTCCTAGCATTTGGAGGCAATTACTTTTCTATCCCCAGCGTTGTATAGTATTTCGATTCCAGGAGCACAATTCTCTTTATTAAATATTGCAGTGCTATTTTGAAAAAAAGAATTCTTTTCTGTTGGGGGTCAGTCTGTTGCTGAACATAAACATTTTTGGACAAAGAGGCTCGCTAATGAGAAATACATTTCAACGTGAATTTTTTCACGAGTGTAATGCGACAGTAGACTAAAAGGTTACAACAAAGCTTGTGATAAAAACATATTTTCTTTTCTTTGAGGGCAATGTACAAGAATTTCTCCCAGAAATTCTAAGTCTCAGTAACATTTTTCAGTTATAGTTTTATATTCCTTATTTTTCTGATACATTTAATGAATTTTAGTAAATGAAATGGATATAAAAATAAACATGCAATATTCAAATGCATCGCGAGTATCTTATTTCAAAATATTTCACAAATTACTAAAGATAAATTCAAGTAACATAAATAATGGGAGTTAGATATATATTGTTTTTATCGCGTATTTAGTTACAGTTTATATTACCTTGTTCATAATGAGTTATATGATAAAAGAGATTGTTACTCATTCTCATCATATCAAGCATTCTCATTGTTTTGAAAATTTTATTTTACGTAGTTATATTTATTCAATCGAATATTCCTGTTGTGTTAAGCATATATTTTAATGAATCACTGAGTCAAAATTAAGAGTGTTTGCCAAAATTAAATTAAATATTTCTTTGCATTATTTAAATTAATTTTGACAAATGTCTGTATTTACTTCCTATGATTGCTAAAACTGCATAAGGATAAAAAAAACAAAAAAAAAACCTTCCAGTTTCTCAAAATATTGCCTTTAAATTTGGTTTCATAAAACATTTCTCCAATAAATTATTTAACAATTTCTTAGCTCATAAATGTTGATAAATAACCACCATTCATCATAACAATGAATTTTCATATGAGTAATTTTCAGCATAATAAAATGAGCTTTCACTCATAATGGACAGTAAGTGACAATATTATATGAACAAACCCTGAAAAGAATTAATTGCATTTATAATCAATAAATGAAAGCTTATGATATAAATTTATAAGGCTTTTTTATTTTTAGGCAATTCCTATTCTGCTTTAATTCCTTTTTCTGTTAACTATTATCATATTTATAAAAAAAATTCTAATTGTAAGATATTAAGATAAGTAAATCATGTCGAATTTTAAAAGTATATATAGTGTGTGTGTTCGTGTTCGTTCTTTAAATTGTCTAAAATATTTGAGGAAAGATTTCAATTTTGTACATAAATAATGGGTATACATTTGTGTTATTTAATTAGTTGTCAAGAAGTATGGAAAATATTAAATTGATAAAATCAATATTTCACGTTCATTTATTACTGATTGTACTATTTTTATTTAATACTTTTGCTTTTTCTCTCAATATATCAATACAATTTGTTATTTTTTTATAGTGTATTTCGTTAGACTTGTAACGACAACATCACCAATCATTTGCAAAGATAATCTAGTCTATCATAAAAGTTACTTTTCCATTCTATGCATTCAAAGTTTTAACGTATAATTTTGTATACTTTATAAATCACAATGTACATTAGAAAACGTAAAATTCAGTGTTAAAATATTTTCCTTTAATTGATTGAAATATAAATTCAATATTAACTTCAACATTAACTTTAAGCAAGGTATTTGATTTTGCTGAAAACTATTATAATGTATATTAAACGATTATTTAGATTTATTTTTTTCTTTATACAATTATTAAAAAATATAAATAGTTACACAATGATGTATTTATGAAGCAAAATAAATTAGTTTATTTTTAAAATAATTATTAATAATAGAATTTCTCAGAATAAACAAAATAAAAGATTTAAGCATCGTACGAAATAGATATGGAATGTAATATATCTCTTAAAATTCAGAATTATGTGAATATAGAGAAATCTAATACAATAAAAGTTCAAAATCATTTATTTTAGAAAGAAATTTTTGCATAAATTTAAAACTTTTTCGAATGAAAAATATTTAAAATAGATTTATTTGTAGAAAGGTCTACTACTTAACAAAAACAAACTTATTTACGGAAATTTTGCTCAAAAAAGCAAAACCCTTAAGAAATACTTAATCATATTGCAATATGATAGGACATAATTTTATATAGAATAATTAATTATGCCATTTTAAAATTAATAAACATGTTATTTTTTACTGAAATTAAGTTTGTAATATCTAAATGTTACGCATTTTAATATTTTGCTTTGCAGGGATTGATCTTGAAAAAAATATTTAATACATCTTATGATTAAACCTTAAAAATGGTATTAATTTTTTTAAAATAATTTCTTCATAAAAAATGATTATATTTTAAGAAGAATAAACATACCAATCCAGAAAGAGGGAGAAGGTCTCGTTCCATCATATTTAAAATGTTCTTCTCACCTCTTCGAATCTTCTAGACCATCTGATTTATCAATTAAATAATAATAAAAAAGGTATTTCTGCAGATCATCACCATTAACAAAATCTGAGAAGTCACCCCAAAGACTGATAAGCAGTCTCATTTGTTTGAGTGTTTTTTTGCAAGGACGTTGCAAATATCCAGAATGTATGACCTACAAAATTAATAAATCCAACAAATTATTTAACAGTTCTTCAACAAAGATATGTTGTGATTGGAGAAGCATAAAATATTAAGAAAAACATGATTATAAAGTAAATAATTCCTTATAAATATTCTTAAAAGGAAGCGTAAAAAATTTTACAGAATACACTAAAAGACAAGGAAAAAATGTTAAATAAAATTTAAAGCATTTTTAAAAAGAATATTAGAAACTAGTCTACTAGCAAATGAACTCAAGAATATATTTGTACTCAAAAATTAATCAAATATAATGGTAATTTTAAAGAAAATTCAATTTAAAATAATAAAAAACATTGTAAGATAATTCAGGACAGTTATAAAGAAAGAAAACAATGCAAAAGGCCTTCATTCTAAAAGGTCATTATTCACCTTTGTTGCTCAAAAAATTTTTGAAAGAAAAATGCTCAAATAATTAGTTTATAATAATATATAAAGAACTTAAAATAAAAAAAATAGGACATTTTAATAAGGCGCATGGGCACATCTCTCAGCAAGCATTTATCACGTAAGTTTTCTAATATCTTCTGAATGACTGTGGATGAGTTGGGAATCCAAGTTCTGAGAATTATAAAGAGTTCATTTCAGTTCTAGAATGACATTTAGTGAAAGTGGCAAAATTGCAAGTTTTCACCTGAACATATTTTACACTTGTTCAATGAAATTAAAATCAGGAGGTTAAAAAAGAACCAATAATATTTTTGCTCTAAAGAAATGATTAACTAATCTCAACTTCCTTGAATCTTTGTTATATTGCAATTCATGAATCTTGAAATGAAAATAGCTCAAAACTAGGGAATACAAGATTCAAACACTAAGCCTTATAGCAGTAACATCTCAATTCAAAGATGTGGAAGTTTGTGTATTAATCCAGCATAATGCTTGTCCATATCACAATTCACATTAAAAATGTCTTTTCAAAACACTTTCCCTTGTAAAATCTGTTAGACGTTTGGCCCAAATTGTAATCTGAAGAATATCTTTGTATCATTCAATATCATATGGCTAATCATTAAAAGTTCTGATGCTGATGCACAAAAGTCCTGTCTTAAGTGAGCGCATTTAAAAAATCCGCACAAATGGAATGCAAACTGCTGATTAGCTATCTAATATATAGGCTTAGGAATATACCTGTAAACATTTTTTAAAAAACTTGTTTTCCAATCGTCATTGTGAGCACTGAACTCTAATATATATAGTTGTGCTTAAATGTTGGACAGTTACTACTAAATATTAGTCTTAATGAACTGTTATTATTCTTGGTAGAGCTTTTTTTGTGTGTGTGTGTGATATAACATTTCTTGAACATTGAAACTTATGCTATATTCATGAAGTCAAACACTGAGGCATATCCACAATTCCAAATTCTTCAATTTGGGAAGGCTGAGATTTCAATTTAACTATAATTATTCCTTTCAGAAAAAGTCAATTTTGCAGTCATTTGGGCTTTTAGAATATTCAACTCATTGTTTAGTATGGTGATTGCATAGAACATGGCTATTCTCCTTATACTGAGTGATAAGTTTCATAATCTCTCTGACAGACCTTTAGAACTTATCAACATCTAGTTTGATATTTTAGATATATACAATGTTTAATACTCATACAACAAATCTTTAAAAATAATATATTATTTTATCAATAATTATTTGCCTTTTTGAAAATTGTGCATAGATATATATACATTTCCAAAAAAGCTTGAACACTGTCAATGTGTACAGTAATAACTTAATGATCATTAAGTTCAAAAGTTGATTCTAATTTATTAATTTGTTGTTTAAATTAATTAACTGAATTCATTATTTGTTGGAAAATAAATGACATGATATTAACATCCTTAATTGTAAATGTTTAAAACATTAAATTTTATTAATTATCGATTTAAATAGTTTAAATAATTTGCTGATTGTGTGATTGCATAAACTTGATTTTATGTATCAAAAAGTGAGGAGGTAATACTTTCATTAAAGCATGTTATGATGCAAGTACACTGACCAATGATTATACACGTAATTTGCAGATTACCATAGTAATTTCAAAAATGTAATATAATCACTTTAATCCTCGCTATCATTCTTGTTATATTAATACAGTTTGTTACAATTACATAATCATCTCTAGATGAACGCATAGGCAAAAAGGTATGACTTTGATGCTATGTCAAAGAGCAATTGTTTAAATTAAGACATGACATCTCAAACCCAAACAAAATCATGAAATATAAAAATAGACAATAACAAATAAAAGAAATATAGATACAAATGGAAACCATGCATCATTATCTTGATAACACTGATTATTTTTTCCTTATAATTAGATATACAGATAATCTTTTAGATTGGTAATATATGAACACCTTAATAGTTTGAATTTCCCTTTTTAAATTATAAATGATTTATACAAAATTATTGCAATACTTAGCCATTTAAATTTACCTCAGAATGGATAAATATTTCCATCTAATTTTATTATATTTTGACGTAAGGGATCTTGTAACATATATTATGGTAAATAAATTCCTGAGAAAGTGATCTTATTAAATTATTTCACTAAATAATTGCCAAAGACAGCAAAATTAAATGTAATAGTCATAAATTGCAAGCTCTCAAATTATTTTACATTATATTATTTACAATAATTATTCATATTTTATATATATAAATTCATAACCTTGCTAATTGTTGTACAGCAAAATATTCTAATAATGTTTAGCAAATAAAATTGTACGTATCTTAAATACTAGACTTTACAATATATAGATTCTCATAGCTAGTTCGCAATTATGATCGAGAAGTTTATGTAGATATGTGTGTGCACTGTAATTTGAAAGCATTAACATAACTGAAAATTAATATCTCATATATCGCAATATTTGATTAAAAACATAAATCATAATCAAATGTGTATAATTCTTCATAATGTTACTAAAATAATCTTATGTAATACCATACCTGCGAACTTTTAGAAAAGAATTTCAGTAAAACTTTTCAGTTTTAATCCGTGCGATTGTGGAAAAAATTATACCTCTAGCATTTATTTTCCTCATATAGTTTTTCAAGCTGGAGGCTTCCTCCCCTCCCCCGATGGAAAAATGGTTTGACAAGTGCATTTTCGGAGCCTCTGTGATCACACAGTCCGGGAAGTTATTTCTCTCTTCCCACAGATGGGTTGAATGGGTGCTAATTTCCGCTTCTCATCATGGCTAACAAGAGAAAATCGCCATTATGTGCTAAGATATAAAAAAATTTTTTTACCTTTTTAAACGTAGCCCAGAAGAACCGAAACGCGTAAAATAATTCATGCTATCAGTAAAAGCGTAAAACCTGTGGATCTTGCGTAAAATTTACGCACGATGCGTAAAAGTTAAAGTTGAACGCGAAAGTAAAAGTTGGCAGATCTGTAATACCTACATCATATGCAACTATTTAAGATTTACTACAACAAAGAATTCTAACATTCTAAAATCATATTAGAAAATATTTTCTTGAAATAATAGATATTTCTTAACTAAATATTTTTTTAAATATGTAACCATTAATAATATTAATTCTCTTATTAAAATTTAAATATAAATTTTAAAAATTTTAAATGTATACAGAATGTTTAATAGAAAATTGATACCAAATATTTTTAACAGATATTTGTCAAAGAAAATTAAATTAATCATTTCACGCATTTACATAATTATGTATTCACGTAAGTGTTTATAAACGTAAGTAGGTATTCATGTATTAACATAAGCATATTTGCATCTACATGTATGTGAATGCAGGTATTTATGTATGTATGCAACCACGTCATATGTATATATAACAATATATGTATGCATATAAGTATTATAATGAATATATTCAAAAACATTACTCACTGATTCATACAGTTGTTCTGATTTCTTCAGAACAGCATCCTGTAAATAAAACTATTTAGTAAATAATAATAAGCAAAAAACAATACCTATAGGAATGACTAAATACTTTAAATAAAAAAATAGGCACATATGTATTGTTGCAACCATATTGGTGGCATTATATAAGACCGAGCCAATTCTAAAAAACGGGAAACGCCGACAGGACGTGGAGCATGTAGGTGAAAAATACAATGTAATAAAAACAGTATAAAAGAAAATATATAATATAGAAAGAAAAATATTAAATAATTTTTGTACCTTTATTTAACGATATATCAGTCACGTTTTGGTGGAAAATATTGCAAAATGGTTTTTAAAATAGAATCAAAACAACTTTTTTTATTGTTTTCTTGGTCTTTTCGCCATATGAATTCTGCCAAGTAAGACTCAAGAAAGTGTTTTGCTGTACCCCGTTGTCTCTTGTTCCTCCATTTCGCAGAACCACAGACTCTTTCGATTGTTTGGGTATTCACACCTGTTTCGGGGTCGACAAAATTATGTTTGTGATTTACTCTAAAATGATTAAATCTAGCAATTGCCAATTGATCAGTCAGATACTCTCCAACTATCATAATAAAGTACACTCCCTTCCTAAATGTTTTCGACAATTTTCTGGAAAAGCGTGGCTGCTGTTCTATTAGGAACAGTTATTAAAAAATGCTTGTTTGGTCTCTCGATAGATGCTACCAAAAATCCATTGCTCTGGCAATATTCAACCCGAATTATTTTTCCTTTTCGTGAACAAGCTTTTATCTATTTCCACAATATGACCAGGTTCACCTATTTTAGTTCTTTATTTGCTTTCCATGTGGAGAACACAAATCTCTCTCATATAATTATTCCAGTCTATGACTGATTAGTCAGCTAAATTAAGTTCTTCATCACAAAATTTGACTGTTATTAGTTCTTTGCACTAGCAATACTTGAATCTTACTGCTGTTAATAATGGGATACGGCTTTCCTCAAACCAATTACCACTTCTTATTCCCGCATGTTGATTACAGATTGCAATGTTGCACTTCCAAAAAATCTGTTTTCCAAAATTAAGCTTCATTAGGCGAGACTTGGTACATTTCCTAACGTCTGGTAAAATGTTATATTTCTGTTAAAATGTAACAGGCATCTTTTTCAGAATTCGGTGAATCACAGATTCGCATTTTAGAATTCGAGCTTGCTATTTTCAATGAACGGATATGCTAAGAAAGGTGGCAAGCAGGGAAATTTGAAAGGAAGTAAATAGTTGCCAATTCAGTGCCTTAGATGCATGCGACATTGGGGTTGCCAATAATTTGGCAAGTTATCCCAGAGGTTAGGTATGGTTGCGATAATATGTAAGTACCAAAAAATATAGTCAAGTAATTGCCTAAAAAACACAACATTGATTACATACAAAGTATAACAAATATTTATGGAAATAAAATACTTATGGAAATTCATTGCATTTAAACATTAAATGCAATGGGCACTTACATACCAGCAAAACATCCACTAAAAACAAAAAATTTTATTCTCATTTTAAGCACATTTTTATAAATATTTCAAAATTAAGCAAAATTATATTATTTTTAACTGAAATAATAGCATAAAAATATGCAGAATTTTTTTACCTGATTGTATGTAATAAATTTTCTGATTAAAAAATTTAAATTTTAAATAATTATTCATAAATTTTGAAAAAAATGTTTTGGATATTTTCTAAATATTTGATTTATTAAATTTTATATCATATTAAAATAATTCTTCATAATTGTGAGATATAAAAAAATGACAAAATTATTAAATGTGAGATTCATATGAAATCTATAGCAATAAGTTTTAACTTCACCAATTGATTATTTAAATATGAATGGAGGAAACCTATAGCTAATATGTATTAATAAATTTTATTCAAAGAGAGAACATATATAAATATCAAATTTGATTACACATATATTTCTTATAAAAGATCAATAATATTAATAAAATTTCAAAATGAAAATTTTTATTAATACATAAGTATGAATTCTCCTTAAAATAAAGTTTGTTTGTTTTTAATTGTAAACAATCACAATTTATTTTCTATATGTATAGTGATGTTTACTATATTGTTTTGGAAATCAAAGATAATGATCACATTTAAGACCCTTGCTGACTTGAAAGAGGTAAAAAAAATTTCCCCCTATCACATTTGGATCTCACAAATATATTTTTTAAATAATTGCTAAGAAAAATATTACTTTCTTTTTACTTTTCTTTTTAATATACCAAGCAAAATTTTTGCATTTAATGCAAAAATTCTTATATGTTTCTTTTGTATTTCTGTAGAAAAAAATATGTGTGTTTGTTTTATTGTTTATATTTTATTTTTTACGCATGCCACATAAAAAATTCATTCATTTCTTTATTTTGCAAGAAAAATATTTTTTTATGAACGGAATTCTTTTACTTGTAATTTCTAATGGTAATGCTGTGTTATTAAATTTTTTAACTCTGCAAAGAAGAAAATAAATTTATGAAATATATAAAAGTATCCGTGAGAATCTGAAAATAAAGCATTGTCAAAGCTTTAGTTCTTATAAAATGGCATGGTCTGAGCATTAAAAAATTGTAAATGGAAAAGAAGAAGAAAAAAGTATCCAGAATGTAAGAATGTACAAAAGTTGTGAATTTTGCGCTGAGAAGAACTCCATTTCTTTAATTATATGCATGGTATCCAGAGTTTCATGTATTATTTTTTAAATTGATTGCAATAATACATGTAAGTGAAAAAATGCTTTTTATATATTAGTGTTTGAAGGAATTGAACAATCGATATAATTTTAGCTTTTTAAAGTATAATCTTCAATATTTATCTAACTACTTACACTTACTTTACAAGATTTATTTGAAAAAGAATTTCGCAAATATTGTATAAAAATTACAAGCTGAATTTATCAATATTAGTTAATTCACATATTGTTTACTTTTCTGAAGTTTATTTAATAAATCTCATACTTTAATGTATGCATTGAATGCATTCTTTCAACTAGCGGATAAATAAAATTACAACGGCTAGAATCAAAAATTATGAATAAAAAATTTTATGAATATACCAATTTATCAATAAATCTTACTACAATTATATATATATATAATATATATATATATATATATATATATATATATATATATATATATATATATATATATATATATATATATATATATATATATATATATAATATATATATATATATATATATATATATATATATATATATATATATATATATATATATAAATGTTTCTTTCTCTCTCTCACTCAATTTATATATTTCTCTCTCATCTGCAAATATTCAAGATTATTGCGAGAAATGAAAGATTATTTTTGAGTGCTAATTAATTTCATAGATGAATATATGTAAATTTTATATAAAAACTTTGCACTGAAAACAAAACTTTCGATTAAGTAATTAATATAATGCTTAAAAATGTACCTAAACTCAATCAATTACTTTCCTGTAAATATGTTTTCATAATTTTATATACTTTATGAAAGCTAATAAGCATAAAATATAATTAAAAGTTTTTTCGATTCTATTAAGGAGTAATGTACAAAAAGACATATATCTTTATTGTTAAATAAATTTTTCATATTATAGTAAAATGAATATAAACTTATTAAAAATATTAAAGTTATGTATTTATTATTAACATTTTCATTTTTGAAAGACATGTTTTTCTTTAATTCGTTCCTTTACCCATTTCTTTAATTTGTCATACAGGTATCCGAAATTGGGAGTTTTATTAGGAGTGTCAGTTATTTCTCTCTCCTCGTATATAGATTACAGAAAATCATTATTTTATCAAATTAGAAGTCTATCAGTGAACGAGTTAAAAGATTTTTGGTAAATACAAAATTATTTTATGGTTATTCACTTTGAGAATAATTGTGTCATGCCACACATGTTTGAAATGCTCTTTAATAATTTTCAATTAATTATACTTTTTAAGAAATCCTTTGTAGATATTTCATTTTTACTTAACATTTTTCAGACAAAAATAAAGGACTATTACAATATTTTCTTTGATTTTTTTTAAATAATTTCATATTTCCTGTATCTCAGAAAATTTATCTTTACTGTAAGTTATAATGCATCCTGGAAAACTAAGTTCACATTATTTTAAGGTTATTTAATGTTTACTGAAATGTATATACTTAATACTAAGAATTCTTATGAATATAATACAAATTTAAAGTTCAGATTGCATCCGTGCTATTTAATTATTTATATATTCTCATCTCAGCTTAAATATAAGCTATATTTATTTATATTTATTATTGATAAAGACCTTAATTATATACAATACAATCTAATGAAATTGCAAATGTGTATATTTTATTTCAAAACGTAACCAAACTTTGAAAAAATATCAACCAACTTTTCCTTTGGTTCTGTTTTTTTAAAACACAAAAATATTTTAATATTAAACAAAAATATTTTAATATTAAAATCTTTGTATTAAAAATTAAACCAAAATAAACATTTAAGGCATCCTGTTGAACTCTTGCATATTGTTAGACTAGTTTTACTCCTACAAAAATTAAATTTAATAAAATATTTAAATATTTATTTTACGTTTAGAATTTATTAATGAAAATGACGATATGTTAAATTATTATCGACATTTAGGAAATTTTGTTTTACAACTACGCTGTAGTGAATAAATAGAGCTATATCTATCAAAATTGATATAATAAATACCTATCAAAATAAATATCTATCAAAATTGAAAAACGAAATCATATACTACAAGACTACTTACATGACTAAAACTATTATATGTTGTTGTGGCTTATCCTCCTTTTGTCTTACTTCGTCAGACAAGGTCCATAAGACCACTGACCCGAAGAAAATCTGATGCAAAAAGGGGGAAAGAATAAAGGTCCTTCTTGGTGAGCCCCATGCAGTCAAGAACATGTCTAGGGGAGGCCTGTTGGGCTCGGCATTTTGTGCATAATGAGTAGGTCTTCCTCCCCTCTAAAAATGAGAGACTTTTTGTATGGCCGCTTTTGAGTCTTGATTGCAGTTCGGGTGTTCCTGCCTTGACGGGGCCGAGCTGACAGCCGAATGGTTAACGCTCTTTCCTTTGGTTCAACAGTTCGTGGGTTCGAATCCCCCTTGGGCATGGATATTTGTAGTGGTTCGGAATCCACTTTAAACCGTAGGTCCCAGTCTAATTTGCCCTCGTGTGCAAAAAATGACCGTTGAGCGACAAACAAACCAACCAACCTGCCTTGACGGGATGGTGAGGCTTGAGTGCACCAATGACCCATAGTGCTATGCCAGTTCTAGCTTGCTACTGGTAGGGTCACCCAAGCCGGACAGGCCGGAGGATAGGTGCCAGGCGGAAAGGAACACCACCACGAGCCCAGACAGACTTCTACCTTCACGCTGCTCAGATCCTTCGGGTCAACAGAAGCTGCATCTCACCTCCACATCATGACCTCGCTGACTATTATATGTGAATTGTACAGTCTTAGAATAACTTCATTACAAAATATACACACAATATATATTTCTATACATATTATAACCAACTATAACCAAGATTCATTCATGAAAATGAGAGAATTATTGATAAGCCAATGATTCTGGATTTAGAGATTTAATGGTATAAATAAAGAACAAAATTAATTTAAGATGAAAGCTGCAATTAACAAATCAAACAGATTTTAATTCTTAAAACTGGATGCACATTATATCACTTACACTAATTGATAATACTTTTACCAAATGTTGATATTTAGTGCAGTGCACAAATGTTTCACAAAATTTTTTAATGATTATTAATATTGTAGATTCAGAGTTATTTCCTTGAAAAAGTTTTAATAATTTTGACCAATTCAACAATGATCAAATTGTTGTGTCCTTCATATATATATATATATATATATATATATATATGTATGTGTATGTGATATGTGTGTGTGTGTGTGTGTGTGTGTGTGTGTGTGTGTGTGTGTGTGTGTGTGTGTGTGTGTGTGTGTGTATATAAGGGTGATATATAACTTATCGTACAAATTTCGTGGAGAGGTTGGGAATATATTCTTATTCACCAAAATAAAAGTAAAAATTACTACATTTGAATATATAACTATATAAAATAATCATTTCATTCTCGATTTCTTCTCAGGTATCTACGTACATTTACTTTCATCATATACTTGCAATCACTACATCACATTGCTGCTTTCATCGTGGGAATGGTTCTTGGTTGGATACTTGATAAACACAAGTACTTTAAACCATCAAAGGTTCAGTTACAATTAACTAATTTCTGTCCTCCCTATTCTTATAAAGGAAATTTTGATTTTTCAAGAGAATAAATGTTAAATAATTCTATAATTTTTTACTACAGAGTGTGTGTTATTACATTCCTGGACTACATAAATGTATTTAATTTATAATTAAAAACACATTCTAATTTCAGGAAAAAGTTTCTTTCAAGATTGATTTTAAATTGTAAGCTGTATATATTTTTCAAAGAGACATTTTATTTTGGTCGTTGTCAGATTAATAGAAAATTGATTATTTTATCATAATTTACATAAGAAATGCTACTGCGTTTATGAATTTATATTTTAATCGGAAACTGGTGAAAATGTCATCAATTAATAAAGTTGTGACCAAAATATACATTTTTTGTATTTTTCTCATTGAATTGATTAAAATTTAGATACTCATTGATTAAAATTTAAAGTTTAAGATTATTATTGTTTTGTAATAATTTAGTTATTACGTTAAAATTTTTACAAAAATATTAAAAACAACGCGAAAAGATAATTTAAGTAATGAAGAATCACATTTTTAAAACTTTTCTTGGCTTACAATTTATAATAATCAATTTATTTGAAAAATATATAGCGAAAATATAGTCTGTATTGAATAATGCAATATCCTTTGATATCACAAAAATTAGATAATAAATTAATGTAATAGAAGATACCAACACACACACATTCAAAAAAAGTAAATGTATTTTCAACTTGTTCAATCTATGTTAATTGCATAACGGGCGTTTTTCATTGATGCATTTTTTTTACTATGTTATACTATTCGGTACTATTTCCAATTTAACTTTTTTATCTACGCTGATGTCGTTGTTTCTGTGATTTTTTCTTTTTTTTTGGTATCTTTTTCTTTTTTTAAAATTAAAAACACAAAATTCAAGAAAAATACAAAAGCTAATAAAATTACTTTTGAAAATATTTAGTTTGCAAATGATTCTATTGCATCCTTTGCAATCATCATATAGTTAAAACTAACTAAATACAGATAAAATTATTTATCCAATCATAATTGATTTTGCTATTTTTAAATTCGCATTTTTTGTAAATAAAAAAAAGAAAGAAAACAGCCATGATAGTCTAACTGGAAAGGGTGTAATTTTTTATTTCCAGATACCAGTTTGTTTATTCACAATGTAATTGAAGGCTCATTCAGTTTTCTAATGCAGCTTGTGCTCATAAAATATTGCAATTTCGTCCATGTGAAATGAAAGTGCTAGGAGTAACACAGGCCAAGAGTGAGAATCTTAAGAGTAACACAG
Source organism: Latrodectus hesperus (assembly GCA_037975125.1). NCBI lineage: Eukaryota > Metazoa > Arthropoda > Arachnida > Araneae > Theridiidae > Latrodectus > Latrodectus hesperus. The sequence continues at coordinate 121,656,872 of CM075853.1, read as the reverse complement.
GCCAAGAATCGAAAGCTTTTGAGTAACGGACTTTTTAGATATTGGATTCTACAGGAATTGAAAATAATAATGAAACATTTTCTAAGGTTGGTATATTTACAACACAACATTTTCATAATAACTTGAAATTTATAAGTAGTGGATATTAAACGAAAATTTTATGGAACTAAAGTAAGACAATAAATCCAAACTAGCAGAAAATTTTATAATTCTAAGCAATCATTTCTTGGATCGGAAAATAAACTAAAGAGACCTTTATTATTTATATAAAAGTTAATTTATGTTGTTAAATAGTTTGCTACATACGAGCAATTAATAAAAGAAAATTGTTTGCTGAGGGACAAAAAATTAAATGGAACCTTAAAGCTTAATAAAGAATTTTTAAATATTATATGAATATTAGCAAGATCAGAGGAGAAAAGAAATTTAAATTTAACCATAAAATTTAATTTAACTCGTATATGCAAGTAAAATGTCTCAACACAGTTGAATAATAATAACTAATTCCAATATGTAAGTTCTAGCTTAATCATTTTATTTTAATTTAATACCATAAATACCTTATTATTTAACCAAGCAATATTCACTTTACATATGGTTACACAAATTGAATTAAATAAAAATTAATTAATTTGTGATAATAATAAAATTTTACAAAAAAGGAAAATAGCAAAATATTCACCCTTGGTTAGCAGCTACTGTTCATGGGAGGGAGAAGTTGTAATGTTAATGTAGTAGGTAGGTAACAACAAGTTAGACAAGAGAAACAGGCATATTGGATCTGTTATTTTAGCATCCTTCTAAATCAAATTTCTCAGAAAAAATTGGCCACTCTTTTGCCATCAAGAAAAAACATCCACTTCAATGGTGATGATGCCAAATCAAATTCTGGTGGATTTTACAGCAGTCCAACGGTTGTAACAAAAATTCAAAATTCTAGAATCTCTTCCATTTAACTTTTGCGATACCTTTTCAATGATATTTCCCATTTCAAACTTCGTTACATTTTTACTAAGAGACTTTGAAGTAGAGATGGCCGTTATTTAATGGAACTGTTATTTAAGAACCGTTATCAACAAATAACCGTTGAATAAATAACGCGTTCTTCAAAAATTATGTTATTAAGATAACGTTTTTCTTTTCCTTAACTGCTGAAATCGTTCCTGTAATGGTAACTTCTCAAAGTCGTTACGGTATTGTAGAACGTTTCTACATTATGTTATTTTGTAGCGTTAAAGCTGTTCTCGTTGTTTTGTAACGTTAAAGCTGTCCTCGTTGTTTTGTAACGTTAAAGCTGTTCTCGTTGTTTTGTAACGTTAAAGCTGTGCTCGTTGTTTTGTAACGTTAAAGTCGTTATCGTTGTTTTGTAACTTCCGGAATATTAAAAATGTTCTCGTTATTTTGTAACTTTAAGGCCGTTATCGCTATTTTAGAACTTCCGTAACTTTAAGGCCAAAATCGTTGTTTCGCAACGAAATTTTAAGTTGTTATTACGTTGTTTTGGTTTCTAACATTGACATTGAGTTTTCTCGGGAACACATTCCAAGCTTTTGCTTGGCCCGTTGCGTTGCTTAGCAACTAAGGGTGTATACTTTTCGGTTCCTCACTTTGATGAAGGAAAGTTAACTGAAAAGCGGATGCATGAATAAATATATTTCATTTTAAAAGAGATTAAAACATTTGTAAAAATGGGGATTTTTAAAAATACATTTTATGTTAATATTTTACGGGCATTTTATTTATTTTCAGCCTTTATTTATAATTTTTGTGAATTTTTGCAAATTTTTTATTAAACTGAAACATTTTTTTAGAAACTTGAAACTATGCTCGCATATCAAAGCAAACGTGAAATATTTTAAATTCAATTTCAAATTTCGGGAATTAATTTTCATAAATTAAAAAAGATTAAAAGAAGAAACTAACGTACCATTCGATAAAATTTGGATCAAACTAATACAATATACATATATATAATTAAATTTGAAATTTACTTTAAGAATTAATATATTGTAAAAATAATTTTTTGACACTTATAATTTTTTTTATTTATTGAGAAAGCATCAACATAATTTTTTAAAATTAATTTATATAAATAAAATTTTAATTATTTTAAATGATAATATACTTGATTACATTAAAATAATATTCTTAATGTAATAATTTTACAGTCCTAAAAATGTATTTGATGTACTGGAATAAAAGAATTGCATCATATTTCTTGTAGAAAGCCATTTATAAAATTTGTTTTGAAATAAAAAGTATTATTGGTGTTAAGTAATTAAGAATCATGATAATAAATGTTGCAATGTATATAATTATATTAAATTAATACATGTATATTTGTAAATGTAGTTGTATTTATTTAATATTTGAAAATAAAATCACAATAAAATTAATATCCTACGTATTACAGCTGCAAATTCTAAATTTTCATCATTTATTTTTCAGGTTAAGTTGTAATTATGAGGAAAAAAATTGTTCATTTAAAGATCTTTTCTGTAGTTTTATTCCTATCTAATTTCAATAAAAATCTTTAAATATAATTAGCTCTACTCATGCCATAGAGTTATATCTTAAGGCCATTGTGAACTGGACAGTTTACATTAAACATTTGAGCAATATACATTTTACTAGCACATTTCAAATTATCTTTCCAGTACATTTTTAACAGTATTTATACATTTTTTCAGTACATTTTTAACAGTAGATATATAATTATAGTTATATTATTTCTTTATGTGGATACTATTTTCTGTATTTTTAATGTGTGTTATTTCTCTATATATAACCTATGATATTATATCATTATTTTAAACATACATGTCTTTCAAGATAAGTGTCTGAGAGTTTTCCAAGTTTACTCCCTTGCCTAGACATTTGCAGTCTATTTATTTAAAACATTACTTTAAACATTTACATATTAAAGAAACTTTTCTTCAATTAATTTTCAAACGAATAAGAATTACATTAATTTGAAAGACTATAATAAGTAAATAACTATGGAATTTTATATAACATATATTCCTCAGCAATCATAAAAAGAAATGACAAGTAATAACTGTTTTTATAGTATGTAAAGTAAAAATATTAATTCTGTTTATTAATTTAATTTATTTGAGTTCTTATGATATCAAAAGAAACTTGCAGATCAAACAATACAAATTAAAAAGTTTATTAGTTGATAAAATTCTTCATTTACAACAAAAACTTTTGTATAAGCAAATAATTTTAAAAACTGTAAATTTATGTATTGTGTCAATAGTAAAAAACTGCATCTGAATTATTTACTGTAGTAATGTGTTTATCTATTTTACAGAAGCAATTTTCATACATTTTTATTTAAAAATACTGTTTAATTGTTAGTACTTTAAATTCACACACACACATTTTATTAATACAACATACCTCTCTTATTTTTACTTCTCCATGAGGAGTAATTTCATATAGTAAAAATATTTAAGATAAATACACAAATGGAGCATATAGAACAGTGAAATCATGTATATGAAGTAAAATTCTATAACTTATCATAAAGGCAAATTCCTATATTCGAATATTTTCTCGTAGGTACTAAATATTCTGATTTACATATACAATTCTTTATTTTTAAAGAAAATATTTTTTTCTATTTATGTTCATAAATATGTAATTTTATAGTATATGACATCTGTATAGATCCGATTTTCCTTTTATTGCATAGATTTATATGAAAATTAAATTCAATTAAAATGTTTAATATTGAAAAAGAAATTTATATGAAATAGTAAAATATAATTAATTATTAAATATAAGTTAGTTTAATGTATATCGCTGGTTAAATTATCATTAAAATGATTTCACTATTTGAAAACTGTGGGTTCGATACTGATGTTACCATAAACAATGATGGATGGTACTCTTTGGATATTGATTAATCGCATGGTATATTTATAAGTTGATAAGATAGTAAAATTAAGAAATTTCGATCAAAATTCAACTTTTTAATTATATTGTGTCTCTAATTAGAGAAATACTTTTTTCAAGAAGATATATTTTAAGATTTATTCGAGCATAAGTGATATACTCAATAGTAATCTTTAGTGTAAAAGAAACATCAGTTAAAATTTATAAGAATTTATAATAGAAATTACATTGAGGAATAAATTAAATTCATCTTGTGAGAAACTGAATTATGCTTGGTTTAAAAAAAAATCAAATTTAGACATATTTTATACATTAAAGTAATAAAATATATTAATAAGGAGTTAAGATCATTGGGAAACAAATTATGTAAATACACATTACTTAAGAATTTTTAACTGAAAAAAAATCAATTGACAGTAAAAAAAATTATAAATCTTTGAATAATGAATAATAAATGAACAATTAATCCATTGCAATTATTTTAAAAAATAAGTAAATGAAAATCATTCTAGACTTAAATGTTGAATTTCCGTATAATAAAGTAGGAAATTATTAAAAAATTGATTAAAGAATATAACAAAAATCATTAAAATTTCTTTCAGTAAGTGATTTTCGATGCTCAGTCACTAAAATTCACCTTACACCTCATTTCCTCCAAAAACCAGTTTTGTCACCCCACGAAAGCTTCCTTTCGCTCCATAGAATTTCCAAGAAGGCCAAAGGGAACGGATTTCTTGGAATAACTTTCCAAAAAGCCGTTATTTGATAACGCTTTCTAGAACATGTTATTTCCTTGGAACGTAACGTTGATAACTAGTTATTCAAAAATAACTGCTTTTGCCATCTCTACTTTGAAGAACCTTGTTCTTGTCTTTTCTCCTTACCATCTCGTCTTCGACAGTCGAATGGCAATCTTATCTCCCCTCCGGAAGTCGTAAAAATCAAATACAACTAATGCATACAATGGGGAGTGGAGAAAATGCGAACCAAGCTTCTGAAAGTAGAGGGTGACAAAAAAACTACGGTCACTGTTAAATGGGGAAAGGAAAACAGTAAAAGAAATTTAATGTAATTGAGTAGTTAAACAAAATAGATAATTGTAGCGTAGAAACAATGTGTCAATTACTAAACGAGGACTCGATAGATATAAGAAAACAAGGTTTGGACTTTAGATTTACTGAAGAAGCAGTGGAATTTATGAAAAGGATGACACCAGAAAAGATACTGAAGATTCTCGCTGATGTTACAAAACAGCAAATACAGAGACCAGATAATCCTAAGCATGCCGCAAGCAAAAATTAATCGTTGTATACAAAAATTATATGATGGCATTACATGTGTAATCAAACTGCTCTTTAATATTATGATAACATTATTAAAGAAAAACTTGGAATGGAATAATTGAAGAATGTAGATAATTAAAAATTAAAACATCTACGCAAAGAAAAAATTGATCCATCTTTAAATGACTGTCTGATCAAAATTTAAATTCTAATATCTGTTACAAATAATTTTAAAATTTAGTATGAATAAAATGGTACTTTAAACAAATATTGAGAAAGCTTCTCATCACTTTTAAATAGCAGAGGAAGATTTTATTTTTTTTTTTTTGAGATTCTTGTGGTTTAGTAATTTTGATGAGAATTTTTCATTGTTAAGTTCTAAGAATAAGTAAAGTATCTTTTGGAATGAAACCAAGCCAACTTTAGCTATCCGAAACAAATAAATATCGTACTGAATTTTATAAAAAAAAGAGCATCCCAAAGTTTTTAGAATACTTGCTAAAACTTTTCAATTTGCCGATATGTTTAATGGAGCTTATACAACACATAAAGGTTTCTATTTAAATAATTACGTTCATAAGATAATTAAAGATGCTAATATTAACTAAGATAATTCGAAGGTCATTTATTATCATAAATGAATAAATTGAAAAAGAAATCGGAATATTTAATACGAAGTGTAATTTAGAACAAAACGCATTAAAGGTGTTTATAATAATTTGGGTTCTAATTATAACAAATTAAAATTAGATATATAATGTTTAGAAGCAATTGATTTAAAAATGTAACGAAGATTAACATAATACCAAATATGGCTTATATCTGGGATTAATACGAAATATGGCTAATATCTGGGATCCAGAAGGATTCATTGCTTCATTTATAATTCGAATAAAATTTTTATTGCAAAATATTTTGAAATTGGACATTCATTCCTCTGTTTTCAGCGTAGTGTGAGAAGTTGAAATAATAATGTTCAGAAATTGAAGCTTTTTTAAAGTTCAGCATTCCCAGAATATATTTTTACAGGAAATAAATTTTACTAAACGGGAATTATGTGTATTTTAAGATGCTAGCCTCAAAGGATATGAAGTAGAGTATATATTTTTTTATTTTGATGCATGTACTTCTTTTGTTTTTTCTAAGAGTCGAGCATTTTTTTTTTTTTTGGGAAAACAAAAATATCTCTCTGTGCACCAAGGAATACCACACAGGGCCCGAAGGTACAACAAATGTACTACAAAACAAATCCAAATAATACATGAGATGAAAAAAAATAATAATAAAAGAAGGCAGAGAGAAAAAAAAGAGATATAAAAATGAAAAATGAATTAGATAACAGCATGGATAAATTTTACAAAAAATTCAAAATTCTCTTTCTTAACTAGGTCCACCATAATCGGGGGCCACCTGTTATTTAAGTCTTTACAAAGCTCGTTCCTTACTTCTGAAACAGATGGGCATTCAAGAAGAATGTGAGAAGGGTTGTCACTCCCAGAGTTGCACTTGCACACCTCACTGTTTTTAATGTGGAAACGGTGTAGGTAACTATTGAATTTCCCATGTCCAGTGAGGAATTGCGTAATTTTAAAGTCAGTGTAAAACCAGTAGTTCTTAATTCTGCATTGTACTGAAGGGAAAAAATATTTGGTCCACTTACAATTTAGGAGAGGAAATGAAACCTGAGTTCCATTCTGTGATAATCTTCTTTTTGGTAGTGGTTTAGAAAAAAGACTTGGGTAAGCTGGTATTGAGTTTATTTGGAAGTGAAAGGGAAGATTTGGCCAGGAAATCCGCTCTTTCATTTCCATACACACCACTTTGACCCTTGACATGGGAGAAGAATCGAGCATGTCAACTTCAAAAATTATCATTGCATCATATAAACCTACTGGGTGTGATATTTACATCAAGAATTGTTAATCATAAAAGGCTCTAATATTTCTAGTAAGAGAATGTTTTGATTTTGTATGTTGCGTATTATTCTACATTGTATAAAGGTTGATAAATGGAAACTACTTGCTATGAAGCGTGTAAGAGAATTTCGAGTTCAAATTTATTTTATCATCTCAATGTGGAAACATTGTAAAGTAATTGAAAATTTAGCTGGTATAATTTCTCATGAAATTACTGAACATGGCTTTATTGATAATGATATTTAGTTTAAAGGATCTGCTTGGTTAAGAGGTGGAAATGTTCAAACCTGATATTTTAATCCAATAACAGAAACATAAGAGAACGAATTACTTAATAAATAATTCCGAAGTATTGTGTAAATCCTGTTGCTTGTGAAAAGTACATATTTGACTCGATTTTTAGGTATTCATCGTGGATAAAGCCAAATCAAATAACTGCTTGATTTTTGAAATTTACCAATAATTATAATTCGTGAGCTATAAAATTCAAAAGATTTACAATTATCCCTAAGATTGAAAATAACTCCATTTTAGTTTTGAAATTCCTACAAAGACTTAAATTTAACTAAGAAACTAAATCATTTACGGTTTTGCAGAGTTTAGCTCCAAGCAGTAAAGACACATTTTTTTTAAATATAATTATTGATAAGGAAGAAATTTTCGGATTTGGTTGTGACGGCTTAGAAATTCTGATCTTCCAGAACACACTAAACAACAAATCATACTGCTTAACAAAATTAATGTAACAGATTTTACAGTCAAGCAGTGTGCTCCGTGGCTGAGTGGTCAAAGTATCACTCCGCTAATCGCTTGAGAGCGTAGGAGTGTGGGTTCGATTCCCACCGTGGCCCTGGGTGTTTTCTTCGTTATTCTTCTGTGGTTGTACATCTGTCATTGTGCTATTTGTCCTATTATCGACGAAGACTTACAAGCAGATCTCAAGAATCAAGCATACAAGTCTAAAAATATATGTAATAAATAAAATAAAATAAAATATAGTCAAGCATCTTTATGTTATGTGTTTCCATGGGGGAAAAAGCCTGAACAATTTCTTTACTGTAAAAGAACTTTTGAATCCTTAACTACCAAAATGAATTAAAAACAATTTCGAAATGTATGAAATGATATAAAATGCAATCCACTACTGCTAAATACACATTGTCGGATTTCCTAACTTCTCTTGCTGCACCATATAGAATCACCATCCATGAAGTCGGATTTCCTAACTTCTCTTGCTGCGCCATATAGAATATTCAAAAAGACTTAATTTGATTTTTCAGAACCCATCCTGATAAAATTTCGGAAGTGACAGAGAGTAAAATCTAATATTTTAAGTCTGTCTTCATGTGTCTGTTTTTGTTCAAAAGCTGCATGTCTTGAAATAGTCAATAAACTGACTATGTAACCATTAATAACATCTTTCAAATAATTTTCATCTCGTCATAAATCAAGAGAAACATTTTCAGATTGAATTACATATTAGTTGGAAATTTCTTAGAATTGATAGAGTATTAAAGGAGACATTGGCAAAACTGATAATGATGAAAACACCAAAAATTATTTCATTGCTGAGAATATTCGATGGACATTTAATCCATCCACAGCTCTACACTTCAGTAGATTTTAGTAGACTTATGGAATTGAGTTTCAAACAAATTAAAACTCATTTGAAAAGAACAATCTGAAAGCAAATTTTACCATATAAAGAATTCCTCACATTGATGTCTAGAATGCCACTATGCTTGAGTTCTAGGCTAATAACTTCACTTTCTAGAGTTCCCAATGAACGATTAGTTAATGGACTATCTTTCAGAGTCCCAAGGACGAACTTAAAGTGTTAAAAAAAATCTAATTGGGGTGTAAATGTGTGGCATGGTATTGGTAAAAGAGTACCGCCTTTAAAGTGGTGTCTTGTTGCAGTACTTGAATTGTATCTTGGTACAGTCGGAAAAATATGTATTTGTAATAAACTAAAAATTATACAATTCGAGAAAATTAAATCATATCTATAAAATTTTCATCTTTGCTTTATTTTCGTAAAATAGACACAAAATTTTTTCCTTGTTATTAAATTGTCATTTGTTAATATTTTAATATGTACCGTATATTTCAATTAATGTTTCTTAATAAGTATTGTATTTTTCATATCTAATAGGGTATATATAATTTTTATATTCTCTCATATATATGATTGTAATTACGTTAAACTAGTAATAATAGAAATCTCGAAATTGTTAGCTGAAAATTATTTTTTTATAGTATACTGAAAATTATTTTTTTTCAATTGCATTGTTGCTGTTATTGTTGTTTCTAATCTCCAATATGTTTTGAGTACGTAAGTGAACAAGGAAAACTTTGACGTTAGTGAATTATTGTTCTGAAGTACTAGAATTTTTATTTTGAATTATGTAACTATTAGCCTTCTCTTAAAATTTCCTGGCACAGGTGCCGTAAAATCCATGATTCCGAATTCTGAATTTTTTTGGCGATGAAGAAATAATTGAAATTCAGTCAATATGTATGAGAATAAGATAAATAATATGTTATAATATATGAAACTGTGCCTCTAGGTCAAAAATGCTGCATACCATCAAAAATACCCTCTTTCCCAGTTTGACAGACAAATAATGATGATGAGTTCTAATATAGCCCCTTTCACTACATTTCAAGACAAAAAGGAATATTATTTTTAAAGTAGTTAACACAAACAGATTATTCAGATAAAGAAATCTTCTGCAAGTCATTGGTAATTATCAAAATTGTGTAAGAATCAATCTATCGTAGTACGTTAAAAAATAAATTGGACACGGTGAGAATGATCAACCCTTCAATTCTACCCACAACTAATAATGAGTTGATAGCTCCAATAGAAATTGTTATTGAATATTAATATCTAATTTTAAAAGAAAGAAACAAGGAAGAAAAAATCCCAGATTCAAGAAAAAAGCCACAAATTACACAAATAAAAAAACATGCTCTACAGGATGTAAAAATTTTCTATAGGGCTTACCGTATTCTCCATTTTATACAACATAAGTAACTAATTATTTACATATGATTGAAGAGCAATGTTTATCACGTAATATATGACATCGATAGTACAACACCCTACAACAAAAATAACAACTACAGAAATATCATATTCCAGAAAGTTACTAAGTGCCTCGTTAGTTATTATGTCATCTTCAAATACAAATTCATTTAAAAATATTCAGTTTCACTTTGATTTAATTTAAAATAGAATTTGTATACAAATAAAATTTAGTGGGTATAGTAATATGAAATTGCTCACGCTCTTACAGTTTTCACAAATGATATATTTTTGTGCACACATTAAGCATTATGAATATTTAGTTATATATAGGCTACGTATGAAAGTGTTCAATGGTATTCCCAGTCTTTAGCCGAGCTGGCAGCCGAATGGTTAGCGCTCTTGCCTTCGGTTCAACAGTTCGTGGGTTCGAATCCCACCTTGGGCATGGATGTTTGTAGTGGTTCGGAATCCACTTTAAACCGTAAGTCCCGGTCTAATTAGCCCTCGTGTGCAAAAAATGACCGTTGAGCGACAAACAAACCAAGCCAAACCATTCCCAGTCTTTATGTTGACAAGTGATAAGTATTCACGAATTCATTAAATTAACTGAAACTACAAATTAACAAGGAAATATTTTTAAAAGGACGGAAATTCAGGAGTTATTGTTAACCTATCTTTGAAATTCTTAAAAAATATTTTTTTTTAATTTACAGTGTGTATGAATGAATATGTTTCCTAAAAAACGCATTTATTCACACAAGGGACTAACTATATAACATCGCAGATTCAATAATCGTAAAATATTTGTGAGTTATGCATTGCATTATCATTAATGAGAATTCCACAAAAAGAATCTTTATTTATATTTTTATTACATTACATATATTTCAGACTTGTATGCTTGATTCTTGAGATCCGCTTCTAAGTGTTCGTCGATATTAGGACAAATAGCACAATGACAGATATACAACCACAGAAGAATAACGAAGAAAACACCCAGTGCCACGGTAGGAATCGAACCCACACTCCCTACGCTCTCAAGCGATTAGCAGTGATGTCTTTGACCACTCAGCCACAGAGCGCCCAATCTTTATTTAGATTTACAAATGAATGATGTATAAATAAAATGTGTAGCAAAAATTGGGGAAAATAATGTCTATATATAGTAGCTTTGATTTTAATGCATGAAAATCTTAACAAGGGATTCCACTACAAAGACTTATTTTATTATTTTTACTAAAAATTACCTTCAAGTAAATCAAAGATTTAACAGCAATGAGTTCTTTCTTTAAAATTTAGACATTAAATATATTGTTTCATATTTCAGTGGTTGATGCAACAGCCCGATTGCCAAGTGGATTTTTAATGAGAACCAAAGTAGATTTTGGGTCACTTGAAGAATGCTTAGCTGTTAAAAAAGAAGGCCATGGAAAAGAACTATTATTCCAAGGACAGTTCTGCAGGCTTGGCTATAAATCCCCGTTGCTTGCTCCAATGCACCTTAAGACACCGCACGGAAAGGACTACATAGAAGCTTATGGACAACCTCCTGAATGGGTAATGTGCATCTCTCTTTGGAAGGTGCTTCTACGTATCGAATATAAATATTATACAAATCAGGAGAAATGTTATAAATTTCTGAAAATTTTGGGACCATTAAAATTATTGAATTACATTGAATTCATTTTAAATTTTTTATGTTCAATTTCTAAATCTAAATTTAAGTCTAAATAGAAGTCTTTAAATTTAATAAAAGTCAGAGAGTTTTTTTCTCAAAAAGACATTCTTTTCAAGAAATATTAAACTACCATAAAAAAAATTTCCAATGACAATATTCCATCTAGGAAATTTTAAAATAATATATTTTAATTTCAAATACAATGTGAATTAAAAATTTCTAAATCCAATAAATATATTTTCTATTTTATAAATTAGATCCCTTCTATAGTTAATTTCTAAAACCAATTCTATAAATAAAAAATGTTTGAAAAGATTTTTATAATTTAATAATATTTAATCCATTCCAAAAATATTTTAATTTTAGTAATCAAAGTCCTTATACCATTTATCAAATTTTTCCCCTATGTCAATTTGAAAACAAATGCACAGATTTAAATGAAATTTATATCAGGGTGTTGGTCTTTGAATAATTTATATACAATATGTTTTACTTTGACATTTTAATTACAGCTGATTAATGCTGATTTGAATTCAGTAACCAATTAATTACCAAGAGAAGTGAACAAAGTTTGAATTCTGTTTATTTCAAATTTAGAGAGGTGTATCTTACATACAGTCTTTTAAAATTGCCTGTTAAAATAACGACTTTGAAACAGAGAAATTCTATGTACTGCATCAGATTTTGCCTCCATTCCTGCATCTGATTAAAAAACAGGAATGCAATAAATTTAAAACTATGCAATGCGGGAAAAATGATTAAAATTCATTTAATGAAATATTTTACATTAAGAGTAATAAATTGTTATTTCTGGTAAAAGGAATAATAATATTAATTATTATTTTTGGTTCACAATAATATTTTTTTCATAAACCTGACATTGACGTATATTTCTCTATAATACATGTAATATTGTTGTTGCTTATGACACTTGAACAAGCCAAGTTCGCTATGCCTTTGGCAGAGCGAATTAAGTCATTAGAGAGCGTCTTTCGTTTGGATCAGAGCACCACGAGGGTGAAAGTACGATTTTGCTCTTTTAAGGTGACTCGTAATTTTGAACCACGGTCAGGGGACGAGACCACGCCTGAGCTGGCACCCTCCTCCCCACATCCACGCCACAACAGCGGAAGGAGTTTGGACGTCAGAGATTAACGTGGACACGTCCCCAACCGACGGAGTTCCAGCAACGCAGTGAAAGAGAGTACACCATGGTCACCCTCCCAACCACTGCCCGCGACAAATGATGCTTCACTTTGCTGAGCTTACGGGAAGCGGCGTGAATATACTGAGCCACTGGAGCTCTACGTATTATAATACATGCATCAAAGGTTTTAAATTATTTTTATGACTCTAATGCAAACTTTTTTTTAAAATTTTTTTTTCTTTTTAAGAAAGAAACACACAGCCATTAAAAAATCTAAAAACATGGCTATTATAATATTATAAACTAATCTAAGAAGTGTATATATTGTCTTTTCTTTATGTTTTTAAATTAGGAACATAATATAAATCTAATGAATTTCTACGGCATACATCCCATTTTCCAAAATTATTATGAATTAATAATATTTATTATATACTATATATACTCATATTAGTATTTTTTACAAAGTTAATATTAATTTTAAAAATGAAAAAATATTTAAGAATGTAAAATATAAAAATGAAAAATTATTGTTTTCAAAGTTTTCTAAAAATCATCTGTTATTTTATATTTTTTTCTGCAACAAATTTAGTTTGGAAGTCGTTAACTTGATAAAATTTATAACTGAACTGAACATATATATATATATATATATATATATATATATATATATATATATAAATATATTATATACATATATATATATATTATATATATATATATATATATATTATATATATATATATATATATATATATATATATATATATATATATATATATATATATATATATATATATATATAAATTTATATATATATATATATAAATTTATATATATATATAAAGTAATAAATACAATACTGAAAATATAATAAAATATAGTATAATAAAATAGGAACTACAATACATTATAGGAAATCTAACTAGCGCAAAAGCAGCTAAAGAAAGATTGGCCTATATAAATAAGATAAGACATGAAAAATATTGAAACCAGAAATATAAAATTGGAAAAATATTAAAATATATGATGCAAATGACAAGAAGAAGGCATAGGGACCACGTCTTCATCAGGAGGGAGATGGCCAGCTAGGTAAAATGAACACTCTTTTCTGACAAGCTCGAAGGACAAATGTCTAAATATCTTCTAGCAATTCCCCCGAAGAATTCTTCGAAAATTATATATATATATATATATATATATATATATATATATATATATATATATATATATATATATATATATATATATATATATATATGTATATGTAGGGAGTGTCATTAGTTTAAAACAAAACACAGTTTTAAAAAAACGGACACACTTTAATTATACACAGTCCGTTACAATTTTGATTTTGGATCCCAATAAATAATTTCTAAATTTTTTAAGAGCTTCCACTATAGCTATAACTGCAAGCTCTTAACTACATAGCTTTTCTTGCTGAGGAGAAGTTTTTCTACTCATGTAATGAACAGGACGAAGTTCTCCATCATCAGATTTCTGTAGCAAAACAGCACCAAATCCCAAGCTACTTGCATCCGTATGCAATTCCAGCTGTCTGAAAATATGCAGAACAGGACTTGCTGTCAAGAATTCTTTAAATCTATTGAAAGCTTCTTCTTTAGCTACTCCAAACTTATATTCCACTCCATTTCGAAGAAGATCACTTAATGGTTTGGCAATTTTAGCGTAGTTAGAGTAATAAATTTTCTAAAATATCTAGTAAGACTTAAGAAGCTCTGAATCTGCTTAAGATTTTTGGGCTCTGGAAAATTTTGTACTGCAATTGTCTTTTCTGGCGAAGGGCGAATTGTACCATCCTCAATAATATGTCTGAGGAATTCCATTTTTCTTTTAAGAAATTGGCATTTTTTAAAATTAATTTCTAACCCATATTCTCTAGCTACTTCCAAAACACGTTTTAATTTTTCTAAGCCTTCTTCCTCATCACGTGACGGTATAGTAAAATTATCCATATAAACTACAACAGTATTATCCCGCATAAAGTCTCTAAACACATTGTAAGTAAATCTTTGAAATAAACTGGGCGATGCGCACAAACCAAATGGAGCTTTCAAAAATTCATTTACACCTGATGACTGATAAATGCCAAGTATTTAGGACACTTTTCCTCTACAGGAACATGAAAAAATCCGTTCTTTAAATCTAACTTTGAGAAAACCTTTGCTTCCCCTAAATAATTTAAAACTTCCTCTATTTGAGCCATTGGAAACGAGTCTTTAATCACCTTCTTATTTAATTCCCTAAAATCCACACATAACCGCGAAGTTCCCTCCCGTTTCTTACACAAAACAATGGGTGAAGCATATTCTGAACAAGAGGGTTCCATTATCCCATCACGCAACCATTCGTCAATTTGTTGATCGACTACTTTCTGTTCTGAAAAAGGAATTCTTCTACAGCGCTGTGAAACCCCGGCAAATCATCTTTCAATGCTATATTCCTTTTTAAATCAGTTTTACGTGGCTTTTTAAGTGGTTTATGATTTTTAATCAAATTCGAAACACTATTGCGTAATATTTTGTTAACAATATGAGCTAAATTTATATCCTCTCCCTCCCTAATCTCCGTAGAAATAAAAGACAAGAAATTATTCTCAACAAAATAAGAATCCTCCTTATTCCGTGAACTGAGCGAGCTGACGTCACTTGACCTTGACTTTTTTGCTATATCCCTCCTTTCTAGCACTTTCAAGTAACTGAGGGGGTGGGAGATGCAGTCAACAATCAGTGAGTCACACATTGCCGCTTCTAAAAAAGCTACAGGGCATTGTAGCCCTGGGGCATTCAGGTGTCCACTACGCTGTGTTCAAGCTGGGAGGGCGTTCACCGTTTTCTCCATTGAGACACGTGACCATTGGTTTGGTTTGTTTGTCGCTCAACGGTCATTTTTTGCACACGAGGGCTAATTAGACCGGGACTTACGGCTTAAAGTTGATTCTGAACCACTACAAACATCCATGCCCAAGGTGGGATTCGAACCCACGAACTGTTGAACCGAAGACAAGAGCGCTAACCATTCGGCTGCCAGCTCGGCACACACGTGACCATTGAGTCCTAGTGTCTACGAAGCATTTCTCTGGAAAGGGCGTTACAATAACTTCAGAGTCCTCCAATGCATTACGTCAAAACAAAAGCAAACTCGGGTTTCTCATACTTTTGTGACAAAAAAATTTCTCTTTTTTTAAAAAAAAATTGTGTGGAAGAAGAAATATTAAGGTAATACTTTTCTCTTCTATTCAAGAATATGATCCAAATTTCACTGCTAGAACGGGATTTATATTTTTAAGTACATAATATTGTGCAAATATGACAGAAATTTTATAAATATACTGTTAATTATATTGATACCTTTAATTTAACACTTATACGACTAAAGGGCTCATAATTTTCAATGCAGTTCCAGAAAATTTAAAAATATTTTTTAACAGTGGGTGAGTACCTTTCGCCACAACAAGACCAGAAACTGCTACTCATTTGTCGTCACCCAGCGGGCACTTTTGAACCAATTCACGAAGTTGAGTTAAATTACCCACGTCATACCACCACAAATTCGTTTATACGGTGGCCAACATTCATACATCTTCACAAAAGTAAAGACAGAGAAACACGGAGAGAAAGTAACACCCATGCCCGACCTGGGAATCGAACAAGTGACCCAAAGCATTAGAGTCAGGAACCCTAACCACTCAGCCATCGGTTTGCTAAAGGCATTTATATTATTTTAAGTTAATAATTTTTTCCACTTAAAAAATTTTATTTCATTAAATTGCCTTAGTTTCGAATGTTAGATATATTTTATATAGATGGTCTCAGAATATATTGAACTATGTTCTGATTTTCATCGCAATATAATTTTTTATTTTGCAATATGTTTAATGAAACTTTTTTTAATGCTAACATTACTGTTAGAAGGACTCATTTTCAAATATTCTCCAGCATTGAATGGCTGCTTAGTATAGTAATCATTGAAGTCTGGTTTGGGATTCAGATTTTGATGAAATACGTAATAGAGAAAAGGATTCTGTTATTACATTTTTATAGACTGCGGTTTCACTATCAAACATAATATTTACTTCTTCATTTGAAGCAAAGTATTTCTTATATTATATTGTATGTAGAACTATATCAAATTAATTTATAAAAAATTTTCTATTTTTTTCTGTTACATCCCGTAACTTTTAATTGCCTCTGTATAATAATATCACATTAGCATCTAATTCCTATACATAATCTCTTTCTTGGATATTTTACTTCGCAATTAATAAAAAAATCATTTTTATTCCAATGGAGGGCACACTTGGGTGACGACACTTGATCACAACAAGGCCAGAGACTGCTACTCATTTGTCGTTACCCAGCGGGCACCTGTGAACCAAGTCACGGAGGCGAGTAGCGTTACCCACGCCATACCACCACAAATCGTTTATAGGGTGGGCCACATTCATACAATATTATAGAAGAAAGGATAGAGAAACACAGAGAGAACAGAGAAGGAAAGAAACATCCATGTGCCCGAACCGGGAATCGAACCCGCAGCTCAGGAGTCCGGAACGCTAACCACTCAGCCATCGGTAGACCAATAAAAAATCATGGATACAATAATATTATCAAAGCTATAGTCGTAATACACAAACTTCATACGTGTAACTAAGAGTATTATAAGTTTTTTTAATAACTGAGTCTTTTGTGTTTTATTTAATGACACTCATTTTAAACTAACAATTATTTTTATTACATGTGACATATCCATTATTTTTAAAAACATAATTATTTTATGCGTAATACCAGTTTTAATTTTAATACATAAATAGAAGGACTTATGGAATAAATGAAGAAAAAATTAATAAATGTACAAAAAAATAATACAGGTATTAAATTGAATTCCTTGCTTAAGAATCATTGGAAACGAGCTAATGCTGTGAAAAGATAATGAACGAGCTAATGCTCTACGAAGAAATTTAGATAAGTATTTCACACAAGTTCTGTTATGACTTGATATTCACTTTTTGTAGTTTTCAAAAAGTTTTAAAAATAATGATTTATATTTGTTTGAAATTAATTTTTATTTTGTTTTTAATTTTAAATTTTCAATTAATGAAAAAATGTTTTTTATTAATTTTTTAATTAGCTCAGTTTGAAGTTATGCTTAAAGTCTTAATAATTAAGAAACCTGAATAATTAAGAAGTTTTAAAAACAAACTTAAATTGTATAAATATATTTATAAATACCAGAAACAAAGTTTTATTCTATGTATGGTAAATTTTTTTATTTTTAAAAATAAAACTTAGAATTTTATGCGAAAATTAGCCACGCTAGTAGTGAGAAAAGGACAGTTCACCGACACGCGCAGCACGCAGCAGCCTCTTATCAGCAGTAGCGGTGACGTCATAAGTTTGTAGTCTTATACGAGGGTTTAGAGTGACGTCATATGTTTGTGATCTTACACGAGGGTCTTATCACTAAGCAGAGTGTGTGACGTCATTGAATAGTGCTGCCATCTATGGAGGAATTTTCAAACTTTTTATATTAATGCTAAGAGTGACGTCATTAAATAGTGCTGCCATCTATGGAGGAATTTTCAAACTTTTTATACTAATGCTGCCCTCTATGGGATTAATTTTGAACTGTATATTTTTAAAAATGAACACTTTCAGCCGTGGGGACAGAACCTCAAACCTCAGCCGTGGTAGTCCGTTATCTTACCCACTGAGCTACTCGGACTTTGCGAAGGGAATGGTTTTTATGGTTTATTATCAGAGGGGATGATTTGGACTTAGAATTTTTTGTAGTAATTTTAAATAGTATTTTTATGTTTAAGGATTATAATGTATTTTAAAGTGTATAATATTATGAATTTATTTTTAAAGTAATAGAATTTAATTTCAAATAGAATATATTTTTCAGAATTTAAAATTTACACACATTTTATTTTAAAAGAAAATGGATCTTCAATTAAATTACAATGTTGAGAATTTTAGAATATTAATTACAATGTTGAGAATTTTAGAATATTAATTAAATTTTATTGGAAAAGAGATTTTTACGATAAAAAGACTAATTATTTTTCGAATACTACTGACAGAATTTATTATTTAAAAATATTAATGGAATTTAAAACAAATGTTAATTGTTTTGAAGTTGATCATTATTTTAAAATAAAATTCTAGACATTTTGAAAATGATTTGAACTTAGAATAAATGACTGAATTCTATTTACTTACCTTTATGGTCACATCTGTAAAGTTTTTATATTAGTTAAAATAATGCTGATTTCCACACCACGCAAGGCGTACAGCACATTTGGCGCATTATCTCTTTTTTTATACTTGGTGAGATTCCCCAGTAGGTATATTTTACCAAGTTTACAAACATTAAAACACTTTTAATGCTACATCCAATATATTATACTTTATATACATTTTCAAAATAATTTTTAAAAGATTTTTAATTTTTTTGCTGGAGGTTCTACGTTTGACATAATTTTACGGAAGGTTAGACTTATACGACATCCCTTAATTAAAGGTTCTGCAGGAATCCCGTGAGTAAATAATTTGTTTGTAGGAGGGAACATAGAGTACATTGATCCATGTTCTAAAGAAATGCATGTTTTTTTACAATCCATTCGCTTAAACTCGATCGTTCGTGTTTCACCAAAACTCAGAACACCAATAGGGGTATTAAAATCTAAGTCTGATTCATTATCTTTATGATCAGAAATTTTCGAATTTCCATTTGAATAGAAATTAATTAAAACAAAATTGTACTTACAATTCATTGCTTCCTCGACATCATTGCGAATTTGTTGTAACATTGGTGTCCAAGGCAAGGCAGAAACTTCTAATCCACTAAAACAATAAACTAGACCATGATCTCCAAACGCACAAATTTTTCGTAAAGGGTTATAACTTTGTCCTTTAATAATGAAAGTTGGAGTTGAAAACGGTAAAAGTTTAAGCTGTTCAAACACATCATTTGCTTTGACTTCATCATAAAATTTAGATAAATAATGAACATTAAGTTCATTATTGTTAA
Organism: Latrodectus hesperus; assembly: GCA_037975125.1. Classification (NCBI taxonomy): domain Eukaryota; kingdom Metazoa; phylum Arthropoda; class Arachnida; order Araneae; family Theridiidae; genus Latrodectus; species Latrodectus hesperus. Next base: position 121,636,855 of record CM075853.1, on the reverse strand, counting down.
AAGTAATACATTTATCCATAGTTTTAAGCAAAGAACTTTTATATCGACCTCTCACTGCGACAGAAGTTAATCTAATAAAAGAAAACATGAATAAAATTTGAACATAATGTAAACTTAATGCAAACATTTTAGATGATATGTTATAAATAATCATTTTATGTTTTTGTTCGATGATTACAATGAGACATTTATTTCTAATAACATTTTAAAGATTATAATACTTTTAGGTATAAAGTTATATTTCTTTATTACTATATAATTTTATTATTAATATACAATATCTAAAAATTTTATAATTGAATAACACATTACGATATTAAAGTAGCTACTTGAAGTTGTTCAAACGTCAAATAGTTAAAATATTCTTATTTTACATTTTGGTTTTCCATGACCTAATAAAATCAAACCCGAAAATTGAATACATTTTGAAAATTATAAATGATTGTATTATGCTTTTCTTCAATGATTTACTTTTAGTATTATTTAAAATAAAAATGCTTTTGAAGGGTAAAATTACATATTTTAATAACACTAATTTTTAATATACAATATCTAAACACTTTCCTATTGAGCAACTATACATTAAAATATTAAAATAGCAATCGTTTAATAGTGATTTCCAAGATTTATTATCAGAGGGATAATATGAAAGGTAAGGACTTTTAGATTCTCAATAGTTTAAAACTTGTCATTTTTCACATAAAATTATAGATATTTTTTTAATGATTTTAAATTTGACTAAATGATCGAATCGGAAATTGAACAAAATTCATATCTATAGTTTTTTTCGAAGTTCTTAATAAAATATGTAATTTGTAATAAATTTAATGAATGTAGAAATGTTTTAAGTAGTCCTATTTTCAGTCAAAAATAAATTTTCATAGTTTTTAAACTAAAGATTTGTGAAAAAGTTCGTTTGAAACTTTAAAAACTAATTTGATATCTTGTGAATATTGTGATGTTACATTCTACATATAGTATTCAAAATTTATTAACTTATTCACTATAATCTACTTAATGAATTTTATAAAATATTTTTATAACATGTTTGTCTCTTTAAAAGATGTTATTTTTTTTAAATCACATATAATGTAACTTCATTGTAATATCATAATCACAAACAAAATTGTCTTTGCTTGAATCATTCAGAAATCTATATATATTTTAGCCTAATTTTACATTTAATGAATGCAGTTATTCTTAGTATATGTGCTTTACTTATGAAAATGTTTTAGGAATAAACTACAATTTTTAAGCAACTTGAACAAACACAAATATATTAGTATTTCTTTAAATTTTAAAACTAAGATTAGTTTAAATTTATTTTTTGTTGAGTTTTTATTCAAATATTAATATCTTCCTCATCTCGATATTGGATATTTGTAATGGTTTGGAATGCACTTTACGTAAGACCCTAATTAGACTTCATATACCAAAAATGACCGATGAGTGTAAACAAACCAGAATTTTTATAATCACGTTCTTAAACATGTGTTTTCAAACTATATTTGCTTCTCTTGACTGAGATTGCTGACATTTAAGTCAATAAATTTAACTAGTTTTTGTAAAAAATTTAATTTATTGAGTATAAATTATTATTATACTAAATATTTATTAAATACTATATACACGATTTTTACAAATGAAACTTTCAAGCATTTTGATTTTAACGGTGTTTCAAATCTAATGTTATTTTAGTGAATTTTTTTTATATAAATATGACACTTAATTTTAACCTAACAAAATTAACCGGTTAGCAAAATTTCTTAACTTGTTAAAAAAATTTTTTTATTTATGAGTAAATTTTTTATATTTTTCGTTAAAAGCTACCGAAAATGCAAATAATTTTGATAACTAATCTAGTTTTTACAAATAAATTCTTTAAATGCTCTAACATATTTAAATTTTTTAACAATTTACAAAGTATTTACACTTTGAACACATTACACAATTCTAAACATGGTACATTGATCATTTTTATATGCGATGAAATGCAAAAAATTTCCTACGTTATTATTTTTTTAAAATCTATTAAGGGATTAACGTTTGTTTTTTTAATTGAATAACAATCTGAGTTTAATTGAATAACAATCTCATGATTTCAAATATCAATGTTTTCATAAAAATAAGAAATAATATGTGAACTTACATTTAGAAAGAGTAGTTTTCCGGTCAAATACATTCACTTTAAAACAAAGGTATGCGATATTACACTGAAATCGCGGGATAAATATATCACGTGACTCTAGCTTTGCGATAACTCTAATCAATGTGATTCGTTGTTTTCGCCATACATGCGTCATCACGTGATTGGTGTGTAACAATTCTTATCATAAAATGGGACAGCTATCTTATCATTTAAGTGTAATATCATAATCACAAACAAAATGTTCTTTGCTTGAATCATTCAGAAATCTATATATTTTTAGCCTAATTTTACATTTAATGAATGCAGTTATTCTTAGTATATGTGCTTTACTTATGAAAATGTTTTAGGAATAAACTACAATTTTTAAACAACTTGAACAAACACAAATATATTAGTATTTTTTTAAATTTTAAAATTAAGATTTGTATAAATTTATTTTTTGTTGAGTTTTTATTCAAATATTAAAATCTTCGTCATCTCGATCTTGGATATTTGTATGGTTTGGAATCCACTTTACGTAAGACCCTAATTAGACTTCATATACCAAAAATGACCGATGAGTGTAAACAAACCAGAATTTTTATAATCACGTTCTTAAGCATGTGTTTTCAAACTATATTTGCTTCTCTTAACTGAGATTGCTGACTTTTACGTAAATAAATTTAACTAGTTTCTGTAAAAAATTTAATTTGTCGAGTATAAATTATTATTTTACTAAATATTTATTAAATACTATATACACGATTTTTACAAATGAAACTTTCAAGCATTTTGATTTTAACGATGTTTCAAAGCAAATGTTCTTTTAGTGAATTTTTTTATATAAATATGACACTTAATTTTAACTTAACAAAATTAACCGGTTAGCAAAATTTCTTAACTTGTTAAAAAAAATTTTTTATTTATGAATAAATATTTTATATTTTCCTTTAAAAGGTACCGAAAATGCAAATAATTCTGATAACTAATCTAGTTTTTACAAATTCTTTAAAGGCTCAACTATATTTAAATTTTTATAGCAATTTACAAAGTATTTACACATTGAACACATTACACAATTCTAAACATGGTACATTGATCATTTTTATATGCGATGAAATGCAAAAAATTTCCTATGTTATTATTTTTTTCTAAAATCTATTAAGGGATTAACGTTTATTTTTTTAATTGAATAATAATATCATGATTTTAAATATCAATGTTTTCATAAAAATAAGAAATAATATGTGAACTTACATTTAGAAAGAGTTGTTTTCCGGTCAAAAACATTCACTTTTAAACAAAGGTATGCGATATTGCACTGAAATCGCGAGATAAATATATCACGTGACTCTAGCTTTGCGATAACTCTAATCAATGTGATTCGTTGTTTTTGCTATACATGCGTCATCACGTGATTGGTGTGTAACAATTCTTATCATAAAATGCAATAGCTATCTTATCATTTAAGTAAGCCGATGAATGTACTATATAATTAAATTCTATTAGAATTTATACTTCTATTTTTTTAAAGAGGTAAGTTATACAAACTTGTTACTGTAAATAATTATTTTAATTTCAACAAGAATAAACTAAATGTTAACCTAAACTGAAATATTATATTCACCAATGCTTTTTAACATTTATTTTAAATTATTCCATTATATTGGACTAATCATCAAATAACATAAGATCTTTTTTATAAGTCAAAACATTTAAAATATATCTATGTTAAAACATAGTATGTAAAATAAATTAAAAAACACTTTATAAAAATGGTTTAATTGAAACCTTTAAACATTTATATTTACAGACTATATAAAATAAATTAATATTCAACAGCGTTAAACTCGTTAACCATTAAAACAATTAAACATTTAAATTTACACACTCTATTAAATAAATTAATATGAAATAGTCTTAAACACGTAGATTGAAATTAAAACAGTTAAAATTTTATATTTACACACTCTATTAAATAAATTAATATGGAATAGCGTTAAACGCATAAGCCATTAAATAATTACAGACGATTGAAATATATGCAAATTAAGTTCAAAACATTTAAATTGTGTTTTTAAAGAAATTAAGTGTAGGACATAATCAATTGAAATAGTTACATATTGTGTAAAATAAATTAAAAAACACTTTATATAAAATTACTTTGATTGAAACCTTTAAACATTTATATTTACAGACTATATAAAATAAGTTAATATTCAACAGCGTTAAACATGTAAATTGAAATTAAAACATTTAAACATCTATATTTACATTCTCTATTAAATAAATTAATATGAAATAATCTTAAACACGTAGATTGAAATTAAAACAGTTAAAATTTTATATTTACGCATGATATGAAAGAAATTAAAAACACTATATTAAAATAAGTAGATTGCAAAAAATAGATAATTTATATACACAGTTAAAATATCTTTACACTATACAAATTATATTAAAAACTTTGATGAGAATAAAGAAACACTAAACATAAATAACAATAAATGTAATCCTTTAAATATTAATTCATGCTAAGAAAAAATTTACTTACTTGAGAAGATTCCATAGCTGGGTTCTGATTCTGAGAAGATTCCATAGCTGAATTCTAATTCTAAGATTCTATAGTCGATTGAAGACGTACTGAACTAAAAGCGTACTTTCACTTAAGCAGATGAGAGTAAGTATGAAATGTTGATAAAGTTACACCCCTTTTTATATCCAGCGAAGAATGTTCCAGAACTGATAACATACCATCATCCTATCACTCTCCTTCTATTGGCTTCTATCAAATTTTTAAAGATGTCTTTTCGATTACTTATTTTTAATTTCAAATCATAATAATTTAATTCTTGTAAAGATTTAAAAATAATATCAGATTTTTAAGTGGGGTAAAATCCCTTCTTTAATATAACATTTAAATTCGACATAGTTGAGGCTTTGGGAGTTACAGTGAAAATGAATCAAATGTGATTAACGCTTTCAACCCCTTGCTCTTATCAGAACCTCCTTATCATTATCTATGAAATGCGCATGACAAGTGAAATCTGTTCTTTGGAAATATGATATCAGTTATTTACATAGAAGCTGATCGAAGCTGATAGAACATGGTAGAATGTTTTAACCCCTCACTCTTATCAATAATTAATCATAGGGGGGGCGTTATCTACTAAAAGATTGTGTCTTCTGTATCATGACGTGTCTCATGTGAAATACGCTTACTTCCAGAAACTGATAGAACATTCTAGAATGTCCCCCCCCTATGATTAATTATTGATAAGAGTGAGGGGTTAAAACATTCTACCATGTTCTATCAGCTTCGATCAGCTTCTATGTAAATAACTGATATCATATTTCCAAAGAACAGATTTCACTTGTCATGCGCATTTCATAGATAATGATAAGGAGGTTCTGATAAGAGCAAGGGGTTGAAAGCGTTAATCACATTTGATTCATTTTCACTGTAACTCCCAAAGCCTCAACTATGTCGAATTTAAATGTTATATTAAAGAAGGGATTTTACCCCACTTAAAAATCTGATATTATTTTTAAATCTTTACAAGAATTAAATTATTATGATTTGAAATTAAAAATAAGTAATCGAAAAGACATCTTTAAAAATTTGATAGAAGCCAATAGAAGGAGAGTGATAGGATGATGGTATGTTATCAGTTCTGGAACATTCTTCGCTGGATATAAAAGGGGTGTAACTTTATCAACATTTCATACTTACTCTCATCTGCTTAAGTGAAAGTACGCTTTTAGTTCAGTACGTCTTCAATCGACTATAGAATCTTAGAATTAGAATTCAGCTATGGAATCTTCTCAGAATCAGAACCCAGCTATGGAATCTTCTCAAGTAAGTAAATTTTTTCTTAGCATGAATTAATATTTAAAGGATTACATTTATTGTTATTTATGTTTAGTGTTTCTTTATTCTCATCAAAGTTTTTAATATAATTTGTATAGTGTAAAGATATTTTAACTGTGTATATAAATTATCTATTTTTTGCAATCTACTTATTTTAATATAGTGTTTTTAATTTCTTTCATATCATGCGTAAATATAAAATTTTAACTGTTTTAATTTCAATCTACGTGTTTAAGATTATTTCATATTAATTTATTTAATAGAGAATGTAAATATAGATGTTTAAATGTTTTAATTTCAATTTACATGTTTAACGCTGTTGAATATTAACTTATTTTATATAGTCTGTAAATATAAATGTTTAAAGGTTTCAATCAAAGTAATTTTATATAAAGTGTTTTTTAATTTATTTTACACAATATGTAACTATTTCAATTGATTATGTCCTACACTTAATTTCTTTAAAAACACAATTTAAATGTTTTGAACTTAATTTGCATATATTTCAATCGTCTGTAATTATTTAATGGCTTATGCGTTTAACGCTATTCCATATTAATTTATTTAATAGAGTGTGTAAATATAAAATTTTAACTGTTTTAATTTCAATCTACGTGTTTAAGACTATTTCATATTAATTTATTTAATAGAGTGTGTAAATTTAAATGTTTAATTGTTTTAATGGTTAACGAGTTTAACGCTGTTGAATATTAATTTATTTTATATAGTCTGTAAATATAAATGTTTAAAGGTTTCAATTAAACCATTTTTATAAAGTGTTTTTTAATTTATTTTACATACTATGTTTTAACATAGATATATTTTAAATGTTTTGACTTATAAAAAAGATCTTATGTTATTTGATGATTAGTCCAATATAATGGAATAATTTAAAATAAATGTTAAAAAGCATTGGTGAATATAATATTTCAGTTTAGGTTAACATTTAGTTTATTCTTGTTGAAATTAAAATAATTATTTACAGTAACAAGTTTGTATAACTTACCTCTTTAAAAAAATAGAAGTATAAATTCTAATAGAATTTAATTATATAGTACATTCATCGGCTTACTTAAATGATAAGATAGCTATTGCATTTTATGATAAGAATTGTTACACACCAATCACGTGATGACGCATGTATAGCAAAAACAACGAATCACATTGATTAGAGTTATCGCAAAGCTAGAGTCACGTGATATATTTATCTCGCGATTTCAGTGCAATATCGCATACCTTTGTTTAAAAGTGAATGTTTTTGACCGGAAAACAACTCTTTCTAAATGTAAGTTCACATATTATTTCTTATTTTTATGAAAACATTGATATTTAAAATCATGATATTATTATTCAATTAAAAAAATAAACGTTAATCCCTTAATAGATTTTAGAAAAAAATAATAACATAGGAAATTTTTTGCATTTCATCGCATATAAAAATGATCAATGTACCATGTTTAGAATTGTGTAATGTGTTCAATGTGTAAATACTTTGTAAATTGCTATAAAAATTTAAATATAGTTGAGCCTTTAAAGAATTTGTAAAAACTAGATTAGTTATCAGAATTATTTGCATTTTCGGTACCTTTTAAAGGAAAATATAAAATATTTATTCATAAATAAAAAATTTTTTTTAACAAGTTAAGAAATTTTGCTAACCGGTTAATTTTGTTAAGTTAAAATTAAGTGTCATATTTATATAAAAAAATTCACTAAAAGAACATTTGCTTTGAAACATCGTTAAAATCAAAATGCTTGAAAGTTTCATTTGTAAAAATCGTGTATATAGTATTTAATAAATATTTAGTAAAATAATAATTTATACTCGACAAATTAAATTTTTTACAGAAACTAGTTAAATTTATTTACGTAAAAGTCAGCAATCTCAGTTAAGAGAAGCAAATATAGTTTGAAAACACATGCTTAAGAACGTGATTATAAAAATTCTGGTTTGTTTACACTCATCGGTCATTTTTGGTATATGAAGTCTAATTAGGGTCTTACGTAAAGTGGATTCCAAACCATACAAATATCCAAGATCGAGATGACGAAGATTTTAATATTTGAATAAAAACTCAACAAAAAATAAATTTATACAAATCTTAATTTTAAAATTTAAAAAAATACTAATATATTTGTGTTTGTTCAAGTTGTTTAAAAATTGTAGTTTATTCCTAAAACATTTTCATAAGTAAAGCACATATACTAAGAATAACTGCATTCATTAAATGTAAAATTAGGCTAAAAATATATAGATTTCTGAATGATTCAAGCAAAGAACATTTTGTTTGTGATTATGATATTACACTTAAATGATAAGATAGCTGTCCCATTTTATGATAAGAATTGTTACACACCAATCACGTGATGACGCATGTATGGCGAAAACAACGAATCACATTGATTAGAGTTATCGCAAAGCTAGAGTCACGTGATATATTTATCCCGCGATTTCAGTGTAATATCGCATACCTTTGTTTTAAAGTGAATGTATTTGACCGGAAAACTACTCTTTCTAAATGTAAGTTCACATATTATTTCTTATTTTTATGAAAACATTGATATTTGAAATCATGAGATTGTTATTCAATTAAACTCAGATTGTTATTCAATTAAAAAAACAAACGTTAATCCCTTAATAGATTTTAAAAAAATAATAACGTAGGAAATTTTTTGCATTTCATCGCATATAAAAATGATCAATGTACCATGTTTAGAATTGTGTAATGTGTTCAAAGTGTAAATACTTTGTAAATTGTTAAAAAAATTTAAATATGTTAGAGCATTTAAAGAATTTATTTGTAAAAACTAGATTAGTTATCAAAATTATTTGCATTTTCGGTAGCTTTTAAAGAAAAATATAAAAAATTTACTCATAAATAAAAAAATTTTTTTAACAAGTTAAGAAATTTTGCTAACCGGTTAATTTTGTTAGGTTAAAATTAAGTGTCATATTTATATAAAAAAATTCACTAAAATAACATTAGATTTGAAACACCGTTAAAATCAAAATGCTTGAAAGTTTCATTTGTAAAAATCGTGTATATAGTATTTAATAAATATTTAGTATAATAATAATTTATACTCAATAAATTAAATTTTTTACAAAAACTAGTTAAATTTATTGACTTAAATGTCAGCAATCTCAGTCAAGAGAAGCAAATATAGTTTGAAAACACATGTTTAAGAACGTGATTATAAAAATTCTGGTTTGTTTACACTCATCGGTCATTTTTGGTATATGAAGTCTAATTAGGGTCTTACGTAAAGTGCATTCCAAACCATTACAAATATCCAATATCGAGATGAGGAAGATATTAATATTTGAATAAAAACTCAACAAAAAATAAATTTAAACTAATCTTAGTTTTAAAATTTAAAGAAATACTAATATATTTGTGTTTGTTCAAGTTGCTTAAAAATTGTAGTTTATTCCTAAAACATTTTCATAAGTAAAGCACATATACTAAGAATAACTGCATTCATTAAATGTAAAATTAGGCTAAAATATATATAGATTTCTGAATGATTCAAGCAAAGACCATTTTGTTTGTGATTATGATATTACAATGAAGTTACATTATATGTGATTTAAAAAAAATAACATCTTTTAAAGAGACAAACATGTTATAAAAATATTTTATAAAATTCATTAAGTAGATTATAGTGAATAAGTTAATAAATTTTGAATACTATATGTAGAATGTAACATCACAATATTCACAAGATATCAAATTAGTTTTTAAAGTTTCAAACGAACTTTTTCACAAATCTTTAGTTTAAAAACTATGAAAATTTATTTTTGACTGAAAATAGGACTACTTAAAACATTTCTACATTCATTAAATTTATTACAAATTACATATTTTATTAAGAACTTCGAAAAAAACTATAGATATGAATTTTGTTCAATTTCCGATTCGATCATTTAGTCAAATTTAAAATCATTAAAAAAATATCTATAATTTTATGTGAAAAATGACAAGTTTTAAACTATTGAGAATCTAAAAGTCCTTACCTTTCATATTATCCCTCTGATAATAAATCTTGGAAATCACTATTAAACGATTGCTATTTTAATATTTTAATGTATAGTTGCTCAATAGGAAAGTGTTTAGATATTGTATATTAAAAATTAGTGTTATTAAAATATGTAATTTTACCCTTCAAAAGCATTTTTATTTTAAATAATACTAAAAGTAAATCATTGAAGAAAAGCATAATACAATCATTTATAATTTTCAAAATGTATTCAATTTTCGGGTTTGATTTTATTAGGTCATGGAAAACCAAAATGTAAAATAAGAATATTTTAACTATTTGACGTTTGAACAACTTCAAGTAGCTACTTTAATATCGTAATGTGTTATTCAATTATAAAATTTTTAGATATTGTATATTAATAATAAAATTATATAGTAATAAAGAAATATAACTTTATACCTAAAAGTATTATAATCTTTAAAATGTTATTAGAAATAAATGTCTCATTGTAATCATCGAACAAAAACATAAAATGATTATTTATAACATATCATCTAAAATGTTTGCATTAAGTTTACATTATGTTCAAATTTTATTCATGTTTTCTTTTATTAGATTAACTTCTGTCGCAGTGAGAGGTCGATATAAAAGTTCTTTGCTTAAAACTATGGATAAATGTATTACTTTTAACAATAATGAACTTAATGTTCATTATTTATCTAAATTTTATGATGAAGTCAAAGCAAATGATGTGTTTGAACAGCTTAAACTTTTACCGTTTTCAACTCCAACTTTCATTATTAAAGGACAAAGTTATAACCCTTTACGAAAAATTTGTGCGTTTGGAGATCATGGTCTAGTTTATTGTTTTAGTGGATTAGAAGTTTCTGCCTTGCCTTGGACACCAATGTTACAACAAATTCGCAATGATGTCGAGGAAGCAATGAATTGTAAGTACAATTTTGTTTTAATTAATTTCTATTCAAATGGAAATTCGAAAATTTCTGATCATAAAGATAATGAATCAGACTTAGATTTTAATACCCCTATTGGTGTTCTGAGTTTTGGTGAAACACGAACGATCGAGTTTAAGCGAATGGATTGTAAAAAAACATGCATTTCTTTAGAACATGGATCAATGTACTCTATGTTCCCTCCTACAAACAAATTATTTACTCACGGGATTCCTGCAGAACCTTTAATTAAGGGATGTCGTATAAGTCTAACCTTCCGTAAAATTATGTCAAACGTAGAACCTCCAGCAAAAAAATTAAAAATCTTTTAAAAATTATTTTGAAAATGTATATAAAGTATAATATATTGGATGTAGCATTAAAAGTGTTTTAATGTTTGTAAACTTGGTAAAATATACCTACTGGGGAATCTCACCAAGTATAAAAAAAAGAGATAATGCGCCAAATGTGCTGTACGCCTTGCGTGGTGTGGAAATCAGCATTATTTTAACTAATATAAAAACTTTACAGATGTGACCATAAAGGTAAGTAAATAGAATTCAGTCATTTATTCTAAGTTCAAATCATTTTCAAAATGTCTAGAATTTTATTTTAAAATAATGATCAACTTCAAAACAATTAACATTTGTTTTAAATTCCATTAATATTTTTAAATAATAAATTCTGTCAGTAGTATTCGAAAAATAATTAGTCTTTTTATCGTAAAAATCTCTTTTCCAATAAAATTTAATTAATATTCTAAAATTCTCAACATTGTAATTAATATTCTAAAATTCTCAACATTGTAATTTAATTGAAGATCCATTTTCTTTTAAAATAAAATGTGTGTAAATTTTAAATTCTGAAAAATATATTCTATTTGAAATTAAATTCTATTACTTTAAAAATAAATTCATAATATTATACACTTTAAAATACATTATAATCCTTAAACATAAAAATACTATTTAAAATTACTACAAAAAATTCTAAGTCCAAATCATCCCCTCTGATAATAAACCATAAAAACCATTCCCTTCGCAAAGTCCGAGTAGCTCAGTGGGTAAGATAACGGACTACCACGGCTGAGGTTTGAGGTTCTGTCCCCACGGCTGAAAGTGTTCATTTTTAAAAATATACAGTTCAAAATTAATCCCATAGAGGGCAGCATTAGTATAAAAAGTTTGAAAATTCCTCCATAGATGGCAGCACTATTTAATGACGTCACTCTTAGCATTAATATAAAAAGTTTGAAAATTCCTCCATAGATGGCAGCACTATTCAATGACGTCACACACTCTGCTTAGTGATAAGACCCTCGTGTAAGATCACAAACATATGACGTCACTCTAAACCCTCGTATAAGACTACAAACTTATGACGTCACCGCTACTGCTGATAAGAGGCTGCTGCGTGCTGCGCGTGTCGGTGAACTGTCCTTTTCTCACTACTCACGCTCACATGGCGGATGAAAACTTAATTGTTTTAAGAATCAATCCAATCAATCACTGTCCTTCTTTGGTCAACAAGATCCTCCTCTCTCAGAAAAGCTTCGATATTGCGTTTTTCAAAATACCAGAAGCTAATTTCTATGTTCACTTCCCATATCCCTCGTAAACGTTCCATGCGTTCTCAGTTTTCGAAGTTAACCTTTCGATTCCGAAATTAACATTTTTTTCCTTGGTGTAGAGGATTTTGCCATGACAAATCTTTATCTTTCCAGAATGTTGCCAAGCGAATTCTGCTTTAATATTCAGGAAAAAATGGATGAAATTACTTAATATACTTATCTGTTGTTGTTGCCGTGTGCCAGCAAGGCCGGCAACATGGGGTGCGCTGCTCCACTTTTTCATCTGAACCATATTTTGGCGTGGAGTCCGACTTCCTCAGTACACCCATGCCACAGGGACCCGTGTATAGGGTAGGCAACCATTCACACCTATTTCATACAAGGAAAGGACAAAGACAGGATAGAGAGAGAGAGAAAGTACATCCATGCCCGAACCGGGATTCGAACCCACGACCTCCCTATCCGCAGTCAGGCACACTGACCACTAGACAAGTTGGGCAGCAATATACTTATCTATAAAAGATATATATTGATAATTGATTGTTAAATATCAAGGAAATTGAAAACATTTATTCTTTTCTCATGCAGTGAACTTTTTCATTTTTCATCTATACTTTTTTATGTTATTTTTCAAGAACTATATTTATATGAGCTTAGTGACAGCGTTTCACGCTCCCATGACACAGGTCCGAGGTTCGATCCTCGGGCTGGGCAAGGTTGACTCAGCCTTTCATCCCTTTAGTGGGTCGATTAACTGAGTACCAAGCATGCTTGGGAACTAAACACTGGGGGTCTTACGTTAGGCTGACCACCTAACTGGGACATATGCTTCGCACCTCAGGGCCCTCGGTCATGAAAACAGCTATGGGCACTGTAGGCCTTGGCCCACATGGGCTGTCATGCCATGGAGTTTAGTTTTTATATCTATATGATGATATATTATATATCTATAGATATTTCATAGTTCACCAATTCTATAAATTTGAATCTTTGTTTAATAAGGAATTCTTAAAGTTTATTGAATTTTTTTTCATTTTATGTTTGATCATAAGTTTTTTTGCATATTGAGTTCGAATGTGTGTGCAGAATAAATTTCCACATTTCAATAAAACCTGCTATATGGTAAGTTTATTTATCCATCAAAAATACTGAAATTATTTATCAAGAAAACTAAATAAATAAACAATTAATTTATATTCCCAAAACAAGATTTTAAGTTAATTAATTATTCAGACGATTATTAATCTTGTATATTGTCTTTATGACCAATTAGAAGAATAGATCTAAGAAATTTGCTTCTACTCTAAGCCATTTCGATTTATTTTTGATATTCCCATGGTAAATTAAATATTGATAAAGCATATCAGCTTCCTCAGTAATGAAGTGTCAAATTTCAACAGAAATAACAAATAAAAATAATTAACACCGTATTTTATTCATGCAATGCACCCACTACTTCTTGAGCTTTTAGTAAATTTAAAAAATGAACTTTTAATAATGCAAAATTAAATAACTTTTCTGAATCAAAATATTTGTATACTAATCAAGAAAAATATTATTTATTTCAAATTCATCTTAGGAATCAGCAAAATTTGTAAATTTTTCTTATAATCCAATTGTGCTTTGATATCAACTGATAAAAAATTCGTTTAACTGAAAAAAATTCACCTAAGTATCAAATATATGAAATGAAGACAAGTAATATTTTTTCCTCACCAAAGAAGAGAACCAACAACACCATTTTTCGTCAAAATTCTCATCTCTAACCACCATTAAATTTTACAACTTTCAGGCAGATTCAAATTTCCTTTCGGTCAGCCGGAAAATCCCACACCTGACCGAAGGAAATTTGGTTGGAAGAAAGTGGGGAGCTCGAAAAGGGGAAGAAATCCATGAGACAAATGCTGTCCCAGTATCGCGTTCCAAGATAATCATAAAAGACTTTTAATTTTTTCTTGCTTTTAAAGCTCCTTTTGGGCGGGCCTGCTTCAGAATCTCATTCCATTCTGATCTCCCTTTGGAAATAGACTTCCAGTTTTTTACCGTATTAATTCCAAAATCCTCGTCGTCACAGTCGATCCATCTAAGTTTTCCTCCCAAAAGAAAAGAAGATTGACATGAGGGGGCTTCTTTCTACCCCAAAGAAGTGAGGGGCCCGTCTCCAACACCCCCTAGATGTATCTAGGGGGTGTTGCCCTCTCTCATCATGGTGCCGATAGGCTTAGAGTGAAAAACTCTTGATTGTAAAAAGTCACCTGCATAAGTATCCAGCAAATGTCATTCGGTTGACTTTTATGTAGTTGTTGATATCTGCTTCTCTCTACGTCTCAATCAGTTCGTTGTTGAATCTGTGCATCGATGACATTGCATATTAAAACCATTCGATAACGTTTTTATGATTTCATTGAGAAACCTTTCTATTTTAATTTTTTGAGAGACTAGACTACTTAATTCAAAGAGGAAAATATCCATTCGCTTAATTCACATGGTGATTTTGATTATTTAAATCTTCAATTATATTCATGCATGTATATATAAAGGCAGCATTTACCTTAATATGACTTCACTTCTTCATAGGCATCGCAAAATTTAAAAAAATAATAATAAAATAAAATAAAATAAATGAAGAAATAAAAGATGTGGTTTGTACTGGGTTATAACTTATAAAATTTGCTTAGAAATACATCAAAAAAATGCTCAGATTCCTAAATAAGGCAAATGGGAGATTATTTTAATCTCTGCAGGAACATTTTCCATTTCTTCAAAAATCATTCATAGAAACTATAAGCTAAATGTAAGAAATCTTTCATAAGTTTTGTATTGAAATATCTCATAAAGGAATGAAATTTATTGCAAAACTAATAAATAAACTACATTTATTTAATGTTTTTTTCTATTGAAGTAGATAAGAAATTCAACTTTTTGTCCAGAAAATGTTAATAAAAGTGTAGTACTTGGTGAGAAATGCCCCTGTTGTGTCTTCCGAAGGCCACTAAAAAGAATTAAATCTCATAAAATCAGTGCAAATTAAATGGAAATTAAATGAAGAAAAATAAAATATATTTTCATTATATATATTTTCAAGATATATATAATAATTATATTGAAAATATATTTATTATTTTCTTCAAAAATAATTATGAATACTCAAATTAAGTAAAAAATGTATTTTCAATTTAATTTGAATATTCATAATTATTTTTGATCAATCAATGAATAATAACAGCAATATTGTTCAATTATTTTATTGTAATAATAGCAAAATTTTTTATATGTTCATACCATGTTAATTATATGTTCACGCAATGAAATGTTATCAAAAATATAATGAACCTTATTTTAATTAAATGAAAAAAATAAACGAAAATTTTAAATATAATTTATTCAATACAATTTGGAGTTTTAAATTTTTCATAATAACCATATTTTAATAAATCTCAATAAATGATTTTAAGAATTACTTATATTTCAAATATTTCTTATGGAGAATTTTTATAATTTACTTTCGTTTTATGTATTATTTTTATCAAAGCTACCAAAAATTATTGTTGTAAATTTTAAATCTTCCCACGTTCCATCTATTCTCAGAAAACGTAAAGTCGCTTTCAATCTTTCACAAGATCTTAAAAAACGCATGAATATTTTGCTTGTTATAATTAAATGTGTGTTACCTTATTCAACATACTTTCTACAATTCTTCATCTATCTTAATACAACTTCAAAAAATTCTTATATTATATTTTTTATATATGTAATTCTTTAATCAAATTAAAATATGAAAGAGATTTTTGCTACATGAGCGAATCTTATGCATCATTACAATCCAGAAAAACAGGCAACTATATTCCTGTGTTTTAATTTGCTCTTGTTTAAGCTATCATAATATTTTTTAAAAAACCTGTTTCTGTTAAATAAGAATAGTGTAAAATATATCCTAAAATTAAAACTTAATAGTATATATTAAAGCAGACAAGTGAGTAAAGCAATAAATACTAAAAATACTTGTAAGTACGTTAAGACGTAAAATTGACTAAAAATAGCTATTTTAATTAAAAAAAAAATATTGGAAATTTTTTCTTTACAATTTACAAAGGGTACATTTTAAGCCAAAAGCAATAAATATAAAAAAATGGCCAACTTCAAAAATACTTCCCTTTCCAGATGTGTTGCCCCTGTTGTGGTCAGCAGAATTCGAAACGCATGTGTGCTTAGTTACTTTCTAACCCCTTTAAATGTTCCTAGGAAATAAATGTATAGTCTCTGTCAACACCCCCTAGAGTCAGGGCTAGGGAAAACAGTCCTAGCCCTGCCCTAGAGTACAAGGCCTGAGTTTCTGCTCCGGGGGTTACCGTAATACATGATGAATATTCAATGGCGTAGTAAGCATAATTGGAACCCTAGTACAATACCTTTTTAGCATACCCTCGAAAAAAATAGTAACACAATATAAATATGGTAATAAAATGTTTAAATAATACGTGAGTTTACTATAACTGTGTATAATACATTATAATAAATAGAGTATATTTGTGATAAGAATACAATGCAAATAATAACAGAATTCTAGTTAGAAAAAAAAGACTTATAATGGATTCGAAAAAGTGTCAAAGGAATTATCGGTTTTTTACATCATTTAGAAATAATTATAAATATATTATTTATTTTATATTGTAATATATTTATTTTAAAAATTATTTTTTAAAATGTAATTATCCAGTATATATTGCACACATAAAAGTATAAGAAAATATTTCCAGTCGTATTATAATACATTAATTATGTTATATACATTTTTTTCTTTTGCTGAAGTGAATGGATCAAATTACTTCATCAAAGTTGATAATTTCCAATTTTTCTCTTTGTATATTTAAAAATTTTAACCCCTTTATATGGATTTGACTCATGTTTCATCGTAAATAAGTCAAAATTAATTTTAATTTGCTGAATGTACATTCCAGCTTGCAACTGATATATACATAGTTACAGGAACCATATCTATATCATTTATCTATTATTTATCTATTTATCATTACATTTATGTAATTATGTTTTATTTTTTATTTATAATTTATATAATTATCATAAATTATACAGTTATCATTTATCTGTATCATTATATCATTTGAATGGCAGTTCTCAAACTTGGGAAAACATCTTCACCATATGAGATTATGAAAGTTAGAAGTTCTAATGAAGTTTTACGTTTAATTTTTTTTTCTAGTGCAGAGTAAAAACTTGCAGTCACAAATTTCTGTTTGCAGTTCTGTTCCATTGAAATCTGTATCATAAAATCCACCCAAACAGTTACAATTATTTTCAAGTTTATTATGAAAATTACCATTATTAAACATATTTTCAACATCATGTATTAATCCAAATTTGGAATTAAGATTTTTTAGCCGTATGAATGACGTGTGCATTTCTCGCTGCAGACGGGCAACAACGATGAATGTAATTATCCAGGGTAATTATCCCATTTATTCATAATTGGAGAAATTTCCTTTTCCATTGAAAGGTGAACATCTGCAGCTGATTCTCCAGACATTTTTTAGCGTCTTCTTACACGGCCATTTGTATCACTCCCCCATTTTTCACAAAAGAACTTAGCCTTTTTTATTGTCTCCTCTCACAACTGATATCGGATTTCAGCAAGTTCTGCCTATAATGCTTTAAGACCATAAAAAGCTTCTCTACATCTCATTTCAGTCCCTCTGAGTTTTATACAATTAATTCTCCTCAAGATTTCATGACAGAATTGAATTAAAGTTAAGAAATTGAAGTTAAGTAGATTGCGCATCAATTTTGTAGCTCCATTTCTGGTGTCATTTGTGGTAAAAATATTTTCTACTACTTTTTCTAATAGTTTTATTAAATCGTCCAACTTATTAACAATAACACATTATCTACTTCCACTGTACCACTACATCGTGTTTCTAGTTAACGTTCAACAGTTTAATTTAAAAAGCTTGTTAATAATTCCCAGCTTAATATTGAACGTGAGAAAATTTCATAAATATTTTCAATTTTTCCGAAACTTATTAAAATACCTATAGCTTGCTTTGCTGCAATAACTCCAACTAAGTTTGATGAGTGGTTATCTCAATTTACAAATAATGGTTTATTTATTTATAATTCTTTGTTGAAATCCAGATTTCTTTAAAATAAATCGTACTAACAATGCGAAATTATTTTTCATTTTTAAATAGACTTGCTTTTCCAGTCCAGTTAATTTATAATTCGTTTTCGGACAAACATAGAAAATTTTAATTTTGATATTATGCATCATTAATAACAAAATTAAAGTTATTTCCTGTACGCTATATAGTTGAGAGTCTCCATTATTTAATCTTTTTAAAATGTTCTTTATAAATGCAAGTAAATTTTACTCTGCATTAACATTGTGTATTTTCCCGTGATTTTATATTGTTTTAAAGTCAGAATATTTATTTATCTGTTAAGTTTAAACTTTTAAGAAAATCAATTTTAATGTTTTAACATTTTTTCAGTGGTGTCTTAAGAATATAAATGCAAATTTTCTAGTTTGTTAAACATCTGAAATAATAAAAAATTTTCATTCCCTGTTTATTTTACATTATCTTATCTATGAATTACTCTACAAATTTTTTATCATTAGTTGTTGAACGTAGGCTTAACAAATTTTCATAAATTCTATAATATAACTCACTAAAAAGACTAGCTATTTATTGCAAATAATTAGTTGGGTAAGTTTTTGTATCTCTAATTTAGAATCAACTCAGCAGATTTTTCACAACAATATCTTTTTAAGGTACACGAATACGTTCGGAGCAAATTTTTTGAAACACACTGCACATATACATTGTAATCATTTTTCTTATTTAACTTTAGAAAATATTAATATTGAGCTATTAATATTTTATATATGCTAATATTATTATTCAGAAATGTTAAATATGAATACAATTTTAAGCATTTTTTTTAAAAAAACTTAAAAATGCTGCATCAAAAACGTTTAAACATATAAACATATTTGAAAAAAATTAATACTAAGGAATCTATATGTTGTTACCTAGAGAATGTACTAAAATTTTAAGTTTTTGTTAAAAAATAAAAAATTACGGCCAAATAAATATTTATACTGAAATTATAGCCAAATATTTTATGCCATTATTAAAATAACAGGTAATTTGGGAAATATTTAAGTAATTAAAATTATTTTAGTACTTTCTCTAGAAAACAATATACAGATCAAGCTCATGAAATTTCATGGTGATATTATGAAAATATTTTGAGTTATCATTTTTGAAGAGCGCAAATTATAGGTAAAAACCAGTTTGAGAAAATCGCATTTAAAGATTAAAGTAATGTGTCTTTATAAGAAATTCTCATATTTGCCGATTAAATATTTATTTGATTTGCTGATTGATTTTCGGAAAAGTAATTATTTTATGCATCTTTTAAAAGCTTACTAAATTTATATTTGAAAATTAAACACTGTTTAAACTAATTTTTAACATCATTCTGGATCTTTAAACGCCCACTTCCGGTGCATTAAATGCTTATTAGAAGCGGAAATAATTTCGAGTCAGGAAATTAGAGAGAAGATAATTTCTACTAAATCGATAACAAATACTTATTTGAAATCGGAACCGAAACTATTAGGAGCAACTAATGTACCCGTAACATCGAAAAACGAAATTAATGTAAGACTACCAAAATTAACTATAGAACCATTTTATGGTAAATACGGAAATTGGCAAAAATTTTGGAGTCAATTTGAAGGATCGATACATAAAAATAAGAATTTGTCAAATACGGATAAATTTAGCTACTTAAAATCGTTTTTGAAAGGTGAAGCTTTGGTTTCGATTCAGGGTTTGACTTTAACAGAAAATAATTATTATAGTGCTGTAGAGTTACTAAAGAAAAGATATGGGCAAAAAGATATCATTGTTAGAGCTCATATAAATGTGTTAAATATGCCCGCTGGAATACAATTAAATAATTATGATAGCCTGTTATTTCCTATCTTATTAAAATTGTTGCCAGAAAATATAGTTTTAGAATATAATAGATATAATAAAAATAATGATTGGGTTTGCTTAAAACTTTTAGAATTTTTAAGAAATGAAATCGAAAATAGGGAAAAAACAATTTTATTTCGTGATACGAATGAAGTGAAAGACCAGTCGCACTCAAAGGAATACCCGAAGTATTTCGCAGCCTTCTTCTTTTCACCCCACACAAAAATACAAACAACAAAATGCGACTGCGCTGGCGTTAAATGTCGGAGCCGCAGAAAAGGAGGGGAGGGGGTGCGAATTTTGCAAGAGTGACACCCCAAATAAACATAGTAGTAAAGAATGTGTTAAGTCTATTCTCGAGAGGAAAAACGCCTTAAAACAGAATTAATAATATTTATTTGCAAACCGCAACTGTAAATATTGTAGGAAATAATAGAAATAAGAAATTTCGATGTTTGATAGATAATGGTAGTTGCCTATCTTTTATCCTTGAGCGGGTTTCTAAAGAGTTAAATTTAAAAATAGTAGGACAAGAGTTACAAATTTATACGTTTGGTTCTGCTGAACCAGTTATAGAAAAAAGAAATAAAGTGAGAGTTGAAATAAATTGTCCTTTTATGCGAAAACATTTAGTTATCGAAGCTTTAGAAACACCGAATATTAGCAACGCTCATATAAGTGCACTTGCAAAAGATATAATTATACAGTGTAAAAAAACCTGAAAAAAAAATTGTAGCCCATTTTTGTTAGCAGCTACACTTAAGCATCATGCTGAAAGTTTCAGAGATAATTATCCAGTTGTTTGTGATTTAATTGAAAATTGTATGTATGTTGATGATTTAATAAGTGGTGCAGACAGTGAAAAAGAAGCCATAGAAATTAAACAAGACATGAAAAGTGTTTTGCAAAAGTCTAGTTTTAACATGAGAAAATGAAAAACAAACTATGTTTCTTTACAGCAGAAATGGGACGAAGAAGAAAACCCTGGTCTAATGCCATTAACAGATTGTGGCAAGGTCTTAGGATATTATTGGGATAGTAGAAAAGATACATTAAAGATTCCAGTACCAAAGGTTACCATACTGAATCCAGATGAAGAAATTACAAAGAGATTTATGCTAAAAGTAACTAGTAAACTCTATGATCCTATAGGATTTATTAATCCATTTACTGTTTCGTGTAAAATCTTTATGCAGGAATGCTGTATTACTGGATATGACTGGGATAAACCATTACCGTCAGACATTCAAAAAGATTTAAAAGGTGGTGTGAGGATTTAATTAATTTAAATGAATTTTAAATCGAAAGACATTACTTTAAAAGTAACAGCATTAAGGGGATATCTGACATTCAATTGCATTGTTTCAGCGATAGTAGTATTAATGCTTATGGTGCTGTCGTTTATATTAGGTTTATTGAGAATAATGAAATAAAAACTACATTTGTTTAATCAAAATCTAGAGTTGTTCCCTTGAAAAAGATGACTCTTCCGCGTTTAGAGTTAATGAGTGCTGTAATAGGTTAACGAAATATATCTTGCATAAAATTAATTTGGAAGTAAATAACTGCTTTTATTGAACTGATTCTACTATAGTACTTCATTGGGTGAAAGGAGATGCTAAAAGATGGAAACCATTTGTTTGCAACCGAATAATTGAAATTCAAAGCATCACTGATCCCTCATCATATTTTACTTTTGGTTTCATAATCTTTACGATCGGAATCTAATTAATGTAGAGACAAAAACACACCTGGAAACTGGAAAGCTATTTAAATTCCTTATTTAACGAAAGAATAAAATTAATTTATCATTTTTGTTCGAAATTGACGTTTTCAACGTGTACGGGTACCTTAAACACTTAATTTACCACAGATTAGATGAAACATTTTATTTAAATTTTTTGTCTCAGAAAAATTGCATTGAAAAACAATTATATTGCAAATTTCACATTTAAAATAACTACCTAAATTACATCATTCAGACCATTATTGTAAACCAAAATTATTTTTAATATAAAAAATTTAAATCACCAACTGTAGTATACATTATTTAAGATTATTTCCTTTTTATACCCCGTAAAACCAATTTTTCTGATAACAAAACTAGAAGTTCTTCGTTAACAAGTCTTCATCTGACATCAGTTTTGATAGCTAAATTATGCCACAACATTATTAACGCAAAATGCAGACACGCAACGAAACACTAATGCGGGCTATAAAATCATTTTGCAAATTTCTTAGATCAGAAATTAAAATAAATTTTCAAAACATACATAAATTCAAATAAAATTACATATATTTAATAAAACCAGAACTTTTCAGCCAAAGAATATATAAATATATACAAATCATTATTAAAAATAAATTTTTCCCAAACTTATGCTCTCTGTGCTGTTTTTCAAGTTTTTCATTGATTCATGTTTTGATTAAAAATATATTTTGACTGTTAATTTCGCGTAATTTTATTAACAGAAGTTTTTTCAATCGGTTATCTTAGCAGTGAAAATTTTCCTCTTATTTTTAATATATTTAATTACACTATTTTCTATAGATATATAAGATTTCATTATTAAAATAAAAGCTAATTTTTATTAAAATTTTTTTCTATTATGAATCATTTTTGAAGTACTGTTTCATGCAACGATATAATTATTTTCTTTCAATAAATTTAGATCATTAACAGACGATCCTACTTTTTAAAATTTTACAATCCAAAATAAGAAATATAACCGATAATTTTTTAATATTTTTCAGAAGATTTTTTCAAGTCAAAAAATATATTTTTATATAAATTGAATAAATTAATGAAAATTTTTAAAAAATGGAAAATAATAGTATCTATTCCACCTGAGAGAAAATAATGTCTTACGTATTTATTTCAGAAATATAATAATTCAAGCTCTAAAATAAGAGCGAAGTTAATTAACTCATTATTTAAGGATCAGATTTTTGCCTATTTAAATATTCCCAAAATTTCTTAGAACTTCGTATTAAGAATCCTACTTTTAATTAGAGAATTTTACTCAGATTGTTACCTCAACAATATATGTGTTAATTGGAACTGGAAGAAAAGCAACTGTGCACATTTTATTTACTTAAACCCATTAATTTTATGACATCATTTGTTTCTTCTTGGGTAACTTTTTAACCAGAATCCACGTGAAACTGACAATAGCGACGCAGTTTTTGAACTTCTGTGTTGTCATTGTATAGTGTGAAAAGATTCTGGCCTCTGTGTGAAAGTTGGAGGCGTGTTTTTAGACTCCTGTAAGCCGAAATGAAGGCAAAATCACATTAATTCATTCTGGTAGTCAGTTACTAAGTCTTTGGTTGAATACTTCAGGCTTATTTTCAGGTCTGCAAGATTTCGAGAGAATATCTATCAATGTCATTCAGATGATGATAAAGGGTCATTTTTCTTCTTTTTTTGGCGATGGCAACTGTCACTTTATAAGAAATATTGTTAAGATATACACTGCCTTTTTTAATTTATAAGATAACACCTGGGTTTAACTAAATCCCTCTAAAAATCGTCAATCTTTGATGCACATCTGTGTCTCCAAACAGACAAACATTTTTCGGATGAATAGGGCTTTCTAAAATATATTAATTAAAAATTTTTTTGCCCTAATTGGACCAGGCAAGCTAGATGCTATTTCTATGCGTTTTTAATTATTTCCTCTCACAATAAGTAATTGAGTTTTCAGTTATGTATTTATACTCCTTCGAAAATTGGTGAGCTCAGAATATTATTGTTAAAAAAATTTAAATTATTCAATGCTATGCATTTAATGTTTTCCAGAAAATTATCGGAAAATTTAAGATTATTTTTAGATAAATTATGCTTTTGTTAAAACATTTAAAGATATATAGAAATAAATCCGATGTTTTGATGTAAAACTACCTTTTGGTTAAGAGAGATATTTCTCATTTGTCTTTGTTTATGATTATTTTTTAGGCATTTTTAAAAATAACGCTATTACTAGTTTATATTGGGGACAGTGACAAACCTTCTAGACATTACCATTTATTACCTCATATTTCATTCTTTAAAAAGCAATTTTGATTTCAGATTTTAAAAAAATTAAAAGTGAGGGAAGGCTTTAAATTATAAATTAACTTTTTTAAAGAAATTTAATTAATCCACTTCATTTTCAGTTAAACTTCAACTTCTGTAAATGCAATTAAATTTTATCCTAAATTGATGATATATAATTAAAAATAAAATAAGTCTATTTTTAGAAAATGGTTGTTCAATTGAGTAATTTATATATATTTTCTGTATTTTATCCCCTTAAAAATTGTGCGTCTTGAATGCGAGGACTACTTAAAATCAAAAGAGGTATATAATGCAAATTCATGATATAAAAAAATCAAGCAATCCTGATTTATAAGATTCTTTTACAGTACCACGCATTTATTTTCTTTTTATGTTAATAAAATTATCAACAATATTTAAAGATGAAAACATGTATTTGCTACCATGTACTCCTGATTTATTAACTTATAGAACTTATCATTTAACCATTTATATCAAAATTTAGGTGTCTTTGCTATTAACTTTCAATGCAATAAAATAACTGACATCAAAAAATAGTTTTTAATTAGCTCTTGAGATTAATTATTATGATGACATTATTGTGTAAAAATTAATTATTTCTTAAAAAATTTTACATTAAAATATTTGGAATTTACAGAGTACCGTTTTCAAAATTAAACTATCAAGAAAATTAAATAAAACCTAAATTAAAATGCACTGCACGTATTATGATTTCTTTTAATTTTTTAAGTTTGTCTTCCTTCTGTAAATTATGAAAAAACAACGTTTATTTAATTTCAATTAATTATTCGATACCATTAAGTAACTCTTTCAAATATTTTCAAATTATATAACTCTACTTAAAATATTATTCATGATATTAATATTATTCTGTATTGATTCAAAAAAAGTCTTCCAGCCACATTAACCCCGCATGTTTTAACTTGAAGTGCAATGCTAAACTGCACCTGGTTAAATTTGGTATATCAGCTCTTTACGATTCACTGAAAGCTTATTTTATTGGTAGTTGGCAAATTTCTAGAATTTAAATCATTATTCACTTTTCAGCATTGACTTTGAAAATTACCAAAGGTCACTACTTTTCACTAGCCCTGGTATACGTTTCGTACAGGACCTCTATGTGTTATAATAGCTATTCTTTTCTGTAGCCAATCACAAGCGTCCTTTTCTACTGCGTGCGCATCTGAAATGTAAAGGATAGTACACCCCCATCTCAGGTACATTTTAAATGTGAAGGTGCTTAGTTCTGGAAAGTTATCCGCGGTCGCTTGCTTCATTTCATACTTGAAGATGCAATTCATCAGCAATTGCACGTGTCATGCTGACGACTGTTTAAATGACCCGATGACTAAAAGTCCCTTAGTATTATTTATTTATTTTTTTTATCCTACGCCCGACCTTGGTTTTTCAACCATCAGTCTCTGTCGGGCAGCCCAATACAATCTTGAGGTGAATGAAAAGTCATCTTCCGCAGAATTTCTATCTGCGACGTCCAAAAGTCCAGGGCAAGTGAAAAGGTGGTCACCAGTCATATCCTCTAGTCCGCAAAAAGGGCAGATTGGAGAGTCCCTCAAACCCAAACGGTGAAGGTGTTTTTGCAGATAATCATGCCCAGTTTTAAGGCGAAAATTTGCCACTCCCACAGCTCTGTGGAGGTTACACGGAATAGGCTTTGTTAGTAAGGAAGCCCATGCTTTCTCCTTTATGCACATCTTGTAAATATTTCTACGATAGGAGGCCATATTTGACTTAATAAGCCTTTTAACAGTATGGTACTCCAAGGCAAGGCTAATATTATGTCAGTGTCCGCGCACTGCTTCTGAGGGATGTCCGGTTAATTTGATGATTTTTCATAGAGAGCATGTCATCGTTCCTCCTAGACCCCTTTATCTGTGTCAGTCAACATGATATACGGGTAATCCATATTTCTCTTTCGTATAATTCTTGTCAGCATGTTAATAATTACAATAATTGAATTATGTTATGGTTTAAATTATTAACTTAACAATTTAACACAAGATAATTTCCACAGTATTTTTATTGAATTTAAATATATTTAAATTTTTTGCCATTATTGCATACAAATGAATGTTGTTTTTCAAATTATCGTTAAGTATATTACCAAATACGACTTAAAAAAATTACTTTAACGTCTATTGCTTTTTCTATAATTTGAATACTAAATATTCAAAAATTGGTTTGCTAATTATTAAAGAACTTAACAAAAATTCGTCCTTATTTGTTAAAGAGAAGATTTTTTTGTTTAATTTTGCAGATATATTTTAATTATTTGATTAATTGCATTATATAAAGGATCTTAAATCAGTTTCTTTTTTATAATTTAACATTTATTAATTCTTTCAAATCTGATGAATTAAAACATTTGTGTAGGAAAGTTGCCTGATTATAAAAATAAAAATTTAAAAAGCAGCGGCCCGCCGCTATTTTGTCTGATCGACTTCGTCAATTGTTTGATCCTTATCATTGCTGCTGGGACGGCAATACGGTCCGCCGTTGGCCGAAAGTGGGATGGCCAACAGCCGCGTGTGGCTCATGTAATTGCCGATACATGCCCATATACGGTTATCCATGGGCCCTTTACCGGTTCACCAGAGGTAGCCGCTTTTACCGATGTAAGGCTGGTTATAGTTTATTTATTTCTACAGATAAAAATGGAATTCATTTTCATTTGCTTATAATTTATATGTTGTTAAAGTTAATGTCGAAGTATCGGAAATCCGTTATTAATACTGAATCTATTTCAGTTTAAAAAAGTTTTTTTTCTTAACGTTATTGTCAATTAAATGCATTTATAATTCTTAATTATACAGGAAGATTTCCAAAAATGAGTTACTAACTCTATATTTTAGAAAGCAGATGTTATCCAAATTTTACAATTTATTTTCATTTAAATAACTTTTATAATTTATGTTTATTTTTAAAATAATCTTTTTATTATAGAATTTTATTATTTATAAATTTTTTTGACAATTCTCTTGTGTAAGCAAACGTCAATTTATTGTTAACTTGTTAGTACGGAGAGCACTGTATGGACTTTTACTTTGATAATTGACAATACCTTTAATGAAAAAAATTTATTAATCTTTTTTTAGTAATTTTATAACTACGAAATCTAGTTTGTATAAAATATTTTTTCATCTGAGCATTTAAAATAAAATAATATTTATTTTGAATTTTATCCATAATTTTAATCATCAATAAATTAGTTCTTCCAATATTATTGAATTAAATACTCTAACTTGATAAATTTTAGATTCTATTTTGTATATCCATGATATTATAATAATTTCCTTATTTACAAATGATTAAGTTTATTTTTAGTTTTTTTAATTTATTGTTAATTCTAAAAAAAATTCTCAATACTTTTATTCTGCATCAAATAAATAATTATGAGCATCAAAAAAAGTCAAATAAATATTGAAATAATATGAGTTTAAAATTTGAATAGTATAAATTCATTTGGGTTCATTAACTGTTGTAAAAAGTAGTTTTTTTCCCATGAAATTCAAAATTTGCTTGCTAGATATTGTTATGAGACAAAAGAAAAAATGTTTTACGGTTACACAATATTTCTCAACAATATTTTATTCTTAACTGAGCTTACAATACCCATTTCAGCTCTAAGTGTTTTTTCGTATGTTCTTTTATATAAAACCTGCACTTTCTGTTTTATTGATATTTTCATACATTATAAATCAAATTTTCCGTTAATCTCTTTCGATTTTCACTTTTTGTTCTTCATCCATGTTATGAAATTTCCACTAAAAATTAGTCTTTTGTTATGAAATATCTACTTTAAATTAGCGCATTACTTGATGCACTATGAAACTATTTTAATCCTTTTATTTTTACCATTTTAAGAAAAAACAGAAAAAAGTTCTTTTGAACACAAAACTAAAAAATAAATAGAAATGGTTTCAAGCCAAATATTATGTCTAGCAATTTTTTTCTTTTTTTTGTGAGCTTGCTATATTATTAGAGGGTGGATAAATCATTTTAGATATTGTTAAATTATCTCAATACAGAGATTAAAATGGGCAGGACATTTGAGCCGGATGAACGACAATCGGGTGAGGAAAAAATTTTCTTGGCTCGCCCCATTGGCACCAGAAGAAGAGGACGACCGAAACTCCGATGGTGTGACTGCCTTGAAAACGACCTAAAAACGCTAAAAGTGACAAACTGGATGACCTTGTCCAAAAATAGGGGGTCCTGGTATGCACTTCTGAGGAAGGCAAAGGCCCACCCTGGGCTGTCAGGCCAATGAAGAAGAAGAAGGATAAATCATTTTGTAAAATGGTTCAATAATCTGAGCATCTCTTATGAATAAATAAATACTCTATAAGAATAAAATTTAATACTGATAGTAAATAATTGCTAAATAACCATTTTTCAGAAACTAAATGAAAAGTTATGAAAAATTTTATAATTTCATAAAACTCATTTCAGGCATGCGCACTGAAAAATCTTACCAGCAGTTATTGGTGTATTAACTAAAAATTGTGCCAATTCTGTTTCACGTACTTGACAGCAAATTAAGTGCTTGCACATTAATGCTATCTTTACTAAAATGCTTTAATTTTGACTAAAAGTACTACACTATTTTATTAAAATATATCAAAATAATATTATTCTTTGGATTTAAATAATTTAAATAGATGAGTAATTAAATCTGTGGAAACCGTTATAATATTTATTTTTAGATCTTTTTCACAAAAAGTAATGGGTGCTATAAATTCAGATATAATTCTGACAAATTTTATTTATTAACACTAATCAAATAAAAAATGCTAGTCTTGAATTTTGGAGAATTTAAAACACTGTACTTTTTAACTAATAAATCATAATATCTTTATGCATTTGTAATCAAAATATCTTTATATTTATTGATTTAGAAAATTTGTTGAGACTACTTTAATATCGTTAGTAATCTATAATTTCACTTTTTATATAAAACTTCTAATCCTCTATTTTTAATTCTCAATAGATTCTTTTCTGTGTAAAAGTCTATTAATCAACAACAAATTTAAAATAAATGAAAACAGGATTAATAAATTTGCTAATAATGGATTGGATTTTCTTTTAAATAGGTTTAAAATTTACTGTTATTAGCTTACATAACATAATATTCATTTCATTTTTTTAACTAATCAGTTTGTATATTTTTCTACAGAAGTGAATGGTTCAATATATTTTAGGATTACAATGTATCTGTATATTTTAGAGTCATTTAGAATCATGAAATTTGGAATTGAAGAAAGCGGCTTATGACCTAAATGCATGTCATTTTCATAATGTTATTTTAAACTTTTAACTGACATTTATACTTCTAACATATTTTAAGTTTAATTTCAAGAAAAATACTCATTAATTTCTTCTTATCACATACACATCCAGGTATCTTTAGTAATAGATTATTTTTTGCTCTCAAGGAATTTTATTTGGGATCGAAGATAACATTAAAAGATCAGTACGCTTCTGGAAATGAAACAGTACTGTTTCTGACTAAATTAGCCTAAGTATATTACCTGTCGAAACCATTTAATTAGTATCGTTAACTTGCACTTCGCAATAGGGGGGGTCCAATTATATCTAATTCCTATCGCAGAAGAGTCGAACGGGGGAAAAGGACTATCACACATGTTGTTAATAAACAATGTAACGAGGGAGTGATTTTTAAATTGTTTATATTTGGTCGAGTTAAAATATCTAGGCACTATGCTTAACATAAATAATGACATAAAAATTGAAATTAAGCAGACAATCAAAATGCCTAATAAATGTTATCATGGATTAAGAAAACAGTTTAAATCTAAATATATAAGAAGAAAAAGATAGTACAAACTGTGGAAACATATAATTGGTGACTTGTCACTTCAGGATTTATTATCAACATTATAGATTCTAATTTTCTACAATTTCGTCAAAAGCATCATCGATATACTTATGCCCTATTTAATTCATTGTTATGACAGGAAATTGAATGTCAAGGGTGACCCATACCCCACATTTTTAGAAAAGAAGACAATGATCTATTTTTAAATTAAAATCTAAAATTTTTTTTAATTTAACATTCATAAATTATTTCTTTGATAGTAATTGCTTATCAAATTACATCTTCACAATTTTTAGTCTCTTTAGAAACTCACATTTTTCTATTTTTATCTTGATTTCTGAAATCTTGCACTAGTTGCTCCATATTTTAAATAAATTAAAGAATACTGTGATGAAAAAATTATGGATGTAGTACTGCTATTGTTGTAATTTCCATATTATTAATCAAAATGTGGTGGTATTTTACTAATCAAAATATTATGGTGGTGCATAATAGAAAGAATTTTAAGCAGACAATTAGTGGAAATTTCTTATCCTATAAATCCCATATATTTTAGCCATATAGTTTCCTATTATCTTTTAATTGAACAATAAAATATTTAAAAGTGTAAACAATAATTAAAAATCTATTTACTTTTAACACTGGAAGAAATTTTTATTCAAAGTCTCATAAAGTTTAAAGTTGCAGGAAATTAAAATTTTTTTTATTGTTTATAGGGTTTTTTTAAAAAAAACTTGTGATTAATTAGTAGATAGGGTATAATGTATAATTTATTAGTATTTAACATCATTCATATGTATTCTTCAAATTTACTTTAAAAGTTAAAATTTCATTCTTCAAAATAAGTTCTTCGGTCTAATTCTACTTTAATCCACCACTTGTAAAAGTGAAAAAAAGCGGAAAACATTTTCTCACCAATCGAAACTAAGCAATTTTTTGTGATTTTGAATATTTCTTTAACTTACATATTACAACTATGGCTTAAGATAAAATGTTAGAATATTTATATTACTCAAAATATGAGAAAGTATTATATTAAAGAGTAAAAAATGTGAACAAACAATAATGCTTATATTTGCAAAAATTTCAAATATATATGATTATTTTTATAAAATTTCCTTTACATTAACAGAGCAATGTAGCTAAATCACTAAAGTGAATAACATTATCTTTAAATTAAATTTTAAAAATTCATTGTTTATAACATTTACTTGTAGCACACTAACACAAACAATTTTTAATTACCTAACTTAATTTCAGAATTGGAATTGATAATTTCAATAATAAAAGAACTTACTCATTTCATTTATATGTATTCATAAAAATATTTCACACACTGAAAATCACAGTTTTAAAAAGAACACAATTGTTCTCATTTTCTTTTTGAAAGAGAAATTATAATTTAATGTCTAAATATTGTATTGATTTTTATGCTAAGCAATCATTTTCAATAAAAATCATTTGGTTGTTACAATATGTTTAAATAAATATTTTTCTTATACCTCATAATTCTTATTAATTTATTATTTTTAAAATCTTTGGCCAATGAATATAAGGACACTATTATATGTTTTACTTAAATTTCCAAAAATTATTCCATTTTTACAAATTTAATTTTTAAAAAATTTTTTAAATTTAATTTGAAAAAAAAATTTTCTTCTTTGTATTTATTTTTAAAATGTTTCCTGGTATGGGTTGTTATAGAACAGTAACCAATAAACACGCAGTAAGAAATTCGTTGCATAAGAAATTCAGTTTGGCGATGAAATCTACAGGTTTGGCTCTAAATTTTGCTCTAGGTAATAGGCTGGTTCAAATAAGATTCAACGCCTTCTTTAATTCTAGAATAAGCGAAAAATTTTTATTCCAAATATATTAAGAGCTTGAAATAAACTACATCTGTATAATGTATTTTTCATATTTGACAAAAAAAAAATGTTGATTTTATGAGAAATCGTAAATGATTTTTTTTTCTCTTTCGATAATCAACCAAGGTTGAAATTGTAAGTCTAAGATCTGCAAAGTAAAGTAAAAATTTATAACCGCAATTAAGGAAATTGTTTGATTTTTTTATAATTTTCAAGATATTATATGACATCAGTATGATTTGGCTGCTTAAAATTATAAACTAGTTTTTTAGTCAGTTTCAATAACTTATTAATCAATTTTATACTTTACACTAGTTTAATTATAAATATATTAAACTAGTATAAAGTAGATTCTAAATTAGGTCTGTTATTAACTGTTGACTTCAAGTTGAAATTATAAATTTTGTTTAGATTTTTGTATTGAATAAATACGGAACTGAGAATTCTTTCCCTCAACATTTAAAATGCTTATTATTTACGACTCAATTTATTGAAGTAAGAATAATTTTCAAATTTTTCCATAATATTATAGATATTGTATTTTAGGATTCAATATTTTTATTGCTAAAGAATATTTTTTATTGATTCTTTATCTATGAAACTCTGATGTCCGCTCGTCTGGAACTGGATGTGGTTGCAGATAGAAATCCTTGATTTTAGTAGAGTCTCTCACAAGGGCTAGCGATGATACCATGTTTGCGCATCGTTGTACATCTGGTAAAACTTCGAATTTTTTGCTTACAACTTCTTATAAATATCATTAATTTAGAATGCTATTAACTTGAAGAAATGAAGATAAATATCGTTTTTAAATTTTATACTTTTTACAGAACTATAAAGAATTGTTCCTCGAATCCATTTTATTATTATTATTTATATGGGTAGCAAAAGCTGAAGAGGTCAGTTATTCAGTATAATCAAGAAAATATAAATTTATTAAATACTTTTAAGTATAGTGATTCATTATCAAATTATAATTACATCATAAAAACTTTGTGCTTTATTATAGTTGACTTAAAATTTAAATTTAAAAATATTTATAGTAGTATTAATGATTTGTCAAAAATTTAATGCCCTTTTCATTTTCTACAAAATTTTTAAGTCATAGCATTTGCAAAGGTTTATAAATTAAATTCTTTATAAAGAATTTAATTTGTACATTTTCAAAACTTGTTATTAAGATTTATAAAGAATAATTATTTTAATTAAATTTCTATAAATCAATTAAAAACAGCAATAGTTAATAGAATTTTTTAATTTTGGTTTTATATCAGAAGATATTTGAATTTTCAAGTTCTTTGTTCACATAAATAACTAGATTCGTTCTTAATCTGTATTATGTAAGATAATTAACTGCATGATTACGCATATTTATTAATATAATAACACTTGAAAAACTGATCATTTTAAATAATTTCAAGAATATGAGGTGAGTTGGATAATATATGCAATAAAATGTTTATTACATAAGCTTTTATTTTATTTCAGGTTATCCGAGTCAACCTCACGGTTATCACTATTTTCCTATTACGCCCCTGGTCACCCCTAAAAGCTCTGAAGGTTCCTTCTCGTCAATGGGACGAGGGGTTGTCATTTTGTGACAGGAGCACCCGTGCCGAGGCACATATCTCCTATATAATAATACAAATTAAAATGTTCCCTATCAAAATGTTAATCTAATATATATTTTAATAGTTTTCTAAAACTGGGAGGGGGCATCATATCACTATATGATTTTGGTGATCGACGTTTGGTAGTTGGTGGAATCGAACCGGTATCCCCACCCTGGCGGTCCGTATTTATTAAAATCTGACAAGGACTTTTACAAAAAAAGGGGTAACAGACTACAGGCAAAGCCTGGATAAAAAACAATTTCTTTGATAGTCACATGCGACTATATTTTTCTACAGTATTGGTATATAAGAAACAATCATGATGTTTGAAGGATTAGAACAAACTACAGGCAGGGCCTGGTTAAGATTACATAGAGAGTGACAAACACAGCAAATTCTTGGTTAAATATACAAACAGGAATTGAATGAAAAACTAGTAAATACTACAATAAGTTGTAAAAATAATTTACAACAGCAGGCAAAGCCTGAGAGAATATATATAAGTATATAGATAATTTCGACTACATAAGAAAACTTGGTTAAATATGGCACACAAACAGAACAAGGATTATTTAGAGACCAACATGTAAATTGGAATTAAAATATGATGTTTGTATTTTTTTTATTTTTTTATTTTATTTTTTATTTTTTTTATTTTTTTTATTTTTAAGGGTGGCTTGATTAACTAGTGTGTAAAAATGGTTTAAAGCGTCCCACCCGGCGCAGAGCGGCGAACCGCTTGCTCTTTTCTGTATGGAGACGCTTTACATTAAAAGAACTGAAAAATCACAAAATTAAATAGGATGCTTCGAAGCAGTACAGTTGGTATCTGAGAGGTGGTAATAAGAAAATAATACAAATCATAAGTGTGCGGAGGGCAGCAGAGTTCTCAAAACCACATCAGAATTAGGGGGAATTAAGGGATCAATAGATGATAAGGTATTAGCTTAAAATAAAATATAAGCTTGTACAGTTATACAGTTTAACTGATAGGTAAAATATTTAATCATTCAAAAATTTGGTATTTATCTAAGTAGTTAAATACTTAATGAAAATATTTATAGTTATAATTATAATTAGTTATCCACATAATGATCTGCTTTAAATTAGTTTATCTAAGGTTTATAATAGGTATAAGAAAAGTTAAATGATTAACCTAATGGGGTTTATGATATCATAATAAAGGACAAGTGAAATATAAAAGACATATGGCAGTGTATAGCTTCAATAATAATACCTAATATACATTATATAACATGAACTGCATTTATAAGATACCTAAACAACATATAAACATGCAGTAATATAGCAAATAGCATAATCATATAATCAATGACGACAAAGGAAAGTATATACAGGGTTTTGGTATGTAAAAATACCACAGGGTAGTAGATGAATATAGTATACTCAATATATATAATTACAATTGAACAAAATAAAGAGTAGTATTATATTACAAGGACGTAACATGAATGTCACATAATAGGTATGATGCAACAGAACAATGTGTATTTTGTTAAAAGAGGGAGTTACATATGATTCATACATATACACAGTGTTTATGATTAAAATAGCATAAAACATGATGTCAAAATTAACAATAGTATCAATACAATAGTAATAATACTAAGATATAAGTGATTATCAGATAAGGAAGTGACAGATTTTTTCTAAAAGCACTAGGTAAGTGAGAGAACGAATTAAAATTAGTTGGTGAGGTGAAGGATGTAAGGTGAGGGAGACAATGCAAGGTAAATAGAATATGATAATAAAGGAAATTTGTTAGTAAATGCGTGCAATATGGTATATTAATGATATTAATAATAACCATATATGGATATAAGACAGTTTTTATAAAACTCAGTTATTTATTTAGGGTGTAAACATAAGGAGATAATTATCTAGAGGAATTAAATTGCATGTGTTGGTAACAAAACAGTACACAATAGAATAATAAAGGTTTGGAATTAGAAATTCTTAGTATGAATAGGTACAAATACAAACACTAATTAAAATTGATAATTATAATATAAGTTCACAGGGTGTACAATTCAGAAGATCTATCCCATACGTTAGAAGAGGTAACATATTATAATCAAGTACAGGGATTAAATTAGCAAGGAGGACAAAGAATAGTGTAAAGGATAATAGTTGTAAAAGTGTATGAGTACAGTATGCAATTATTACTGTACACATGGATAAAAAATATTATCAAAATATTTATAGAGAAATTAAATAATATGTATACAATAGTAATGATAAACAGATATTTAATTACAAGTAAATGGGAGGGAATTATAATTAAGATGGAAAAGAATTAACTGATGGAATACAATGTGCATAAGGATTACATTACAGTAAGTCAATAATAAGAACATGTATATTGTATTATTGATACTTGGTATAGATACACAAAAGTAAGTATTTTATCAAAAGGTTATAGAGTATTATATGGAAGGTAAACAATTGAAGTGCTAATCAAATAATTATTAATAAGTATATGGGAAGGAATATAATTAAGATGGAAGTGGATTATCTACAGGAATAATTTGTGCTTAATTGATTACATTACTGTGTTCAACAGTAGGTATATGTACATTAAATTATTAGCACTTGGTCTGAATATGTAAATGCAGGAATTAGATAAAGTTGATATGTGTAGTTCAAGTATACAGAGTGCTGTGAAGAAGGTGGTAAATATCACAATGGCGGCAGTACATTAGATAATGGTAGGCTCGTTTATGATAAATAAGTTATTCTAATAATTTATTAGAATACGATTTATTATTAATTATATTTTATTAGTTTACTTAAATACGAGCATTAACTCTGATCCGCAAGGAATTAAACGCGGTAGTTAAAAGAGGAATTAAGCAACTCCATTAGGAGAGAGAGCGAGGCGAAATAAGATGGGGTGGAATGAGGGGGGGAATCCTTCGGCGCATATGGATGCGAAAGTAAAACTTGAAGCGAGGCAGCTGTGGCTGGTGAGCAGAGCGGTGTAATTCAACCTGCGAACATACGAAGGGGTGGGTAGTGAGGGGCGGTGTTGCTCTTCGAAGAGAGAAGCGAAACATGCCGCAGCGCTTTTCACGGTTACGTAATTGATGGATGAGTGGTCGAAGTAAGTGAAAGATGAAGAACAGAACAGGGTGTCTTCGGGTGCGGCAAAAGAAAGGAATTCCAAATCTGGTGGAAATCTAAGTTGGTGATAGGGGTAGACATGGGTGGGGGGAGAGAGACAGTACTAGGAGTACGTTAATAAATTTGTTGAATTAATTTGTTGAATTGTTAGCAAAAAAGGGCTTCGTAGCCTCTATAATATTAAAGTACGTATCGTGTATCGATTCACTTTGTTTAATCTGTGGGAGCACATTTTTAATAAGAGCAATGAGTTGTAAGAAATTCCTATTTTGCGTCAATTCGGTGATAACTTGTATAACTGTGATAAAATCACTGACATTTCCTAAGTTCGGATTATTATTTTCATTAAGGAAATTGTTCGGTGTAGTATATCTGTTATTATAAAAACCATTAGAGTATTCAGGACCATTAGGGGGATAGTTATTATGATTAGTTGCATGGGTGGTTTGGCCTATAACGGCCTCTGCATAATTTACTCCTTGTATGACCTGATAGTTTTGGTTGTGGTTATCATTTGGAACATAATTAAAGGTTCCTCTTCTCCTAGAGGGGTTCTGGTTTTTAGGGTAACTCGGGCATCCCCGAAAGTTAGCCGGATGATTACCCCGCAGTTCGCGCAGGTCGGTTTATCAATTCTGGACTTGTGAATGCAATCTTTAGTAAGGTGCGTTCCAGCGCATTTAACACACCTAGGTGTGAGGTGACAGGTTTCGCTGGTGTGATGCCATAGTTGACACCTATGGCATTGAGGAATCTGCCCATTACCTCTATATTTTTCAATGATGATTTTGAAATTACCCAGTTCCGAGATATCCATAATTTTCCTGTTTTCAACAGTGTTGGGCAGATGTAGTTGGAATAGGGGTAGGAGTTGTCTTTCTCCTTTTGGTCTTCTTAATTGGTTAATTTTGGATATGAAGAAATTTTTCCCTTCCAGCAAATTCCTAATTTCATCAAGATCCATGTCTATTGGTAGACCTCTTACAACAAATTTAATGGGTCTGCTGGAGCGCGGGTTGATTATATAGTAAGAAATGCCTTTTGAATCGAAGTATTTGGTTAAGGCGCGGTGTTCTTCATTAAGATTAACGAAGACTTTTAGGAACTGCCCATCAGGCTTCCCAGTGATTTTAAAATTTAGTTTATTATTTAATGTTTTTAAAAAGTCGTAATATTTAGTTTTAGTTTGAACCATTATAGGTGGCGGTTTTTTAATAGGAATTTGGTTCATTGTAATATTTGTAGAATCATTAAAATCATGTGCAGTGTTTGTACCGTTATCGGTATCCATATTAGCGTTAACAGTAGTATTTATATTATCATTTCTGTTGCGAGGGGATGTAGTTCGCGTATTTTGAATATTATTATTTTTAGGTTCCTCCAGAGTATAATCCTCACTTGTTGGGTCATCACTATCACTCAGATTACTGAGTGCTGAGAACCTGTTTTCAATAGCCAGTTTTTTGGCCGTACTATTAGGATGGTTATTGCGCAGGGCGCGTTTTATCCTATTTCTCTTTTTGTTGTTGATTGGAGAATATCTTGCAGCCAAAAGTTCAGTGCTCGTTTTAAGTTTGCCTAAATAAAGGTGGTATAATTTACGTCTGGACGTAATGTAGTGCATTAGGCTATAATTTAATCTACTATAGTACTTATCAATATTCTCAGATACATAAGTCTCAAGATTATAATTGTTCACATGGTTAGAAATAATAAATTTAATAATATTGGGTTCCGTGTAAATACCAAATTTAGAGATTGAGCCATCAGTATTTACTATATAAAATAAATCTGAATCACAGCACTCTATAACATTTGAACCACACTTACCTCCATGTATGAAGAAGTTCTCCAGTTCTTTAATTTTATCCTGTTGCATAGCACACAGATCATCGATTGATAAGCCTTGATTGATTAGGGCTTCTTCATTTCTCGCAATGTGCAAAATGTTATTTAGATGTCCAAACGCACAATCGATATCGTCTTTAGTAACCGGCACAGATAATGCACGAATCACTTCTTCGAGTTTCACTATAGTATCCGATGTGATTTCGTAACCGGCGATGGTGCACAATTTGATTAAGTCACTAAAATCGAGCACTCGGGGCTCGTTTGTACTCGGAAGTTTTAAATCATTGATGGAGATATAAGTGATGTGGGTCCCGGAATTCACGTCAGCAGCAATATCCTGGGCGCCTCGGTTGCCAAGGGAGGGGTAATCTTGTAGACTTTTGTTGCTATGCGGCTCCTTCACATGGCTCATCGTAGCGTAATTTCCCTGGGCGGCTGATGGTATCGTTGAGTATTTATCCATATTCGGGTTTTCGTTGATTAACACTTTATCGTTTCCCGAGGTGGATTCAGTGGTTCCTTGGTTTATAGAAGATGGATAAACCAATTCCGGAAAGGTTGTAGACTTGTGTAGATCAGGAAGCGAGCATGATCCGTCAATTCCTTCGGAGTAATCCACTTTTCCGTTCCTTAGTTGGTATAGTGTTGGAGGTTCCAATTCCGAACGGGACGTAGAGGAAGCATCACTAGTAATTCCAACTGGATTAGCATGGAATGTGTAGGTAATACGATTTAATTTAGTTGGTTTTAATAAACATTAATTGGCCTCAGCATCATCGCAAGAGCTAACGACGATCGGGGACCTGTCCCTCGACGGTAAATTCCGTTGGGGTAGGCCGGGCGGCACTTCATCCGATGCGGGGGTGGGAATGTTTACTTTCATTTTCGCCTCCGTAGCGGGAGCGAAAAAATATATCCGACCTAATCAAGGATCAGCCATGTTCGCTAACAGCAACTGGGGTAAATTAAATGGTACAGGGTCGCAATGTCTTCCATATGAAATGATATCTCTCGGTTGATAGGCTAAACCTGGGAATTTTCTGCTTGGTGCCTGCTTCTACATTACGATGATCCACTTTTAGGGCTACGAGAGCACACCCAATATGTCCCCCATTATATAAGAGACCATCATTACTACCCCTTGTAATGCTAATAGCTGAAAAATCCTAGTAGACGAGCAATATACAACAAAGATTTTTGAAAGAATATAATTTATTTTTTGTTCTCAATGTGGCCTTCTACGAACATTAAATACTACAACAGCAACAGTAATGAAAATTCTAATAAATTGCTTATTAGTTTATCTAATATTCTTTAAGTTGATTCTTTTAAATAACTTGCTCCTTTTTGGAAAAGGAAGTTGATTCTTTTGATTTCGAAAAGGAAAAATGTTGATTTCTTTATAATTGCAACAATATTTTAAGCCCTCCAATTCTTATTAGTTTTCAATTGATTGATGACTGATTTTATCAAAAAAATTATTGATTGTTTGACTGTATTAACTTAATATTTTAGATGTGATAAAGTACATAACGTTATGCGCTCATTCAGGAGTACAGAAAACTTGCTCCAGCAGTTTTCTTATTTTCATTTTAATGTTGAGATTATCGCAGTTATTTTCAGATTATCTAAATAATTTGGGGAATACATTAATAATTTGAAAAATGAAGCAATTGATGTTATATGATGATGAAAATAATTATATCTCTCAGCTATTTGGATGTGCACATTACCTAAGTAATCATTAAAATAACTGATTTCTATATACATTAACAGTTACATATGTATAGGCAATTTCAAAGGAGTAAAATTACAATAAAAAGATCATAATATATTTGTAATTTTATACATGATAAAAATAAAAAAATCTATATTGCAGAAAAATATTTCTGAATAATTTTCATACTTAAGAGTAAAAAATTAGGAGAATAAATTAGATATGGGCATGCATCAAATGTTAAAATTCCTTTTTTCAAAATATCAATTTTGCGTATTTTAAAGAAGTCTTAAAGAGGAAGCGAAATTCAAGCATTTCATTCGTACCAATATAGAGAAAACTGAATAATATCAAATTCAATGAGAAAATTGCTGAAATTTTACAATTTAATTTCCTTAAGTTTAAAATATATAATTTTTTGCCGTAAATAATGCTAGTACAGTGTGTTCATATAACACTTTTATATAAGAAAATTTACCATTATTTGGAAGAAAAAAAACTTTCGTGGCTCATTTAAGGAATCCTGCGATTGCGTACACATGGGCGATTTCCTCCTACACCCACATGAGTCTTCACATGATTTCACCTGAAATCTGCACATGACACAATTCCTTTTGTTGGAGTGCGTACATTGCGCATAAAACTGCGCAACTCCTTTTAGAAAAGGGAGTGAATAAAGAAGCATCTCACAATTTGTAAATGAACATTTTCCTATTGCTAAAAGATAAACGTCCCACCCATCAGAAATTTTCTGACTACCGAAATCATGATTGTAAATAGCCAGAGAATAATTTATAAACATGTCGAATTTTTTTATTTCTTTCTTGAAAA
Organism: Latrodectus hesperus; assembly: GCA_037975125.1. Lineage (NCBI taxonomy): Eukaryota > Metazoa > Arthropoda > Arachnida > Araneae > Theridiidae > Latrodectus > Latrodectus hesperus. Next base: position 121,595,405 of record CM075853.1, on the reverse strand, counting down.
TAATTAAAAGGTCAATTTAATCATTTCAAGTGATTTATAATTTTTGGAAATTAAATTGCTTTTTTAAAAAAAATTAATATGTGTTGTGATTTAATTTTCCCACGTCAAGAGTTACAGAATACTAATATATGCATTGAAAGATGCGTGCACTCTTCAGTCTTGTACTTAAACGGGCTCTTTAAATTGATGTCTACAAATGTGAAAATTTCTAAATATTAAATCATACATTATTTTATTTAATAATTCTCAAAATGTGATTCAGTTATAAAACTCTACCTTTAAAAATGTTTTACCAAATTTGAAAATGGTATGTACATTGAATTTAGATGAAATGTAAGACCCTAAACTATTTTACGACATTTCGACGAATGAAATATTCAGAACATTTTGTAATATTTATATGATTTTATTGAGAAGCACATTCTATTTTAATTTGTTAAGAGGCTGAAATAAATAAATAAAAACTAAACAAATTTGCTTATTCCCAAAGTGAAGATTATTTAATTCTTATATTAAAGGCTCCATTTTTCTTGAGGTGAATTCATTTCTTCAGATACGAATGATAATATCGCCATATTTGAACTGAAAAGTGCGGATTATGTACTAAGTTATATTGCTTTTAAAGTTCGCTTAGAAATATATCAAGAAACAATTTTGAGATGCCTGCTAAATTCAAATAGAGAGGTAGACTTTCGATTCCTACAAAAATCATTGATAGAAATTATAAAGCAAATGTACGGAATTTTCCGTAAATTTTGTACCGGAATATTTTATGACGGAAGAAATGTTATTGCAAAGTTAATAAATAAACCACATTATTTTTTTTTTAGAAAAAAGAGATAAAAATTTCGACATTTGTGTCCATTTGAAAATATTTAAAAAAGTGAAGTACTTACAGAGAAGCGCAACTGTTTCGCTTTCTCATAAAACCCATTAAAAATAAATCAAATCTCGTAAAATTAAAGCAAAATGAAATTATATCAAGAAAAAAAAAGAATATTTTATATTTTTAATTTAATTTAAACATTGATATTAAGTTTTGATCATTTAATGAATCATATTAACAAAATTGTTCAATTTTTTTATGCATCCGTATAACTTTTCTGCTGAACAGTAAATACAACTTGGTTACCACCTTTGCTTACTATGCAGTAAATTAATTTTTAAAAATAAACATTTTTAAAAATTAACTTACTGCATAGTATTAACAGATTGCAGTAATATCAAAAAATAATTCCAGTAAAAATAATTTTACATAACAATCCAAAACAATGAATATAATTAATTATCGTATATGTGTACATATTGAAACTCGACATTTTATAATTATTAGCTTAGAGAATTTGTTCTATAAAAAATAGGGTGAGATTTAATAATTCACAACTAGGTAGGCTGTTTCTTTACATAAATACAATTTAAATGAATTTTATGAATTAATTTACTTCCATACATACAATAATAGATATTTATTATTTTGTTCAAGATGTAACATGAAATAATTTCATGTGATGCGCACAAGTGTGCGTTAAATAATTATTTCAAAAGAAGTGTCATTACTTTGAAATTACAAACTTTATTCTTTTAAATTTTTTTTTTAATTTTGCGAACTGATATGATTTACAAATTCGAAGAAGTATTAAAATGTATGCTTAAATTAAGTACAATATGAACAGATAAAAATTTCACGAGAGGTAATTAGACACAATTCTATTTGTTAATGTGTGAAAGCAATTTTCCCAGTTTAATTGATATAATCGATTAAGTAATTATAGATTAGGTTTATGTTCGTGGTTGTCTAAGACCACTTCCTAAAGGAAGTCAAGGAGAGTCATCAGTGCATGTATAAGTTTTTTTTTCCAACGGCGGGTACAAGAGGGTTGAACCCTATGCCACAACAAGGCCAGAAACTGCTACTCATTTGTCGTTACCCAGCGGGCACCTGTGAACCAAGTCACGGAGGCGAGTAGCGTTACCCGCGTCATACCACAATAAACCCGTTTATAGTGTGGGCCACATTCATACATCATCACGGAAGAAAAGATATAGAAAGAAATTAACATCCATGCCTGAACCGGGATTCGAACTCAGGATCCACAGCTCAGGAGCGCTAACCACTCAGCCATCGGTGGGCGATGTATAAGGTAATATACTTTACTTCATTCCACGTCAGAGGGAATATTTAAATCTTGAGATTGTTTTAACATTTATATCAATTTTTTTTCATTATTGGTTCACACTTTTTCATCTATTTATTAACTAAAGCGACGAGGTTGACTCTTGAGTCAAATTATTAATTATTCTTTAACATGAGATGTTTTACTAAGAAACCTCATTGGCTTGTGGCTATCCGATACAAAAGCTCTAAGCTGGATCAATACCGAACTTTTTACTTTTCAGATATAGAAGAGTTTAATTAAGTTCAAAGGAATAAAGACTGTGACCTCTCTATGTTAATCATAAATGCTTTGTTTACCATTTAGTTTATATATATATAAACAGGAATTGAACTTATGCTGGTAAAGCTAATGTAAGTTTCTGTGTGTCTTGTCCGATTGATACTTCTAAACACTGGCAATTTATTCGTGATTTTGAATCACTATTTGAGACGTGGTTGACTCACAAGCAGGCACCAGTTTTCAACAAGATTCGCTAAATAGAGTTTACCCTTCAAGAGGGTATATTACAAATACATTTTATTCTTATACATACGAATTGGTTTGTAATTTTACTAATAACAGATTCTTAAATTCGGAAATGTGAATAATCCCATTTATGTCATTGCATCTTTTATTTCTCAAAAAGGATAAGTCGCACCATTCCTATTTTAAAATACTGTGAAACAATTGTGATATTATTTGAAATAGATATACCTGACAGGGAATCCTCTTCTGTAATTATTATTATGAAGATTTTAAAAGTTTGTTATTAGTAATTGTGTAATTTTCTATTTGATAAAAAAAGTGTTCCTTCTTTCGCTGGTCGATTTAGCATAAGTGTAAATTATTCACATCAGTTTGGGTTCTTGCAGTGGCTCTGAATCCACCGAGCTTTAGGTTTGAATCTCATACATTTCATTTGCAAAAAAATAGAGTGAAAAACATAAAACTTACTTTGAAAGGCATGTTCCTAATAAAAAGAGTGAAAAGAAACCTATTTTAATTTACAAACAACAAATTTTAATTGGTAATAAATCACGACGATTAAGAGATAGAATTAATCACATTGCAATGTTTGTGGCTGGCTATTTCTGCTAAGTATAAACAATCACCTCTTAACACTACGATCAAGTGACGAGATCAACATCTGATATCATTTTTCCATGAAGCAGCTATAGAGAGACGTAATACAAAGGAGCTTAAGAGGATGAACTACCTCAGTTCGAGGCAACTTCCGTGGGGTTCAATATAAATTTCACTGCCTCTTGGTCATGAGAAGGACACCTGTTCTCACTAAGCGATAGTGGCTTAAATTGTCATTAGTCATACGGATGAAAAAAATACCAAGACTAGTAACATTGCAAAGAAAAGTTACTATTTATATTTTTTATTACTTTGTAATTTATGCTTCTCTTTACTTCAAGTGTTGCGTTTTAAAATTAAAACCGTTTACTGTTCTCTATAGGGTGAACATCTGAATGTAATTTAAATGCTTCTAATTAGCTCTGCTTAGCCGTAAAATAGTAATCTGATCTTCGGTTTGATAATTCATGCGTTCGAATCTTACATCCGACAGATGTTTTAAGTGCTTCGAATCCAAATTTAAAATAAATTTGTATCCAGTCAGCCATCCTCAGCAGAAAAATCACTGATCTTCTTCTTCTCAGAATTGGGTTTGTATGTCATTGGGCACCTCTGCTTTTATCAGCATTTTGTACCATTAACTCCAAACCCAATGTTTCCTAGTTCCAGTTGCTCGGGTCACCCACTTTATTAATAAAGTCCGATAACCCTTTCATGGAGTCTAGGTGTCACTCTCTAGTATGGATGATGCCTAAAGAAGTTAATCTAGGGAGGGCAAGAGCCTCGCATTCATAAATGATATGCTCTGCCGTTTCCTCTTGCGTATGACATTTCCAGCAGATAGGGTCTTGCTGAAACAGTCCCATCTGGTCAGAGAGTCAGTCATACTAGGGATAGCTTCCTGACTTTCACCAGAAGAAGATGGTTTGGAGGTCATTTCTACCTCAAGTGAAGGATTCATTACTGCCCCTTTACAAGACTGCCTCTGAGTTCCCTTGTCTTTTTCAGCAAGGTCTACTTCAGAGGCATCACCTGCAGATGCAGAAAGGTTTGTTATTTCTTGTGTCTTTTCAGCCACAAGATAACAATTTATAAACTCAGGTAATATAAGTCCACCCAGCATTGCCTGAGATACTGGGCAAGGCAAATTACTCTAGAAGTTTGCCAGGCAACTAGAGGCTCCGTTAAGACACCAATACCGCGGTGCCAATTAGCCCTAGGCACGGATCGCATAACACCAGGGTTTACGGGAGCTGGTTCGCGGCCTCTGATTCTATATTCAAGGCTATCCTGTCATTCCTACAGGACGTTCGGTGATCCACCACCTACCGACGCGCCTGGTAGCTGCTCAGGCCCCAGAAAAATCACTGATAAACTAATGTTAAGAAAACCGGAAGATTTCTTATAAAATATTTTTCCTTCTTTAAAGGTAAAAGTAACTAATTATAAAATCATACAATGGGTGACTGGTTAATGAACACTTTCGAATAACGATTTCTAACTAGCATTTCTCGGAGTATAAAGAACAGGGTAGGGAAATCCTTTCTCTTTTAAATTACTTGGTATGTTGTATGCCTTTTGAACACCAAAGTTCTAAATATAAGAAAGAAAGATTTTTCCCCCAATAGAATATATATTTATAACAAAAGTAGAGCATAAGTTCAAAACCGAAACCGCGATTTAATTTTGAACGTGGAGCCGTAACACTTTTCTTGTTTAATTAACTCTCTCATACGTAATCTTGAATTATGATTTCCAGCCTTAAATTATATACAATATAATGTAAATATTTCATTACTTAAATAATTTTTTGTACATGTATTGTCTCCTATATTCTCAATGTTGATATTTTTCTAAGGATATTTGAAAAAATTCTTCCTTTGACTACTGCAACGAACATGTTTACGCTTTTTCCAAATGAAATGACAACTGAAAACAAATTTATCAAATTACTAATTTTAGAGTCCCGACATCTCATTAAATAACTCGTAATTAAAAGGAATTTTAAGAGATACAATTTTTTTCAAAATTAATTTACATTCCACGCGCCACTTTATCCTATAACTTTAAATAAATTTAAGGTTAGGAACTTGATTCTTTCCTGTTACTGTACTGTTTGAGAAAAGTGTATTTTTCATAACTTCATGTTAGACTTCTATTCGATGTGTCTTCATTTCTCCCGTGTAAGCATCTGATTAATAGAGAATACAGTATTTTAAATATATATATATGTATGTATGATTTAGTTAAATTTTTCCGCCTTATAAAGGGGCATTCTTGGCGACAAAAAATAGAGGCAAGGATGTGGATTATAGGCGATAAAATAGCTGAGGGAGCTTGATAAAAAAATAACAAGATCATACACAGCTATTATAAAATAATATTATACTATAATTATTTTTTTCAAATGGAAATTTAACAAAGAACACTTTAGAATATTATCACAGAATTTTATCTGCAAATATTATTATATAGCATATAATCAATGTTATGTGATAATATTCATGATCTCATAAATTTACCTTTAGTTTGCTTTGAAATGAATTCAAACTATTTGGTGGTTTGTGTATGTCGTTTATCAATGAAAATTCTCTCTAAGAAATAAGTGTGTTAGCTGATTTTTGCTGTGTTAGCAGATAGAATTAACCATTCGCGTGCAATAGATTTCCGGATTCTTATTTCTGCCAACTGAAAATCCGTAAAACGTTACCACTCGCCTTACAACTTTGAACCATTGCCAGTTAACGAATTCTCTTTAATGCGTTTTACCATTTAGAATAGGTGACATTCAGTTAGACGATTTTACACACGGAAACTTGAATGCAATTTTTGAATGACTTGTTGTGTTTCAATTCAACACTTAATACAGAGTATCCTAATTAAATGCTCGTTCTTTCTAGGCCTTTTGTTCTATTGAGTGGATAGACATGGGGTCGCTCTTATTTTAATCATCTTGCATATTAGATTTTTACATTTCAGTCTATGAGTATGAAAATATTCATTGTCATTTAAATTAACACATTGATTAATATATTGTCACAGAAATTTAACTAATAAATTTGACGAAATATTCTTACAAAAATTATCCACAACTACTGTGATTTAGGAACTAAGGGAGGGATAACAGCTGGAGTACCACCGCAGTACAAAACCGTTAATGTGAATTGTTTTTTCTCTCAATCTCATGAATACTCAGTCTTCGAACTGATAGCCTAATGCCATATGGTTTAGTTTATTTGAACTCAATTTAAAATGAGCTTAGTTTGAAAATATTCTTTAGACTTAATTTGCATACAATTAAAAAGATCAACACGGGTGATAAATTATAATTCATTTTTTTGAATGCATTTTAATTCTAAAATTTCAATAATTAATAAGCTGTGTGATAAAGTAAATGCAAGTTGGAAAAAAATTACACATCTTATTTGAATAATAAAGCTCTTGCATGCACATAATTGAACAGTTGAGCGATTGCATATACAAAATCATTTAACTTCCAATAAATATCTTTTCTCCAACTGCTGTTCTCAATGAAGAAAGTCTTTAGATCAATTAGTTTTAAATATTCTAGAACAGGGATGGGCAAACTGCGGCCCTCGGATAGAATTTTAATTTGCTTCATGGAAATTAAAAGAAAATATGATTTATAAATTATACATCCATCTCCTTTTCTATTTTGTTGAAATTTTCCTCTTTATTTATTTTTTCAAAGGATTAATGATCGTTTTGCTTTCTCCGTTTTTATCCTACAAAACATAAATCGACAGAAATAACAATCACGACAGCTGTAATCGTTATAGTGTTAAAAGCGAAAGTTCTTTGTTAATTATAGTTATACTTAAAACCCAGAAAATCAGTGCTATGTTCGCTTCATTTTATAAATGCGAATAAATGTTTTCAACTATGAACCTTAGAAAGAATTTCAGAAGTAGACTGACAGCTAAGTATTTAGCTTCCTTCCTTGGAACAATTCACTTCGAACCTCAATATAAAAGGCACATTTACAAGAGAGAAATCACAATTTTACTCATCTCGCAAACATATTTAAAGACTTATATATTGTTTTTAAAATTTTATAAAAACTTATCTTGCTTCGCCAACATGTACCTCCTTCCAATTTTTTGCCCGCGACCGAAAAAGTTTGCCCATCCCTGTTCTAGAGTAATAAAAAATATTTTGTATGTTAGTTAGTCTACGTAAATAGGATTTATTGCGAGGGTCCACCGAATTTTTTCCGGAGTTTAACTGACAAGGGCCGAACAGAATTAAACGAAACTCAAATCAGAAAGTTAATCACTAGCTTATTTAAAATTCACTCGTTTCAACAATTCGACTAAAATAAATTAATGCTGATTTGAACTTATTATAGAATCACTTATGCTGCAATGGAATTAATTTAAAAGTTAAACAATGTTCCAAAATTTTCCTCCATCTTTTGCAATGGTATTCCCCCATTTATCTTACCTATCTTTTCCTACCATATCCAACTTTTTGCATAGGAAGGAAAATCGTAATTACGAAAATTTAATCAGATGTAATTTTGTCTCTAGGCTTTCGTTGTTTTTTATTTAAAAAATAAAGTGGAGGTTTATAATTTTTTTGAATGGAAAATGTGTTATACCTTGCAAAATGCTGTTGTCACATGTAAGATATCAATATTCATACTGGGCTTAGCATAATTTTTATGTATTTCGGGTTTGCAGGCTAATATTAAATGTTTATCGCATTATTCACGCAAATTTTTTAAAAATAATTCTTTCAAAGATTAATGCAAGTGAATATATATATAAAAGAATGTATGATGCTGAGAGTTCGTAAAAGTTTCGTTCAGGTGTGCTGCTCCACTTTACGAACTGAACCGTAATTTGGTGTGGAGTCCAACTTCCTCAGTACACTCATGCCGTAGATGCCCGTTTTACAGAGTAGTCAACTATTCGCAATTCATTTATACAAGGAAGGAAGAGAGAAATTACTTCCATGCCAAAACTAAGATTCGAACCCAGGACCTTTCTATTCACAGACATGCACATAGACGGCAAAACTTTCATTTAGGATTTCAAATATCAAATTAAACTCTAGAATGAAGTAGGAGCGCTAACCACAGGGTTCAGTAAAATCTCGAATAAATATAATTCAAGCATAATAGTAACCTTCTTAAGTAATTGGTCAAAACTAAGTCATCAATGCATATGTAATTTGGAAAGAACTTATTTTAAATTATGCTCCATATTTTAACAGGCGAATTGTTTTTAAAATCAAAATTTCAATCTATTTCATAATAATGCTAAATTTATAAATCCATTTAAAAATGAGTCATTAACCTCTTCGGGCCGGGCTGTGCATATATGCATTTTAAGTTGGAACAATAATCACTAGATGGCACTATGTGTCCATTACATTTAAACTGAACGTAGTTTTAGGTTTCTGACCTTCATTTTTTTCGTATTTTGATTATCAGCTGTGGTTGGGGAAAGAGGTAACCTCAATGTAAACAAACACTGCTCGACTCTTCAACTATCCACGTGATTTAAGCATTCTCGCTTCTGATAGCTCTCCGAACACTTTTTTTAAAATTTTGTTTTCGCTACTATTGGAAGTCTTTTAGTGTTTTGGCATCTTTTTCGTTACAGTTTTTACTGCTTTCTGTTATATTTGCTCACTTTTCTTGTTATTTTGAAACTTTTCGGCTCCAGATTATTATGGTGAGAATTATCTGGTAAGTATTTTCCTACCCTTAATTAGAACAAAAAGGGAGAAAAAAGTCGCAGAAAGTGCATTGTTTGCTCACAAACCGTGATGAAAGAAAAGAAAGAAAACAAAACTAACATTTTATACTTGCAAATCATGCAATGTCGGACTTCGCGTTTCCTCGTGATTTGAGATTTTTCCATACTCAGTCTTCATTTTAAATTTTGTTATTTTTTCTTGTAAATAGCCCTTGTATAGTGTTTATTAATTTGCAAATATGTTGAAGTGTTGTGACAGTTAAAATTTTAGGAAAAACTAGAATTGCACTGTCGAAAATTATTTCTCAAAGTAAGCAACTTTTTGATATATATTTTCATATAAATTAAAGGAAAAACATTATTAAAGTCTAGTTTTAATGTTATAAGATAGATTATGTGATAATCTGAAATGCTACCAAAAATCATGCCGATAGGACAATAGAAAAAAAATCGTAAATAATAAAGTTAAGCCTAGCGGAGAAAAACCCCCGTCCTGTAATATCATTCTTCAGCTTCGTCCTGAACACGCTTCTTAAGCAAAAGCGCCCTGTCGTGAAAAGGTTAAATGTAGAGGAATGAGTTGCTTATTAATTTACTGTAGGTTTTTGGCTGAATACCAAATGTCTAAAGCAGTGATTCTTTACCATTGAGCCTAAGCACGTTTGTGGACTGACAAATATTAAAAATGTATGTAGTAAAATTTCTAGAGTGTTAAAAAGGTATATATAGTAAAATTTCTAGTAATTAAAAATGTATATAAAGAAATTCTTTCATAGAGTGGAATACTTGTTCACGTGAAGAAATTTCAAGCTTTAATAATAATATTTACTATTTTCTGGATCTTATTTGTGTAAATTCTAATATACAATATTAATCAACATAAAAACGAAAAAAGAACGAGACTTAATTTGAAAAAATGATGCTAGTAGCATTGTGTCATTTTTTCGACTGAACATAAATGAAATTATCAATAAATATTCAGATAAAATTTATCATTAAATGTATTCTCCCCTCTCTCTCTTATCATACTGTAATGAATACCTCTATAAACATACTGTTGTTTTTATAGTAAACATTACTTTTTATTACATTAACTTTTATTAACATTACATTACTTTATACATTCAAAATTAGTAAGCAAACTTTTTAAATTATTTTTTTGTATGCCTCGACAGAAAAGTTAAGAATCACTGGTCTATAGTGTTTAAATACATCCATTCATTTCGTGTCATTTAACAAGTACAAAATGACGAGCTCAACACCTGAGTTGTTTTAAAAAGAATTCCTTCCCCCCTTCATGCCACTACCGACAAAAAGGACAGAACACACATATTTAAGAAAAAACACACAAGTTCTTAGGTTGTGTGAGAGAGAAATAAAGACACCACACCAAATGAAAAGTTTACTATAACTAAAAAAAATTATAAAAGTACAATTTCTTTTTTGAATAGTATATGTCAAAAAATGATAAAGCTAAATTCTGTTTTTAAGATATTTAAAAAAATGAAATAATGTATACTTTTAATTTCTAAATGCATTGACAGTTAACAATTTCGTCTTAAGATCATTTTGTAAATTCCTAAAATCTTTTTAAACATGGCAAAAATAAAGTAAGAATTTCATTACTGTAATTTAAAACAAAATATTTAAATATTTTTTTTAAAATTAAATATAGACCAACTTAACTATTGAATTCAATAGCATAATGATTAGGATAATGCTTATATATATATATATATATATATATATATATATATATATATATATATATATATATATATATATATATATATATAAGCGGAGATCAAATGAAAAAGTACGAAATGACGTAACAACGTGACAGTTAAATATTTGCATATTGCGCCATGAGAGAACGTAGCGAGACATCTCGGGATGTGATTGGAGTCTCTGACTGGGATCGGAGCATGCGCGGATGTCCGCGTGCACAGGAAAGAGCAGAGGCTCTTATCAAAAGCGGCGTCCAAATGATGCGGCAGTCCGTATGATGACAGGATGTCGTTCGCGTGGCGAATATTCGACGATTGAGGAGCAGCGAGGTGTAATTCTATTTCTGACAGCTGAAGGTGAGAAACCAGTGGAAGCATGAGTCGTCACACCCCCCTAAAATGTTCAAAACCGTACCACGTCAGCAGGAAAGTTATTTGCTCACCGTCTTTTTCGACGTTTAAGGTCCGATACTTGTGGAATAATTCCTCGAGCACAGAAAAACCATAAGCTCCGATGTGTACTGCGAGACACTCCGACGCCTATGCAGGACAATCAAGAACAAAAGACTGGTACTGCTCATGAAAAGTGTAGTTCTGCTCCATGATAACGCGCGTCCACACGTCTCCAGAGTCACATGTATCGAACTGACCAAGTTCAAGTGGGAGACGTTGAACCATCCGACCTACAGTCCGGACATGTCGCCCTGCGATTTACTATGTGTTTGGTCTACTGAAGAAATACCCGAAAGGGAAGCGCTTCAATTCGGACGACGCACTCAAGGACGCTGTGGATTTCGTCACAGCCACAGTAATTCTGGGAACAAGGAATCCTGAGGCTTGTTCATCAGTGGGATCGTTGTGCTTAAGCCTATAGTGTATATTTTGAATAAAGTCTACATTTGTACCCACCGTGTCGATTCGTACCTCTTTTCATTTGATCATCCCTTATACATACATATTATAGTCTTTTACAATGTGGTGCGTCAACAGATTTATTCTTTTCTTCAAAGCTTCAATAAATATTGCTGAAGTTCCAAAGAATATGTTATGAAGTAACCTGCAATGAGATAAACATTTAATTAATAATAGAGAATTATTTAAAATTCAAATGTACAAAAAAATTAGGGCAATTATGGTTAGAAATGAATGCTTTTAAATAGCACAGGTTTATGTTTAGCAATAAAAAAATTCACATTCGTATCAACCTGAAGGTAAAAAAAATTTGGAGCTTTAAATGCATACACAAATATTTCTTAGCGTCAACAAAGATAAGTCCTTGTAATTAAAAATTTGCACAAGTTTTTAATTTGCGTTAAACGGAAACAATTTCACTATATTTGAATCATAATATTTCAAAATCAGAATTATGATAAATTTTCACTGAAATATATTTTTCCTGCGAAAACAAATCACATAATGAAGTACAAAGTGGAACACAGTATTTCTATACGATGATAGAAACGATAAAGTCTGTAACGAGTATCGATGACCAGTAATAATTATCGCTAAACATCGAAACTTTACATGATAGATTTACATGTTTATCGGCGAACGAATGCCTAAGTAGAATCTCCACTTGTCGAAAGCTAAAGTAAATTTACAGCTTCTGTTTTCCAATGCTAGTCGTTTCCTACCAGTGTTCAGGGGTATCCATGGATCATAAATCTACAGAATAGCCAAGTCAGAGAAGTAAAATTTGGTGGTTTATTTGGACATGGTAAGAAATGAGTAGGTGGGTATTACGATCAGTAGAACTCTAAATGCAGTCAAGATCCGAAGGTAAGAAACGATAAGTATTAAGGGCTGTGGAAATAGAAACTAGAATATCCCTTACAATTATTCCAGTGAAAGAGTCAGTAAAACAATGTAAGAGTAACAACTTAGAAAATTCATTTCACTGTCTCTGAACTCAAATCTAAGCACTGTGGTAGTATTAATAGAGAAGTAATTTCTACCGCTACCGAAAACATTATGAGGTAATATTCATATAACTGATTTCAGTTATTTATTCCACCATTAAAACGGATATGCTCCTTTTAAAGTTAAGTTGAAACAGCATTTAGTTAATATCATAAGCCAGGGTTCAGCAATTAGTAGCCCACATGTCACACGCAAAAAGTTTGAGAAGTTGAACAGAAAAGTCCACTTTGAACAGATATTTCGTTCTTGTCTGAGACCAATTATTCGTTTCTATTTTCATCCAGGTCGATCATGTCTCTCAACATGCATGAAAGAAAGAAATCCTGGTAACAAGTAAAACTAAAAAAGTGACTACCGGTTAGTTAAGCAGAGCATGGCAAGCATTTATACAACGAAAAATAAAATCATAACATTTCTGGCAAGCACAATCGGCAATCCATGAAGTACGTGTAAGTAGTGCTTCTTTGGTTAAGATAATTAATTAAAATTTTAATTTTGCAACAGTAAATAAATTTTCAACTTTAATTGCACCGTAAATCTTCGAAAAAACATAAAATGAGGGACGAATGTGGTGTTTTAGGAAGAATGCATAAATATATTATTGTTAATATAGAGGACAACGAAGTATGTTTATTGTATCAGGAAGCAATATAAATATTTAAAGAGTATAATTATGTTTCATTATAGCCCAAAATTTTGCCAAACAGTTCATTTTGGATGGCGAATTTATTAAGTAGTGTATAGTAGAATGTGCAACCTTATTATACCCTGATAAAAGGAGGAAATATTGCACTGTGTGTGTTAAGAGAGACCACAGAGTAACACATTGACTTCATCAATGACGAATTAACGGGGATTGCTAGCAGGAACTTTAATTTCCTATGGCGCAGGATGCACTAAAGATAAATCAAAGATACTTATATCAACCAAGCAATTTTTAAATTAATGGAACTTTCACTATCAGATTAATTACTTAGTCTAAGATCAAAGAAAGTTACAATCACTCGATAAAACTTTCTTGAACGTGCAATAAATTTAATGGTAAAAAAGTATATCTTGTCCTGAAATAAAATGGCAAGCATTAAAATTGATGGAACCAGAGCTTTCAAGTGAAAAAAGTGAGGTATGGTTAAGCTATTAAAAACAAGTTACAAACACAACATACAAAGAGATTTTGTCATTTATCGCATTTTGATTCAGGAGAGCTTTTGTGATTGTGAATTGAGCTTTAAACATGCCGTATATGCTAGTCTGGTGAATACAATAAGAGCAATGACACTATCGACAGTTCTGTTTATATGGATGCGTCTTCATTCACAAGTATGAAGACGTAATTAAACAGTAGTTTGAGGTAGTTGAAAGTGACAATGGAAATCCTCTTGTTTTCAGAGACGAAGGCGATACCTCATGATATTGTTGCAAACACAGGATATGAGGAGAGGCGATATGGGAATCAGCTGATATATTTGAGAAATTAGATGAACTGAGAGACTATAAACAAGGAAAACAATTGTTTGCTCATGAAATTTGGATTAAAAAAAACTAAAAATATCATCATTAGAAGCAAAACTTTAGAAGAAAAAGATTTTTTTTTCCAGATTTCCCTTTATTAGGAAAACGAAGTGCCTAAAATAGTTCTGCAGAGATCATTTGGTTTGGAGGACGGAATCACTTGAATATTTCAGGATTTTAAAAAATCCAGCATAAATTCAATTAGCTCTTTTATTCTATTGATAGACATCGGAGCTGCAGATTGAACTCATTGACATGCAACTAGGATTGATTTGTTTACTGTTCTACGGTTACATTTTGCGCATGGCTAATCAGATTGGAACCGAGAGTTTAAAATAGATTCAGAATCAACAGCGAAGTCCAAAGTGGGAACTGAATCCTCGAGCATCTACGCCGAAATGCAGGTCGCTAACCATTCCATTGCAAACTCGGCTGATTTAAAATCAGATCTGGGAAAATTTTAACACCATAACAGTCATCATTTTTTGCAAATTTTTATTTGCAAGAAATTATGCATGAAGAAACTTATTAGGAAAGTTATTTATATTTAGGTGTACATATATTTGTGAGCAAAGTTTTCCATGCATGAACATCTATAAAAGTTAATATAGAAAGTTATAGCTAACATAAACTTGCACGCTGTGTGATGAGAGTTTCACAAGCAGTCTCATTCTTCCTCTAAAATAATAGAAAAATGAAATAAAGTCCATTTTTGTTTCATTAAGCAGATTCTAAAAATTAAATGTACTTGCATATAGATTGACACCGCTTAGTGCATAACCAAACGACTTAGAGCAGTTGAAAGACTTTTTTGTCCACCTGGGAAAGTTTTTTTTAAAGATAAACGTGTCACAATTAGAAAATTCAATTCCCAACCATTCACCATGATGGAAGTGCATACAGAACACAGAAACACAATGTGCTAGGTTATTACTTTAAAACATAAATCAATAATTTATTTAAATTAGATAAGAATTATATTTAAAATGCTGATGTAAGAATTGTATTTAGAAACGTTTTTAATATTGGCATTCTACTTAAAATTTAAACTTTTTGCAAAATTCTACCGTGACCAATGAACACATATTAATATAAAGCATGATATGTACTTCAATATTTTAATAGTGAACTAAATAGTAAAGAATACATCCATCACAAATTGAGGATGAAAGGAAAAACGTAACATTAAGATGTCTGATATATGACATATATAAGAACATCAAAGCCAAATGAAAACAGCTATACGAGTACTAAAATAAACAAGAAATTAATATCAAAATTTCTTTTATTTTAATTTCCGATCATGAAAATTTAATATTCTTAAAAAGTCACTTTTATTATAAGTAAACCGTATTTTTATGAAGATATAGCAGTAATACATTAGAGGAATTATACGATTGTTGCAGACTATTAAAATCAAGAACATTAATTGTTATAATAATGAAATATAAATCTCAAAAGTGGATTCTAATACTAAATCGTATTAAATTTTTCTTTGCAAAAAGGTTAAGTTATTTAAAAACTTCCAGTATGAATTTTCATATCTTTTTCCAAAACAGAAATTGGGATCTGGTAATCTATATTCCTATTTTGACAATATTTTAGATAACATTTTCATGATCGGAAGTACCTATAAATTCAATTCATAGGCATTCAACTTGGACAGCTAATTCATTTCAGTTTTCCATATTTAGAGAAAGATATTTCAAATAATTTCATTTAAGCTTTTCGCAACAATAAATAGCCCAGGAGAATATTGCTTATCTTAAAGATGGTTCATTAAAATTTACTGACATGGCATGTAAGTCTCTGTATTTGTAAGCAAACTAAATTACAACTTTCTATCGTTTAATATTTTATGGAAGAAATTTGTGATCAGTCTATGTAAAATCCATTAAAAGTGTTATTTGGGAATTCATGCATAGGGGTGATGATGCTTCATATAGATTCGTATTAAGGAAGTATTATACTGCACTCAATGTCACAATTATAAACAACAAAATTCACTATTATTAACTATAAAATATATCTACGGAGCTTGCAGCCGAATGATTCACATTTTGGCGTTTGTTACACAGTTCACGGGGTGACCATTCCATTATTGGAAGGTAATGAGTTCGAATCCCGGCTTGGCCGAAGTTCTGTCTTGTTCACTAAACGTTGTTGGGGGACATTAAATAGCAATGTCCTACAAATTAAACTATATTTCGGAAAGTGGAAAGTCTTCTGCTTGATTTTCACTTCTAAATTACGAAGACCCCTCTTGGCTACTTCCACTAACTAATAGAGCCCAACTCAAAGTTAGGTTAATGGAAGTATGCAACAACAGTTCATGGGGTTGATTCTCAACTTGGACATGGAGGCAAATTTTCCATCGTTGCATATAAGTGGCTTGCAAAAAATCACCACTGAGTAAAATTTTAGCCGGTGAAATAATCCCCCGTTTCAATAACTTTTGAATTTGTATCACAGGATCTTTTTCCCTGGCGTACTAGATAATATGTTTTTTTTTCAGAGACTTTTTAATAGTTTTTTTATACAGAAAAAGCTGATAAAAATTAATATCATACAAATTTTTGGGTCGAAACCGATTTTTGTAATTAGTATCATGATAGAATACTGTAATTGAAAGTCAAATAATAAAGAAGAGTTATTGCATTAAACTAAATATACCAGTGTTGGCATTGAACTGACACAAAACCTCGGTATTTAAGCTGATAATATGGGGTGTCATTAGGAATATGCGCCATTTACAGCTATGCGTAATTTAATTGCTTATTCTTCCCCAAATTCACTTTAGTATCGTTACCATAGAAGTTATTGACACGTTAGTCGGGAACTTCAGAGACATAATATTAACGGGACTACAATTAACTAAAGCCTTGAAACAATTTGGATATTCTTTTTATCTAATATCACAAAAACAAACATAAACCTATTTTGTTTTTTAAAAGTACTGATTTATGCTCGAAGTCACATTGATACTGCTTATTGGAGGATTGTATTAAACTTCATCTTTGAAAAGATTAAGGATATTACATAGGGAAGAACTTTCAAAACAATTTATATATACATGATCCACGAATCGCGATATGAAAATCAAGAAAGAAAATATGAACGTATCCCAATAACGCCGTGGGGAACTGGTTCATTTAGACATAGTTTTCATTATCGGAAAGTATTGAGCTCGAATCCAGACATAAAACTAAAGATCATTTGTATCCAATAAAGGCGATTAGGTACTTGTTAAATAGGACGTGGTTACAATATCTTCCAAGTGGAATGATATCTCTGAGTGTGGCAGGCTACTGGGGAACCTTGTGCTGAATTCCTACTCTTAAATTACGAAGACTTCCACTCAGCTGTCACAGCATCTAGGTGCAGGGCAGCATTTTGGGAAGCATTAATATATCCCTAGTGATACCTAATTGATAAGTTAGTTAATAGAAGGTAGGATCCGCAACGAATCCATTTTATATGGAGATGTAAAGTTTAAAAAAAATAATAGATAGCTTTGACCTAAATTTAAGAGCACAAAGATTTTCAAATTAAAAATCCAACCTAAAACTATGCATTTGTGATCAAATTTTCAGTTGCCTGAAGTTACAGACTTGAAATCAATGAAAAGTGAATGACAGTCATCTGTTTGGACCAAAAGATGGAGAGGTTAAGATAAAATTTCTCATATCCCTTCTTAAATCTTGGAGAATTGTAGTGACTTTACTTTTGCCAGATTAAGTTAATAGATGATGTAAAATAATAGAGACTGTTTTAACAAGTTTGGTCTTCAACATCCAAAATAATTAAAAAATACATTGTTTCCATTGCATTTGATTTCACAATATTTAAGAATTCCTATTTTGTTTCCAAAATATTTTACTAAACTTCAGTCGTCGATTGCATTTTGCAATCAATAATTGTAGACTGAATATCTTCCAATCATATTAATGCTGAAAATGTGTTGTTAAGTATTTTTAATTTTAATATTGTGCATGCGACAAACAAAACAGTTTGGATATGTTTCGCATAGACACAATTTATTAGTCAATACTCTTTACTTTCTAATATTTTGCCTACATGCGCCAGAGCAAATTCTATTTTCAGAGAAAGCTCTTCTGCGACTAGACAGATTCAATATCTCAAGTCAACCGTTATTTTATACTCTTATCAAATTTTTACTCGTGTAACTTGGTTGAGTCTTACAAGGATTTAATTTTCAGAAAGATAATCCAAAATTTTCGTTTTTCAAAATCTTTTCAAAATTTCAAGGAAAATTCAAAAACACACACAAAACTTTTTTTAAACCAAACTCATTATGTTACACAATAAATAGGAAGAGAGAAATGATTTCTGATATTGTGTGTAGTAAGTTAAGCGTATGAAATCTTAGAAGCGGTTATTTCTCTCTCTCTCTCTCTCTCAGGTGTTTTAAAAAATTAAACTGAAAATAACCTGATATTCAATTTCCTGCATCTTTTTTATTCTACCGTCTGCGCATTCATGTCTCAACATGGAAGTAGCATTGTATTCTGATTGATCATCTAATATTTTCTTTTGTTTATCGCAAGAAATTAAATTTAGAGGTCACTCGAGAAAACAGGAGTTTATATTAATTATTACTTTTTAAAAAGAAATTTTTTGGTATATAGTTTCCTGACCATAGAACTGTTGCTCATTATATTAAGACTTAAACAATGGAATAAATTATTTCGATTCTATTTCAAATATTTAGGTTCAAAGGATTTTCATTTTTTTTTTCGCAAAGTGAAATTGCTTAGGGAGATGATCACTATCGTATTGGTTTGGCTCATATCTTGCTCAATCATTTTTTGAATGAGTAGCTAATTAGACCACCGACATCTACAGTTTAAAGTAAATTCCGAAATATAAAACCACAAAAAAAAACTGTTGAACCGAAGGCGCTATTTGGCTGCCAGCTTGGCACTAATTTGAATGAATTCTGTCTGATTCGCAATCAGGATGTCCTAAACCATGCAAAGATTATAAAAAGGAAAGAGTGTGATTCAGGTGGTTTGGTTTGTCGCTCAACGGTCTTCTTTTGCGCATGAGAGATAAATAAAACGTGACTTACGGCTTGAAGTGGATTCTGAACCACAACAAACACCCACGTACAAGGTGGGTTTCAAATCCACGAACTGTTGAACCGAGGCTAAAAGTGCTAACCATTTGGCTGTAGATAAGTAGACCATAAAGTTTACGAAATTATACATAAATGCTGCTTTTAAATAATCCAACTTTTATAAACGAATTCGAAAGTTTTTGCTAATTATCTTAATTTGGGGTGTTAACTATTGAAATCATTCATTACAGTAAATTGAGATTATTATGATTCTAAGGTTTTATTAGTTTTTTTTTTCAAATATTGACACGTAACTGTTAATAATTAATATTGTGTCTGTCTACAGACTTTGTTAATAGACGGAATACATAAAGAAGAGATGACTGATATATAAAAGAAAAATATCTACTTTCATTAAAAAACTATGATTGCCTCTAATTTCATTTTTTTATCAGATATAAATTTATTCCTTGTATTTTGTTTTTTAAAAATTAAAAATGATGTTTGAATAAAGGGTTTAAATAAAATGAAAATTTTTGCCGAGAATGAATACCACGAACATTCCACTGATATTAGAATTTACAGATTGAATGAAGAAAAATGAAACTTTGAATCTAGTACAAAGATAAAACTAATATTAAGAGACTGTAAAGAACACAATTCAAATTTTAAATAAGATTTTGTATAAAATATGAAAAATATTAATATTTAAATAGTATATTTTCTTTATTTAATCGTGATATTTGATAAATTTTCAGTCTTTTTAGCGATGTTTATGAAAATCATTTTATAGTCAAATAAATTTGCACTGAATTTAATGATCCGGTTAATACGTTTTTTAGAAACACACTTTTTGCAGACTATTAGGAAATAGTAAAGGCCTTATGAATGAGAGAAAAAAGATATTGTGGAGTATTTCTAGCTGTCTATTTCGCGGGCTCTCGAAATCCCAAAACACAGCTAATAATTTTAAAATTGGTAAATAAAAAAAATAAAATTAAGCATTGATACTACCATTGAATTTTACTGGAAAAATGATCACATTTGGAAATAAAAAATAAATAATAAAGATTTTAAAAAATGCCTGGCAGTGTTTTTCATGGCTGCTTGTCTAATAAAGAAACAAAGTTTATGAATGCCATTTCCCTTCAAGGAAATCCTGATTTTGTATAAAATATGAAAAAAGATTCAGTTTATATGAAAACTGAATCCATTTATGAATTAACATTATCATGTCCTGTGAATACATGGATTAGGGGCCACAAATCCAAGAAGAGCATTTCCTTTCGAGGAAATTTCGATTTTGCCAAAAAAGTGACCGAACTGGAAAGGTGAATCCAGTCTTGGGATATACGAATTTGCTAATTTGAATCATGTCCATGGTATGGGGACAGCAAATAGTTGGAAGGAAGGAAGGCTCTAAAGCACCTACCAGGGCTTTTACAAAGTTACTCTTTTTTGACAACGGTTGGAATCAAAGTTGAAATTTTTCTTGTCATGATAAAGGTCTCAATATCGTAACAAGATACCTGATAATTCACATCCAGTACGCTTGCTGCATAAGCCATCTATTCCATTGCCTTCTGATTATTTTCACATATTGTAACTGCTGCATTGCGCATATCGACGAAGGTCATTTGTCAGGATCGACAATCACATCACTGCAGCGCATCACATCTGTAAACTCGCACGACAGATCTCGCATCATTATCAGGTCCTATCACGATTCCAGAAGCGGAAGATCCGTAATAGGTAAACTGGGCGGTGAATGAGGAATCTATCTCATTTGTTTCTGGGCTATAAAAGGCAGCTGGAATGACCATACTCACAGCATTTACTGCGCATGTCTTAGAGGAGAAAAGTCGAATATAAATTATATCCTCCATTCGAATAGGATCGTGATGAAAAAACGGAATAGTTTCCCAGGACATCGCTGTACTATGCACGTACGAACGAAAGAAAATTTCCATAATTGAGACCAACGATATTTCAGGAAGAAATGAAGGACAAACTTGACGCCGACGAATTCTATATCATCGAGTGAAAATGCCTGAAAGATTGCTTGAAAACATTTTTTAAAAAAATTCTAAATAATGATGGATGAGACCTAGTAATAGAAATTGCGAATCTTTAAGTAATTGATATATTTATAAACTTTTGAATATCCGAGATTGTAGCCAATTCTTCAAAGGAGATACCAAACCAAGCATCAAAATACCTGAGAGTATGAAACGTTATATGACCCTATTTATTAAATAACTTGCTTCAGAATGTTTATTCTTTTTAAAGCAAAGAAAGCGAAAAAAGCAAGTGCAAAGAGCAAGAAAGCATTTTATAGCAAAAGAGAATAGCATTTTTTTTTTTGCCAGAGGACAGAATATTTTTTAAGATAGCATTTTATGCGACACACAAATAACCATCCTTAAACGCAGTCTTTATCTATTAAGCAATTTTTTATTAGATGCATTTATACCAGTTAGTTAACAGTATTCAGTTTTTTTCAACATCATGAGATCTTTATCGACACGGATATGAGAACTCATTTGCCAAATTATGTCAACAGAAAGAAGGATAACTGATAATATCCTCAAACCTAACATTTAATTTCAGAAAAACTTTTTCTCATAGATAGTATATGCCATATGTCTCAATTAATGTGTGTATTACCCGCTGTTCAATACTAGCTGTCGAACCAGTTGTCCAAGCTCCAGATCCTCAAATTTAATTTTTTCCTTAAATATTTATCTAAAGTCTACACGCGGTTCCATATTACTGTTAGTTTTCTCGAAAAATAATGTATCACCATCAGAAGACAACTTTCAGTTGTCAGCTACCAAAACTGAAGATGAGAATGCAAGTGTGACGCACACATTCTCTCTTAATGAGATTCTCTTACATACAATATGAATAAAAAATTATAAATAAGAAAATGAATTATTATATTCTCGATAAAGGAAATACAGTAAAAAAAATATTTCCTTTCGACGCACGAAAATAATATTTTCATGCATTTAGTTCATATTAGGTGAAGAGAGCACTATTATTCGTAACCTAACAGAAAGCAGAACCGAATCAGCAGTGGCTGGTATCAAACTCGAGATAACTGAATAGCGCTGTTTAAACATTAGACTACCTATTTTAAAAGCCAATTAAAAATACAGTAAAAGCTCTTTATTCGCGGGATATATGTTCCATAAATATGCCACGAATACAGAAACCGTGAGTACGAAATGGTAATTTATATGGAATTATAGGGGATACGTTCCTAGGTGACAAAATAAAAAAACAATGTATAAAAATCAATTTAATTGAAGTTTTTGAACATTTTGATCAATTATCTTAAGGCTTAGGCAATGGTTTGAAGAATTTTGTAATTTTCTCTTGCTTGTGTGGCAGTTTTTAAAAGCTCCTTCAATTCAGACTGATACGCAGCAGTTGCATTAACAATTTGCTTCTTAAAATTAACACTTCGTTCCATACACGGATCAATGTTCATAAAGAAATTGCAAACCTCTCATAGGCCGGTCTTAAACCTTCACTAAGATTTTTCAAATTAAATGTCACGTTTCCAGTGCTTGTTGAAGCCTCTTCTTCAATGGGCTGTGAATTTAACATTTCCTCCAAGTCGGTTTCATTCAAATCTTCACCTTGCCATTCAAGCAATTCCTGAATGTCACTTGATTCTATCTGTTCGAAACCATCTCGTCCTATTCCATTCGAGATTTCGGCTATTTTTGCAGTCAAAGTTTGAACTTGCACAGATTCTTCGTCATTTTCCGCAGTCAGAGAAGGCCACATTTTTTTCCAGCATGACTTCAATGTGTGTGGCTTCAGTTTTTCCAATGATTCTTTTATGTTTACGATGCATTTTGCTATGTGAAATTTCTTCCAGCATTCCATAACATCCATTCATATCAGGATTACATTCCATATTATCCAATATGATTTTGAAGGTTCGTCTAGTGTAACAGAGCTTAAAAGCCTGGACTTTTATATTTTGATGCATTTCTTATTATCACTCCAAAACACTGGCAGACTTTCTTTGTTTTGATTTTTTTAACCCGAGGATTAAACGATCAGCGGCTTAATGGCACAATCTGCAGATGTATTAGAACATAGCAGCAATATAATTCTATCCTTTGCTGTTTTAAATCCAGGAGCAGATTTTTGGCTTTTAGAAATGAAAGTTTTGTTTGGCATTCTCTTCCAAAACAGTGTAGTTTCGTCTACATTAAATACTTGCTCAGGTTTGTATCCTCCATCAGCTACTAGGTTTGCAAATTCTTCTGGATATCGTTCTGCTGCAGCAGTGTCTGCAGATGCTGCTTCTCCAACGATATTAATGTCATGCAATGATTGTCTAACCTTAAGTTTATTGAACCAACCTTACAATGCTTGAAATCCTCCATTTGTACATTCCACCATTACAATTACCATCAGGTTTTTTAAAATGAGTGTACAGGCGTTTTGCCTGATCCCGCACCAATGTACCACTCAGGGGCACCCATTTTTGTTGCGGTCTTCGATCCATAATGACAACGTCACTTCCATTTTATCTATAGCTGGATCACGAACAATTTTCGCTGACAGTGAAGTTGAAGCTACAGGCGATCTTATTTTATCTTCGAATTTTTATCGATCGTACAGTTGATTCGTTGACATTGAATGAGCGTGATATGGATGCAAATGACTCTCCAAAGCATAAACGATCAAGAGCATTTATATTTTCACTTTAAGCGGTAACACAGATTTTTTTCATGCCGAAACTTATTTCTTATTTTTTTTGTTGACATTATAAATTAGAAAAAGAGCGGTAGAGACGTGCTACTCGACGATAATTTTTGCAACGGATGTGAAAGACAAAACAATAAAACAAGCCAAGCGGCTTTTTTCATAGAATGGAGCAGCAACATTTAAAAATATACTTTTTTCATTGAGTAATAAGGTTGCTTTCACATTCTGTTTGTTTACATTTTCAAAAACACCGGCGGCTTATGTCAAAGTCCTCGCATTAAACAATATACTTTAGGCAAAGTTATAATAAGATCTATTTTACTTTTTAGTGGTCCATTTGACGGCATTTACAAAGGATATTGGATTGGATACCTATTGTAATCCTTTTATTATTATTTATGTACTTATTAGAACCGCGAATAAAGAAATTTTTAGCTGCGAATATAGGAATTGGGTCGCATTTTTTAATCCGCGAATAGTGAAAAGGCAAACGAAGGAAGCGTGAATAAGGAGCTTTTATTGTATAAGAAAATGGCAGAGCAGGAGTCCCGTTATAGAACGTTGGGAAATTTCTTCTCCACAGTTGGATGACTTAAATCCGAGCGTTTGGCTACGCAGTCATTTCAACCGTCGCTCCCTCAACTCACCTGGTGAAATAGAAATTACTCAGCCTCATGAAATCGTAAGGTGTTGTTAATGTAAACTCCCTTATTTCGCATAATGTTCCGAATCACAAAGTAGGCAATAAAAAATCTTGTTGCGAAATAGCGCACAAATCCAAAATGACCCGTGTCGCAACCACAGCTTAAACACGGTTAAATGAAACATTTTTTTGAAGACCACTAAGAAATATTGCCTTAATCAAACCTCACTCGGAATTAAAAATGAGTGACAAGACTTCGAGATCGTTTAACATTTTTGAGGGGATGTTTCACTTTCCTACTGGTTACGGCGTCACTGACGAATTTCGCAGAAATGTTTTACAATGGATATTTGTTGCTGGTACCAAGAATCCCCATAGTTATATCATCAGTCATTGCCTAAAATTAATTAATATTCAGTTAAAAGCTCTCTTGTTGCTAGAGAACAAAATAGAGAAGTACAGAGACGGCAGGAGTCGAATTGATCCCGATTGAATACCTTCTTTATAATGCGTTGGGATTACTTCAGTTTAGGTACTATCATGCCATCGATGACTTTTTAGAGTGAGATGTTAAGTTGGTTTGTCACTCAACAATCATTTTTGGCTCACTCGAGGTTTAATTAGACCTGAACCTAAAATTTAACGTGGATTCCGAACCACTAAAAGCCTCTATGCCTTAGCTGATACTCAAGCCGCGAACTATTGAACCGAAGGACAGAACAGCAACCATTTGGCTGCCAGCTCGGTTTTCTAACATGAGAGTGGAAAAAGTTTCCATTTGCAACGGAACGACGAAATCAAATTCCACAGCTGGTTAGGCTTTTACAAACGAAAAATTTTAAATCTATGGACGCAGTTAAGTTCTCTCGATCTAGGGGCTCTTAACTATTTTGTATATCACAGAAAGCTAAATATTTAATGGTAATACATTTCAGAATGGAAAGCTCTTTGCGTGATATTTACAAGGGAAATTCTTTTTTATTCGCTTATTTACTTGTTTATTTGTAATGTGTCCTTTTAAATTAATTGGAAAAAAATAGATATACATTTCCGACTATAAAAAATAAAGTCACGATTGACTTGACAATTTTGCAATTTGATATCTGATTTTAATTTCTATGAAGATACAGTCTAATCACATTAATGTAAACACCTGTCAAAAGCCAGCATAACTACCTTCGCAGAAAGGACACCTGCGAGACGTACTGGAAGAGGTTCCTGACGGTGTTCGTTGGGATGTTGAGCAATGATAACGCTAGTGCCATGGCTTGATTACGCGGGTGAGGATTCATGCCACGAACAACCCGATAGAGATGATCCCACATATTCCCGACTGGATTAAAGTCAGGTGAGCATACTGGCAAGGAGAGAGCAATAAACTCATCCTGGAGTTTTAAGAACCACCCACGTACACTGCCAGCACTATGACATCTTGAAAAGTGATGCTGGTACATGACCGTATAGTGGTGGACATGATCCGCAAGTACAGAATCGTGCATGTATTAATCTTTCGTGACATTCACAATGATGAGTGAACCATGAGAATGACAGAAAAAACATATTCCAGGCTATAATGATCCTACCTGCAGCTTGGACCGTTCCGGCAATGATTGAAGGGTGTTTGCTATCAGAGGTCGTATTGGCCAACGTCCCCCTGTCCGATGGAACATAGAATGTGATTCATCAGAAATCGCTACCTGTCACCACACATGAACGTTCAGTTGCGGAACTCGCGTGCAAATCCAGACTTCGCCGCTAATGAACAGGAATCAGCATAAGTAAGTGAACCAGGCGCCTACATAGTAGGATCAGACGCAGTAACGTTTGCTGAACAATAGTTTGGGAAACATTGTTGTAAACTCCTTGGTTCATCAGCTGCTTAACGGTAGTATGTCTATTCGCCTGAAAGCATCTCTGCAGCGATTTGTCATCTATGGCGCGTGCTGCACCATATTTGCCACGTCACTGATTTGAGACAATCCCATTTTGCCATGCATGGTATATTTTAACCTCGGCGGCACGTGAACCGTTTTACAAACATAGTCCTTTCGAAAATGCTTCTGTCTTTGCCCCGAAAACCAATGATCATTCCCTTTTGAACGTCGGGCAAATCACTCCGTTTCTGCATTACGCCAATGATTGTAATGTTTTCCGAAGCCCTCACACACTCTTTACATACGCTCACATGTACTGTGCTGCCATCTGCTTTCTATAAATGGTTATATAACGTCGACGTCTGAAGTAAGGGGTGGTCGCATTCCTGTGACTGGGCTGTGTACATTCAAAATCTATTCAATAATGGAATCGATCAGATTACGATAAACTGTTGAAAACTTGGAAAACTGTTTTCTTACCTGGCCTCTAACAACTTCATATTTATACCTCTTACCGTCCCCTGCGTATCGAATGAATGGTTTCGAAAATATGGTCTTCAACTGTTAACTCAATAACGGTAAAGCATAGGGTAATGAATATTTGTCAAAATTCTGTTAACTGTAATTCTGTAGTATACCGCATTTCAAATTCGTAAGGCTTCAAAAACTCGAAAAATTATTTACATTATAAAAGAAGTAAAGAACCCATATTTGGGCAAGCTTTCTTAAGATAAGCTATTGTAAAATTTATTAAATTGAAAAGTTTAATACAACACAAGTCTTTAGTTGTAGACTTGAATATTGATTTTCTGACACGGAATTTAAAAGAAAATTCGAAATGGGATTCTAAAGTGATGCAAAATCCACTATTTTATTTATTTCGCGAAAGTTACATGTAACTATAATTTTTTCAAGTTATACATTTGTTTTATTGCCGTTGACCTCTTAATTTTTTAATCTTTATGTTGTCTAACAAATTTAAAGGAAAGACTTCATGAGCTTTACAGAAAATACGTAAAAATCCTGAACGAAGAAATTCTTGCTTCCAACCCATAATATTATAAACGAACAACTATTTCAACTGAACTAAATGGATAAAAGTATGAGATAAACAGGTAAATATTTTTATTTGAAAAGAATTTGCCAGTTTAGTTTGTAGCACAACGGTCATTTTTTGCACACGAGGGCTAATTAGACCGGGACCGACGGTTCAAAATGTATTCCGAACCACTACAAACATCCATGCTCAAGGTGGGATTCGAACCCACGAACTGTTGAACCGAAGGCAAGAGCGCTAACCATTCAGCTGCCAGCTCGGCAAGAATCTGCCAGAACTTTACAGAGAAAGAATTCTAGACTAAAGCATCAGGAATTACATTTGCAACGCTCCTTTATCGTTCAATGGTGAATTTTTGCATCAGGTGATTAAGTAGACAAGGGGATCGACAGTTTGAAATTAATATTTGTGTGAGCCATATTAACACCACGGTGGGAAATGAATCCAAGAACTATTGAATCGTAGGCTACCCCACTAAACATTCGGTTGAAAAGGCGACAGTACATTTTCAAAAATTTGCTATGATGACCAAATTATTTTGATCATTTTTTTTAGAAATTTTAATTTTTATTTTAACAAATTTTTAAATAATTAAAAAATTTAATTGCAAATTTTATTTTTTGATATTTTTCATCGTTAATTTAACATTACTTAAATGCATAAATATTTAACGTTTATTTTTCATGTGAGAAATTCAATATTTAAAGATTTGTTTGTTGCTTCTTTTACAGGTCTTACTATAATTTCATCTCGGTATTATAATCATATTATTATATTTACACAACTATTTTATCCGATATTGAAATCGATTATTATTTAAATGTAAATAAAGAAAAGAATTTTTCTCTTTTTCAAAATTTCATTATGAAAAAAATATAGCAACAAAAAGTCCAAATAATAATAAAACACACAGTTGATTTTACCATACAGAATAACAAATTAAAGAAACAAAAATGGCACAAAAACGCATGAAACTGAAAAATTGTGACTAAGTTATATAAACACATCTTATGAACCCAGAATTTGATCTGTTTGCAACTATGTGGTTTTTTTTTTTTTTTTTTTTTGGAAACGAGGACTAATTAGATGTGTGGGTACTTATATTTTAAAGAGGATTCCATAGCACTATGACCGCTGACGCGCGCGCGATCAAGATTTGAGTCAAATCCACACTATTGAATCAAAGACCAGGTACTAACTATTCAAGGTATGAAGTTATGAATCTTTAATTCATTCAGATGTTAAGGTGAAAGACATTAGAACTTGCAATATTTATCATTAAAATTGCTGCACTAGGAAGGGCGACAAATAATATTTATATTTATGGAAGACATACATAAATGAAAAAAAGAAAACAAGTCATTAAAATTACAGAATATCTAAGCACGTAGTTTCTATAGTAGCTAGTTTGGTATCCATAACGGCATTTATCTGTTTATATACGGATTTGAAGAAATTTGACATTATGTTCGAGATTCATACTGCCTTAAAAAGAAGACATGGTTCATCATCAGTAGCGCTTGATTAGTTGTGATCCTATAATCGCTTAACAATCCTTAATTAGACTTTCAACTGATGTTTTGTTGAGAGAAAATGAGGAAGCTAAGATAAACATTTTATGTGCCAAGAAAAATTGGAAAAAAATAATAATTATTTTTATGCATATAAAAACATAACGCAAGCAAGGCGCGAATAATTATAGAGACTTATAATAAAATCCATAGCGTTACACAAACTATGATGCTACGTCAAATGTATGCTGACAATGTGCGTTCCTCAAACAATAGAAACGGGTACACTACCGTAACTTGTCAATAAATATGACATTTGCTATCTGTTTCCATATTCGTCATGCATTGCTATATGTTTCCATATTCGTCATGCATACCATTGAAGGCGTTTCTGTCAGTGACGCAACGTTAAGGTATTGTTAGCGTATATTAAGTGACGCAACAGTAGGTATTGTTAGCGTAGTGAACATAGCCACAGCTATGTTCACTACGCTAACAATACCTACTGTTGTAAACTTCGTAGATTTGTTGACATTTATTGACATGCAAACGATATCATGTCTTCACTCAGAGCTCATGGAAAATAGTAGTCTAAGTACAAATCATTAAATTTTTCTAGATAACATGACTCTTCTCAGTGGTGGCCCTTAGCGGGTCACTGAGAACTAGCACGGCGTTCTGCATGTCCATCCTGAATTCATTTCTGCAAAGAGGTGTGAGATCACGAATTCATGAGGTAGTAGATAAAGAAGAAAGTACTCATGATCGGAGCAGAATGAAGGTAGAGAAATTCTTTAATGGAGAAGTTGCTTCATGTTATTAATGAAGTAATTGTACTGTTCATGAGAGAATCCAACTTCTATTTGGAAAACGCAGTCCTTTCTTATCTCAAGACTTGTGAAGTCTGTACTTTTAGGACGTGTGGGTCTGCTTGGTTAGAGCTTTATTCTCATTGTCAGAAGGTAGAGAGTTTGAATCCCAACTTAAAATAAGATCTGATGTGTTCACTTGAAGTGGCTAGGGAACGTTTGGTAGATTTGGTCGCAATTTTCTCTAAGTGAAATGATACCTTTTGTTTGATAGGACAAGTCTTGAGGGGATTCCGCTTAGTTCCTGCTTCTAAATTATGAAGACTCACACAGCAGCTTTCATCTAACTGGTCGAACCCAGTCCAGAGCTAAGTATATAAAAGTATGTTGGTGGTCATTCACGTTTCAGCCGATACTGTTATCGCGTAGTCTTTTAAGACCATGCGGTAATAGTATCAGTTGAATATACGCCTTCTTAATTGATACTGATATTGTTAGCAGAGATCTGATGGGAACTGCATGATTTGTTTTGAAACTTGAAATCTCGCGCGTATTCACACAGAAGAGTTATAGAGAATCTCTACCATCGTGAACAGTGATACTGATGTCTTCATCTGATAACCGTAATTTATCCGATTGGAACCTCAGCAAGCTACAATTCAATCTCAACGTGGTATTTCATTCTCCTTTTTCAACAAAGAACAAGAATAAGTTTCTTACAGCAAAACAATTTCAAACATAATTTGTAGATGAGAAACATGATGCAACATTTTCTTTCGTAAACAGTAATTATCACATTAGTATACTTTGTACGAATCACATGAAAATACAACTTAGCAGATCGCGTATGCTTTGTTGGCTTACTTAGGTTAGCAATGTAATGGTGCCACACATAAAAGAAACCAGTAACAAGAAGTCTCTCTGAACATAGCATGGTCATCCTCTGATAATTTTAAAGGAATTTAATATTCGTGCAAAATTTTTTTACCTATGTTATTTTCTTAATCTCATTTTTAGAATTTGTGTCACATTTACAAAACCAGACACATAAAATATGCAATTCAAGAACATCATTGAAAACACTTCGACATGTAGACCATTAAGAACATGTCGAAGTCCCCCCCCGATATGTTGATAAGTGATCATTCGAAGAATAAACATTATGTACACCAATATTTGAATTTAATAGTAAAATTGATTTAATAGTAAAATTTATACGGTCTAATAAATCCTACATAGAATCTTAAAAAGAATTATTTTAAAGTTTTCTTAAATATAAGAACTTTTTTGAGCAAGAAAATCTTTAAGCTATTGGTTTTATAAATTTATTATTATTTTGTTTATTAAATACGAAAGTTAATTTGGTATACCTCACATATTATTTTAACTAAGGAGCTAGGATACATAATTTTTAAACTCTAAAATTTTATGAAGATTATAATTAATCAAAAATAGGCTAAATTAATCATTTAAATTAAAAACATGCATTCAATCTATATAATTTGCCATTTTTAAATATTTCTCAATTTTCCATTTCTTGGATATTTTTTTATCAATTTATACTGAATGGAGTGATGTTGATATATTGAAAAAAATTCTCGCATTATTAAAATTATTGCGCGTTATTAAAAAAGATCATTTTTATATATTAAGGGGGAAATAAAAACAGCACTAGCATGCATTTAACTCTTTTAAATTGAGAAATGAAATTTAAATCAATGAAACTAAAATACTTAAGAACACGTTATAAATAGTAGACATCGGAGTAACAAATTTCTCTCGATAACATTCCGTTTCTTACATTAATTTCTGATAATCAGTAGAAATTAAAATTTGAGTTTTAAGGCAATGCCTAAGCCTAAGGTTATGCCATATTTGGAATATAGTTTGAAGAAGCAATTTCCTATGAGAGCAGGGACATATACACACATTTCAATTTATTCACATAAATTAACTCCAAATTAATCTGATAATTCAACTTGTTATATACATTATATATATATATATATATGCTGCCATTCATAAACAGCACATCACGAGGTGTTTTTTTCCGACAGGACTTTCCACTTACCCAGACACATTCCAGTCGTTTCATACCACTGTAAAATACAACCTGCTACATGTTACAGCTAACAAGTTGCCTTTGTCTTTTAGATCACCAATCAAACATGTATGGGACATTATTGGACGACAGATCCAGCATCATTCATAATAAGCATAAGCTGTCCTTCTATTGACCGATAAACAAGTAATATCAGTGGAACTGCATTCATTAAACTTACATCCGCCAGAATATGAAATACAAGAGACAGACGTACAGCCGATAGATATACCACCTGTTGATGTACCAGCATTTCACATGCGCATTGGAATTTCTCGCGCCTGATATCGTGAGACAGTAAGCAAATACATCATCACCCAGACAAATATATTGCCACAATTTCA
Organism: Latrodectus hesperus; assembly: GCA_037975125.1. Taxonomy (NCBI): domain Eukaryota; kingdom Metazoa; phylum Arthropoda; class Arachnida; order Araneae; family Theridiidae; genus Latrodectus; species Latrodectus hesperus. The sequence continues at coordinate 121,563,128 of CM075853.1, read as the reverse complement.
TTTCGCGACCAGCATTTGTTGTTTGTGTTGGAAGACAGTATGCTTTTAAATAGTAAATTTTTATTAATAAATTAAATCATTCTTTAAAATACACAAGTAAATTATTTTGAAAAAACGATTTTCTGAGAAGTCCACGTGTTACATCAGTATTCGTTTATTTAATATTATCGTTTTCAATAATAATTTTCCCCTTGAATAAAAATGAATTTATTGTAATTAAAGAGGAATGGTTAATTTATTGATAATTTAATTTTTGTTCACTATCATGTAAAAAAAGAAAGCCAATCTGTCAATATAATAAAAGCCGTACTCAATTTTTCAGTTAAAAAATTAATTATTATGATATAATAATTTTTTGGAGTTAACTCTGTGTTTAGAGAGAGAGAGAGTATATCAGAAATTAAGAAAAAAAAACACTTAAAAAATTCAACATAATAAGTGTACTTCACTTGTTAAATCTATCAATTCCATTTTTCGAATTATTAAAATTTTATGATCGAACTCATTTGGCTTCTAACTACATACATTCAAAACAAATTGTTCTTATGAGTTTCAACATCACTGATGAAAACTGTTTTTTAACTATTGAATAATAATTAATTTCATACAGAAACTAATTTGATTAATTCTTTAATTAAGTGTATTTAAAATAAAAATCTAAGTAACCCAGGCACATTCCACTTTTCTTTTAATTTCGTTGTCACTATTAGACGTGAATGAACAAAATAAGAAAGTTATAAACTATGAATGTGTTGCATTCGAATTGCCATAAAATACTTTAAAAAAAGGAACTAAAATCGAAATTTAAAAGAAAATGTGTTAACAATCAGATAAAATTAAATTGTAATTTATTAATAAGAATAATTCAAAAAGGAAATTAATGAATCCAATGTTTATCAATACAGCATTTGAAGATTCCACAAAATAATTTTATCGAATGAAGATGAAGCTGTAATTAGGATGAATTGGATTGAAATGTCCAAATCCATAAAAGAATAAAACAGACCGCTCGACATTGAAAATGCAACACAAACAAGTAGGTGGTCAGAAAATTATACAAATTGAAGGGAAAACGAAGCATACCAAGTTATGCAAATGATGTGAAATGCACAGCTCGCCAGTGCACGTAGAGTAACATACAAGGAGTTTGTTTGTTTGTTTGTCGCTCAACGGTCATTTTTTGCACACGAGGGCTAATTAGACCGGGACTTACGGTTTAAAGTGGATTCCGAACCACTACAAATATCCATGCCCCAGGTAGGATTCGAACCCACGAACTGTTGAACCGAAGGCAAGAGCGCTAACCATTCGGCTGCCAGCTCGGCTAACATACAAGGAGAGGAGCCGGCAGAGTGGGAAATATTCACGACATTATCGCTGCTTGGAAAATAATCATTGAAAATTTGTTCTTGTTAAAAATAATTGCAGAGAATACCAAGCCATCGTCGATGGAGTCGGTTCCAGCAGACAGACAAATTTAAGAGGGGGGTCACGGTGATAGGACTGAGAAGGGCAGGTTGGTCTTTACGACAAATAGCATTTGGTAAACACCTGGACGCGTTCACAAAGCACCGGCTGTTGAGAAGATGATTGGAACGATGAACTGGGGAACGTTTGAGGGGTGCAAGTAGAGCGCCGTCAGCGTCCAATGGATCCACTCCTCCGACGAGAAGCTGTGGCGGCCCGCAATGTTCGTCTATCGAAATGCTGCAGCATGTTCAAGACACCCAGGATGATCTCATATCGAGCAGAACCATTTGCCGTCGATTGATTGCTAGCGGCCTGCGTTCCCTGTGTCCATTAAGAAGACTGCTATTGACGCCACAGCATAGACGCCAACGTCTGGAATGATGCTGGATTAGAGCTATGTGGATGACAGATTAACACAGGATTGTTTTCTCAGATAAGTCACGCTGTTTCTTCAATAGTCGCCGTGTAATAGTGTGACGTCGACGCGGAGACAGATCTAATCCTGCAGCAACTGTGGAACGCCCTACCACCAGATAACGCAGCATCATCGTTTCGGGTGTCATTGCGTACGATTCCAGGTCACTTCTAGTTCGTATTCATGGCACTACGACAGCTCGAAATTACATGAATGATGTACTGCGGTCGGTGATACTCCCCTACCTTCAGGGTGTGCCCAATACCCTTTATCAGCAGGATAACGACGGACCGCACATTGCTCGCATCAAGCAACATGCCCTGCAAGGTGTGCAGCTGCAGCCCTGGGCATTGTGCTCGCCAGATCTTTCACCAATCGAACACGTTTGGAATATGATTGGAGGCCATTTGCAGACCTTACAACTGCCTCCTTCAACAGACGCACTTTAGCAAAGAGTTAACAAGGAATGGAGAGCCATTCCTCAAAATAACATCCACACCCTCATTGACCCTGTGCTTAGACGTGCTGCCTCGTGAATCGTCTCGCCATCCACGGTGGTTCTACAACCTACTGATCGGACTCTGTTCTCGCTCTGCATTATGCATATCACTAAGAAATACAGATAACATTTTGTTCGTTTCTGTCTCTCTCTGTTTAACGAGTTTCATCACTCTTTCTGGCCCTTCTTAGTGTTGCATTTTCAATGTCGAGCAGTGTATTTAAGATACAGAAACAGAAGCTCGCATTTAATACCAGAAATGAAACATTAGTAAATAAGCACTCCGTCGATGTTGCTACCAGTGTGACTTATTATCATTTCGGATTAAAGAAAAACACCATGGAGGAATTCTATCATTTAAGGATCTAGTTTCAGCTAAGTATTTCTAAAAGATGAATTAAAATATAAAATTGGAATTTTGCTGTTACCTGAAGGATAACAGTAAAATTCCAAGGCGTCCTTTCACATTTTTGAGGAAGCAAAAATTTTACAACAGTTACAAAAAATATTTTAAGGGTATTAATCAGATCATCGAAGGTTTACTTCGACAATTATTGTAAAGTATGAGTCTCATTAATTGACTGATCGTTTTTCTCTCAATGTTCTAAGTGATAAAATGGCTGATACACATGCTTCAAAATATGAATTAATTTCTCGGCTACACCATAGCATATATAATACAAAAGCAAATTACTTATATTCGGACTTAAGGATTAAGAAAGTCTACGAACTATGCAATGTGAGGAGAAAATATACAGCCAGCGAAACAAAAAAACATTACAAGGTATTTTCAATTAAATTTAACTTGCATTTCGCGTAAACATCCAATGTAACATGAAATACTTATGCTTCTAGACAATAAAAGCTGAGTCCACCAACCACAAAAAGATGACAAAATTTGAAAATGATAAAAACTTGCAAAAGTTTGAACAGGCTCGTATTCATATGTATACGGATCGGATGCCCACATCTGTAATTTATTTTCTTTTGGCTTTGGAAAAGCTTTACCCTTTCCAAAATAGACAATCGATGTAGTCAGTTTTGGAAAGGATAAAGCTTTAACAACGTTCAAAATCTATGTTTATAATATCGGGTGTCACGACTTTAATAAAAACAAATCACATTACGCGGGTCTTGGAAAGTTTCTTAATGTTGGAGAGTAGTATATTTTTGTTAAAAATTGTAAATATTAATATGATGCCAATAATTATGTACTGGATAAAATATTAGTATTAAAACTGTTTTAATTTTATTGAAATTGCTTCAAAGTACAGAAATACAAGCTGAATCAACTGAAACGATAATTGGATGTAGTTATTTGCTAGATGATTCACAATTTGCTATTGAATCTCAAGCAAAAAAATCAAATTATTTTCCACAACAGATGATTAGTATAATTTAATAAAAGTGTGTAAAAAGAAAGTATCG